>VWZO01018191.1:208844-315769 GCA_013396975.1 Bucco capensis | reverse complement strand
CCAGGAAATAAGACCAGAACTAAATGACTTTGTGTTATTCTTCTCCTACATCTGGTTACTTTATATAGCAAGAGGGAGCAGGCAGGTATGGGAGTCACAAGCAGGATAATGTACAAAAGCTGAGACCTCATTGTCCTCAGTGGCTTTAAAAGTGCATGAACTGATTTATTGCTCCATCCCAGGGAGATTTAAATGCACCAAGTCATCGTGCAGTAATGGAGACTATCCCCTCTCAGTCATGGCCACCCTTTGCAAGGGCAGCATCTCACCTCTTCGTGATGAAGCATGGCACTGCTGTCCTGCCTTCTGCTGTAGAGCTGTGCCAGAAGCAGCCATCAGAAGGATCAGAGGGGGACAATTCAGTTTCTCCAGATGACTCCATGTATTTTAATCACAGTTTAGTTTTCGTCACAGAACACACACTTTGTTTTCTTTTGTTCTAAGCTCTTTTTCATTTATTCAACATTATTATGAATATGATTTCTTTAAAAAAAAACAACCCACAAATCTGTAGTCCTAAATCTAGATAGAAAATATTGCTCATATAACTTCATGGAGGAAACTCAATGTAGTCTTTTCCCTTTTCATTAGTCTCCAATTTTCAAGCACCGAACTCTGGAGAACTCCCCAATCTCCAGTTGTGATACCAGTGATACTGAATGCTCAATACCTGTGAACAGTGCAGCAGCTCTGAAGCGACCTCCCTCATCAAATAATTCCCCATGTAGAGGCCATGTCCTTCGAAAAGCAAAGGTGAGAAGACTTACACCTAGTTTTCTCTTTCCATCCTTTTTTCTTACTTCATTAAAAAACCTTACTTGCTTAAAAAAACTTGCTTGTGGAGAGACACAGATAGAAAAGGAGATTGGTTCCTGCTGCTTCTGTGGTGAAATTTAGCCTCAAGAAGAGAATGTGCTATATCAAAATCAGTTGTATTACTACATAAATATTGCTGATTTTGGAGAACCTTTTGCAGAAATATTAAGTCATTTGAGGGAAAGCTTTGACTCTACTTTCTCATTCCATGTTTTCCTCTCTTCTTTTATAGATTTAATTTGCAAGGTACATAGTCTGTGGTGTAGACACTCCATCTGCAATTCATAAAGTTACATTAATCTGTGTAGTAAAGTGGTTAAAGGAGCACTGTTATAGCAAGTGTTCTGAAACAGATTGGCTCTGATCTTTGCCAGCTGGTGCAAGAACATAATAGTTGTACATTATAGTAACTGACAATGTGTTGTGCAAGTGTCTACTCTCAAAGTACACTTAAAGTGGAAATTGAATTTATTAATTTAATTTAGGCTCACAAGTACCAGACTGAAGTTGGTGGTCATTTTATTGGGCTAAATTTGCTAGCAGCATAAGCATGTGGGCAGCACATAACCAACAGTGACAGTAATTATGTTGGTCCAAGCTTTTGTTGGTTTAGTAGCTCATTGCTAATTGTAATTATCAACAATAAGCTAATAAGCTATTTATCTTTCATGCAATCCATTCCTTTTTTTTTTCAAAACAATGAAATATTCTGTATAGAGGGTTTTTTTTTAAGTAACTTGTTACATGTCTTCATTGATTATATATATTTACAGTGACTGAACACTTGGCACCTAAATATAGTAGATACTCAACAAATGATTTTATTTTCTGACACATCCTATTCTCTCTGTTTCCCCTCCTCCAGCCCCGTTAACCTCTAGAAATTGCCCAGGCCATGAATTAGTTCCCCTGCTATACCTCATGTGAGAGCTTTCTCACCCCTTTTCTACCACCATTTCCTTCATGCTTTCCATGGACATCAACTACTTTTGCTGTCAGTTAGTGTGATTTATTAAATTCAAGTAAGAATAATTAAACTCAGGATAATAGGTTTTAGTTCTATTTAAGAAGTTTGCTGCTTGTCTTTCAAACCTGAAGGAGGATTAATGTGCTCTAAAGCTTATCTTTGTATTCCAGTTATACCCTAATTTGCCTCATAAAGATATAATCTCTTAACTGTACATTTTGTCTTAGATTTGCATGTTAGCACACTGTTACTCAGGGAATATGGCACAGCCTTTACAAAAAGGAGTATGGATCTGTGCTACTCCATGTAATCTTTACATATGCAGAAACCAGAGCACTAAAAAAAATCTACTACTACTTTTTTCTTAAAAACCTCATGCACTAAATATTGAGTAAAATTTTGCTGAATTAGGTAAGTGCAACCCAAGCTGTACTCAGCCCATTTGCAAGGAGCTGCAGCCAAAGCCTCCATCAGGTATGTATCTGCAGCACACCCTGCTTTTGGGGAGGGGAGGAGATGAACTCTACATGTGGAATATAGCTTTCAATTCTTTTGGCCTTCTGCAGTTACGAGTGAGTCCAGGCCTTATAGATGTGGCTAAGGAAAGAGGTCACACGTGAGTATCCCAGAGCAGAACTTCCTTAGCTTTCACGCGTGGATGTCAATGCAACACATGGGAGTGAAGCACATTTCATGTCTGTGCTTGCACTTGCATCTTCAGCAACTGGCATATCTCCCAAAGTTATGAGGGAGTTGTATAAGCATTCAAAATATCAGATTGGGGTGGTTTGGGGTTTTTCTCCCCCCTCTCCCCAGTCTGTATTTAAATGCCTCCCTTCTTGCCCTTTCCCTGCACAAGGGATTCTGAGTGTCACCAGCCAGCCTTGTGTTTGCAGCCACCTTCACCTCACCTTCATGCTGCTGAGCCCACAGCACCCACCCTGCTCTCTGCTTGGGGCAGCCTGCCCTATGTGGCACAGCATCACCTTGGCCAGGCACCTGAGACAGCAGGTCTGGGAGCTGTTCCACCAACATCTCTCTCCTTTCAGATGCACTGATAACAGAAGCAAGAGGACAGATCTAGTGTTAAACCTAAGAACTAGCAGCAGTTTAGAGATTGACTGTTTAGGGCAGACACTAAACATATACACATATATGCATACATACATTTGGATTTTTTATTTTTTTCTGTTTGCAAGATATACTTCTACATTTTTTTTAAAGTAATAATGCATATTATTAAGAAGTCAGAAGGCAATTTTAATTGTGATTTTATTAATCTCTACCTGGCTGGAAATAGAAACTGTGTTAAAATGGGGAAAGCAATATTCTGTATCAGCATTCCTAGAGAAGTAACATGGTCCAAATATCCTTGCTGTACAAGAAAAACAGTTATTTAAACATTTCACATCTCAAATGAGTTTCTAAAACCAAACTGTTATGTGCATCAAGGAAACTGCAGTGATTATTTCTGATTTGTTTTCAAATCTGGTGGACTGGTGAATGTCAGCAGCTTACACTTTGCTTATGTTCTGGGACTGGAAAAGAAAAAGCTCTCCCAGTTTCCCACCTCCCAGTCATGCTCTTATTGCTGACTTAAACAGTCTTTCATTGGCATGAACCTGCTGGACAAATTGAAACAAAGAAAAAATAATTCCTTCTGCACCTGCAAAAGAAGCTACTGCTTTCAAGGCTTATTTAACACTTTAAAAAAGTTCTCCTTCCACCTGTTAGCCAAGGACTTCCTTTAGAGCTTTGGTACCATATACATATAATTAATAGCCTTTTTTAATCAGTCTAGTTATTACCAATACAAGTTTAGGTTTACCATCATTTGATGTGCAAAGATGAATATTTAAAAGCTGGTGGTTTTTTTTATAAAATCACCATTTAAATAAAAAAACCCTCAAGATTAAAAATAAATATTATCTACCTGCTTTAAACCTAAGGGTTTTTTCTTATATTGCTAAAATAGCCACCAACTGTTGCTTTACAATGGTTGAAGAGGTGTCATGGTCATGCAGCTGTTTAGCCAACCTAATGCTATTGCTGCTTTCAGCAGCAGAAACAGATATTTACATGCATAAGTCATGGTTTTCAGTCAGAACTCTTTAAATGTTCTGGAATGAGTGTTGAACTGAGGAATTCAGGTTGAGAGCCAAGTCAGCAGGCTGCCTGCAGAGTAGATGGGTGGGAGAGGAATCTCTAGACCCCCATGCCTGGCTAGGAACAGCTGGGTAGCTGCTCCATGGGGATTACTTCAGCCAGAGGCCAACTCCTTCCTATCTTCCTTAGTTCCTCATCACTGCAAGGGTGTGATTCAGGGAGTAGGTACAGTGTGGATGTTCTAAGCTGACCCCATCTCTTTTCAGCTCTTCTGCTTATCTGGACTGTTAGGAAATACTTTAAGTATCACTCAATAGCCACAAGTTTGATTTAACTGGGTGTTTAGCTATAGCAGTACCATAATTTTCACTTATCTGTCAGAAGAAATGGCAATACCTAGCTCAGAGATCTATGGATAAAAGCATTAAAGATTTGCTGCAGGTTGTGTCATTGTCCTCAGCTAACAGGTGGGGAAACTGAGGGAGGCAAAGTGATTTCTTTAACTGGCTGAGCAATAGCTCAGCTTAGATGACATATATGGGAAACAAATCCAGTGTAAACTAACTTGCTTTTCTTTACCCTGCCTCAGTAATTGCCCTTTTTAGCCAGAGAACTGGGTGTCTGCCATGAGTTTTATAGTTAAAAAACATGCAAGAGTAATAAAGCAATCACTTGGTGTCAGCTATGAGAGATACTGAGCGCTTCCTGCTGTCTCATGCAAGTTAAGTTAGGAGCTCTATCTGCTAAATCAGCCTCTGCCTTATTCAGCTCCAACTGAGTGCTTTGTGCTAACTGTGGTGTGTGAAAATTCTCCTTAAGTACCCTTTGCAGAAAGCAAACACTTCTTATTTGCACTGTACCTCAAAAGAAGTTGCCATATATAGTTGCAGAGGGGTGAAAGCTGTGCACAGTCACTATCAAGACATATTTATTAGCATTCCCTAACTGCTTTGTGGGCAGAAGGCTGGATCCAGCAAAGTTAATGGAAAAACTGTTACTGACCTCAGCTGGCTTTGACTTAGCAGATCTGATGACCTCAGTGAAATATCCTGATTTCTCTTAACATTTTCCATATCTTCTTTTTCTTTTTTTTTTTTTTCCCTTTCCAGGAATGGGAGATGAAAAATGGAACATAAATATAGCAAAACCACTCACTTTCCATGAAGGCCTTACCTATTAAAGACCAAGACATAGGCTGCAAAAGACTCATCTGAAAGGTGGTATCAAGCGATACAACACGAGAGGTCTTGTAATTCTGTTAATGGTAGCTTGGCTCTCATTTGCCTGTATTCCCTCTACTGTATTGCTGTGTACCTACGTGTGCCCCTTCTGATTAGTTGTAACTATTTCTGACTTCATTGGTAAAGAACATGAAAATCAAAAAAAACAACCCCAAAACCAAACTAACCAACCAAAAAAAAAACCAAACAACTGTAGTAATTGAAAAGAAGCATAAAGTCGCAGTTGAAAGTTTCCTTTGCCGAAACAATATAAACCAGCAACGTTGATGATCTCACATCAGATGGCCTAAACACCCCCGAAGACTGGTGAGTTAAGACCAATGTGGAATCTAACTCTTGGAGGTTAAAACTGACTTCCACAGGCTGAGCAATGTCACTTGCAGTCACTTGGCTATTAGCTGTGGCAAAAGACAACAGCAGAAATGTGTTTGTGCACAGAAGTGGCATGACTTGCTGGGCCAGGAAGGCAGGAGCTCTTCGGTGCCACTGGCCTCTATGCTGGTGTGAGACTGTGGGGATGACAGAACTCAGCTGTGAAGCATTTTTTGGATACTATTTTTAGACAGATGCTTTTGTCATTAGGAGATAAAAAGCTGCCAACCTTTGGGGAAAAAAAATGCATTTTATTACTTTATTACTGTTCTGTAGTACCAGTCATTTTCAAAGGTCATCTTGTTGAACTATGACTTGTTCCTGATTTTTTTAAAAGGCAAACAGGTATTTTTGGATACTGCTTCTTTTCTGTACTTCTTGAAAAAGAAAGAAAATGCAATTGAAATTAATTCTCAACAGATAACCGCAACTCAGAGTAGCTTCTGCAGTCAGTCTTGTCTTGTTTTTTATAATGTAGTATTGCTAAACTTGAGTTATAGAACACTGCTGTACTTAGTTTCCTTTGTCTTTTCATACCTCAGCTATTACTTTTGAGGAAGATGGACTGAAAAGATGATAATTTCTCACCTTTACAAAGAATTGGGGATTTTCTTGACAGGAGTCTATTTCTGTTTACTAGGAAACAGTATCTTGCATTTTAGGCTGTAAAAATTAGAAAGAAATCTGTTCTTTTTGACTCCTGAGAACTTACATGCAGTAAATTGCCAACTAAAGTCCTTCAAAATCTCAAGACTGGCTTTTAAAAATCAGGAGAAAGAGGGGAAAAAAGCATATAATGAGTTGAGTTAATTTTTTCTCTTTTTTTAAGCCTTTGGAGAGCCTTCATTCACATTCTCAAGATTTTTTTTTTTCTCCTCAACTGTGAATACTAGAAAATTAACAAAAAAAATTAAAATACTACTTATATTTTGAGATAATCAGAGATGTTAGGGCTGGAGTCTTGATGATTAGTTAAGACGTGAAATTAAAACCACATAAGTTGGCAAGACAGCAGTTACCAAGGATCACATCCCTTTATGGCCCAGCCTAGAGTTTGTCTCTTACCTTTAGGAATAGATGTGTGTTTAACTCCTGAAGGGTACACTGGCATTCCCAGCTGAGCTGGATGCCAGAGGACTTCCTCCAGGAGCTGGTGGGGATTGAAGGCACAGAGCTATCAGAAAGACCTGATAGCTGCTAGGACACAAGGCTGTGTCCTGTTCCCAAATGACCCGTTAACCTTAGCAGAGTGGAAATGGGGTTGAACATGAGAAAAGGCTCTTTGCTTCTTGAGACTATGCTTTGTACAAAGTGCCACAGGAATGCAGACACAGTAGGGAAGCAAGTGTCAGTGTGGTTTTCACTGAAAACAGGATTTTTTATATTATTTTAGGTCATCTGCTTACTTACTAACTCTGTAAGTAGAGGGCACATTCTATGCTATATGACTATGGACTAAACAGTATCAAGTTCCCATAAATATTAGCAGAAACAAATTTGAAGCAAAAGTAATAAGTTCATTTAGGCTTTTTATTTCAAATTAAGTTATTTATTTGTATATTTCAATAAATATTTAATTTATAGCTGTACATATTTATGATACAAATTAGGCTTCTAGTCAACGTTTGCAATGATGTAACAGTTGCCATTAAGAAGTGGTCCTGCACCAACTAATGCAGAGTAGGCAAAAGCCAAATCATTTTTCATTATTTACCCAATATTGGTATTGTATCTTCCCACCCTATATCTCATGGAAAAAAAAATAAATTCCTTGCTAAGGACATGTTTTAATCCATGCTTGAGATAGACAGAAGTGTACAAATTTGTGTCCAAGCAAACAGAACTGACATGGTGCTGGGGATGTGCACCCAACTCTAGCCCTGGTGCAGCTTTCTGCTCTGCCATGGACACTGGTTGCCACTGACACCTAGAGTGCTCTTGGCACCTCTAGGGCTCTTAGCACCTCTAGGTCTTTTTGGCACCTATAGCTCCTGCTGCAGCAGGAAGATTAAGCATCCTTCACCCTTCCTCCAGCAAAGGCTCCATAAAGCCACCACCAACCACCCCCTCCATGCTCCCAACACAGCATGTACTGTAATTGTAGGTCTCTAATGTCTCTTAGTATCATTACAACTTTCCTTAGTGACATGTCTATTCTATATAATGGCCAAGGTTTTGAGAGGAGGAAAACAAACAAACAAAAAACCCCCTCTCTCTAGACCACATTTGGTGCTGTCAAGTGTACTCTTGGTTTAGTTTGAAGAGTGCTATTGCTGCACAATGTTTTTTAAAAAGCAACAGAGTTTGAATTTTTACCATTTTTAGATCTCAGGATCAGCAGGCAAAGTCAGCAACAGAGCAGTATGGCTTGTGTTTAATGGAAAACTCTTGTATTTTAAACCATTTCTATGTCTATTGAGAAAAAAATTGTGCTTCCTCAGCGAACTCCTGTTACTGTACCAGGTGCTTTTTTTTATTGCTTTTTTTATGGGTGATGCTTTTTTTAAGACAAAAAAAAAACAACAGATCATAACTTTCGGGGATCAAATGTGCTTTTTTTTGAATGAGATGATTGTGGCAATTTGATTTTACAAATGGAGAATACTTAGTTTAGAATTTTTGTTAAAGACAAAAATTTTTGTTAAAGACACTTTCCAATTAATTGGCCCAGGCTGTGTGTTGTAAGATAATGTTCTCATATTAAGAATGTAATTATTTCCTTATTGTATTTTTTAAAAAACAAAATCATATTTAAAAAAATCTCTGTGAAAGAAGCATGACAGAAACATGAAAAAAGTTTTTGTTTTATTTTTGTTATTGGATATGTTGGCAGTGCCCATTATAATTACACTGTAAATAGAGTCTTTCTACTGTATTTCTCAATGTATTTAAGTTTTTTTGACACAATCATAGGAACTTCTGTTAGGGGGGAAAAAAAAAAAGTCCAAAATAGACCCACCTTCAACTGTGTGTCTTAGTAGCTTCAACTAACTTTATGCCTTTCTAGTTTCTTCTTCAGAAAGTCTTGCAGAGTGTGAACAAAAGACTGGCACCTTGCTAGGTGTGACAGATCCAAGACCATTATTAATAAAGTTACCTGTCAAAAAAAGAAGTATCTGCATTGTTGTTTCTTGGTGTTTCCAGTATAATAAAGAGTTGGCACCTTAGCAGGACACCCACACTAGTCGTCTTCAACCAAGTACCATTCTCCCCTGCTAGCTGGGGGAAAAATGCTTGCACAGGTTATAATTAGTATTTTGTGGCTATCAGTCTGTCCTCTTTTAACTGTGCAATGACCTTCTGCAACTTGAAGGCAGGCTAAGGGCTCACCCAGTAATGAAACATGTATGGCTAGGATTCGCAAACGAAGATCCAGGGAGGGCTCCATCCACACTCCTCATCAGTGCCTTTTCCAAGCACGCTGATAAAAAGAGGATAGCAGATAGCACCCTCGAGCCTGTGCTATGGATTTTTTTTAGGTGAGACACAGCATGCGCAGAGCTGGACCCACCCTTTAGTCCTAAGGTTCATCTGCCAGGGCCTAGCAACCTTGGACGCTGGCAGCAAAGTCCTTAGGATGGAGGTTTTAGGAGAGCGTCCTTCTCTTAGATGGAAGGCCTTACAGGGCTAAACAAGCTCCATCTGCCCGGGTTTGGAATCAGAGTTGTCCTTCTCCTAGGATGACTGCCAGAAGGCTAATGAGCTCATCCTACCCATAATGAAACATGAACTTCAAGGTATTTAGAGCTTATAGCAGAAGTTATTACTTACCTAGTGTTGTGCTTAGTTTGCTTAGTTGTCAGTCCCATGAATAAATAATGTAAAATGTGAAACATTAAAAATTACCTCAAAGAAGTTAAAGTTGATCAAAATCAAACTGAACTAATTATCAGGCTACTTAATGATGAATATAACAATTCCTTATAGATGACTGACAGATGAGATTGAAAAGTGATAAGCCATAATTTCTCCCTGTTGCTTTTCTTAGATTTAGCTCTCCTTCCAATTACACTACTATTACCAAATGTCATGCTTAAATAGAAGATACATTGCATTTTATCAAACTCTGGGAAGCAGTATTATAAAGCAGTCTAATTGGGAACTTACAATAACTTACAAGAAGGATGGAGAGGACCTATTTATAAAGGCCTGGAGTGAAAGGACAAGGGGCAATGGTTTTAAATTGGAGAGGAGTCGATTTAGACTTGATACTAAGAAAAAGTTCGTCACTACGAGGGTGGTGAAACACTGGAACAGGTTGCCCAAGGAGGTGGTTGAGGTCCCATCCCTGAGGCATTCAAGATGAGGCTTGCCAGGGCTCTGGGGATGTCCCTGCCCACTGCAGGGGGGTTGGACTAGATGACCTCCAGAGGTCTCTTCTAACCCAGATGATTCTATGGTTTCCTTTCTGTACTCACAGTCTCCTCAACTTCAGGAGAAAAAGGTGGTCAGCAGTTGTAGAAGAAATCGTGGTGGTATAACTCATAAGAATTGTCTCTCAAGTAGACACAGCATTTTGTCCACTTCATCAAAGCTTATAACCCTTCACCACCTCTTGTCAGCTAAAAAGCTTTCAAAAACAAAACAAATTACTAGTATTTCTCTAGAGAAAGAAAGAATGTGTATAGAAAAGATACATATAGGAGAAGTTGTATAACAATACATGAGCTATATCTAAAAATACACATTTAGAATAGTGGCATGATATAAGATATACTATCATTATATTAGAAAAACATTGGAAAATTAATACCTTACATTACACAGGCTCATAGCCTAAAAAAGCCTTAAAGAGGATCTTAGTGTCTTTCTATAATCTACCTTTAATATTTGGTCTACCTAACTGCATCCCAAAGGCATTCAATATGAAAGCCCTCAACAACACCTAACTCACTCCATTCTGGTTTATTCCTGCAGGTGGACACCTACACTCTAAGTATTGCAGTGCTTTGATCTTCTTTTTGATATACTTCTTAAATCTGTGCATAAGTTGAGCACCATCAGACTGTGCTCTGTGCACTACAGCAATAAGCATGGATAATTAACTGGTGGGTAAACAAACAAAACAATAGGGCATAAACTCTCTTATTTCCACTGCCCTTGGCTTTTCCAGTCAGCCTTGGGATCCCACAGGATTGGGGTCTGAGCTTTGTGCATATCAGAATATTCATAAGTAATTGGAGGAGGTGGGAAGAGAGAGAAATTTGCTGTTACAAATATATTCTGGATAGTAATTCCAAAGGCTAACTACAAAGATGTGCAGAAATATCTTTCACATCTTCACCAGTGATTAAAACCTCTGAAGAGATTTAGTGTAGAGAAAGACAGAAAGAGCTGCCCAGAGTAAGAAGACGACAAATCCATAAGGAATAAAGCCAAGCTAGATAAATTCTAAGTGCCAAAATAGCTCTACATCCAAGATGATTATGTAGTTTTAATAGTTAGGTCAATGTACTGCATAGTAATGTTAATTAGGAAACAAACAAACAAACAACAATCAAAAAAGGAACAAAAACCACCCCTGGCAAATATCCCATGGTCTAAAATGCATCCACTAGCTCTAGACCATGTCTGACTTGCACAATTTGCATAAACAAGTGGTAAAAAAAGCAAACTACTCACCTATCATCTCTGATAAAGCCCAGCATCTGCTTTGGGACCTAAACAGCATTATCCAAAGGCTGGGCACTGACTGTCATCAATAGATATGGGTGATGGTACAGGAGCAGAAAGAAGTCCAAAAGCATAGCAACCCTTCCATACAAGGAAAAATGTTACTGATATTGAAATTGAAGGGGAAAACAAAGAGAAGGGGGTTTTTTTCAGTGTGCAGACAAAAAAAAAATAATCTTGAAAAGGGAAAGTATTATTTTAAAACATTATAAAAATCAGCAGCAGAATGGAGAATCAAATAGTCCCTGCCACTAAGTACAAACTCTGAGGCTATCAAACTCAGTGGGGAAGGGTCAAGACAACTACACTTTCACTCACTGCCTAATTCAACTACAGAACTTGGTGCCACAGAATTTTACAGATGCTAAAAGCTTACAGAAGTCCATAAATGATAAACAAAATTCAGGTCCAGCTCCAGGATGGATGGAGGCTGGAAGCATATAGCAGGTAAGTGCCCTCCTGTGCTTCCCTCTATTCCCCTGCCATTTGCTATTGTAAATGAAGCTAATTTCTTCCATATTTAATATTCCCCACTAGTAGTTCGAAAACCATTCACTCCTATAAAATGATATATCATATTCTTTTCAATTTGATTTTCAAAGCAAGCATCTGTCTTAAGATCAAGACAATGCATTATCATTCCCTCTAATTCCTATCTAATATATTAGATAACCAAAATAATTAAATTACTTCAAGGATATTCAAGAATCTCTCCTGATGACAAGGAAATAATTTTTCTATTAGATTATGTAGAATTACAGCTCAGAAGAATTGCAGCTTCACGGTCCTGAGCTGAACTTAAGTGAATAGCTTAATTTCTGGTTTCATTATTAACTTTTAAATAGACTTACAATTGCTGTCACTGAATTATTCCTTGGAATTACTACCTTTTTAACCTGTTTTTTTACCATGTACCTCTGATTGTTTTGGAGGTCAGCTTTTAGTGTGTAATGGTGACAACAGATCTGTTTACCATATTAAAAATACCCTGAGCAGCATTTGTAGCATTTTGCTTCAACTTTTGAAAACAATGAGTGTTAAGAGTACAGTAACATTCTTCATCACAGCAACTGGATTCATATGAAAGCAAAGCATCTTTCAAGGCATAAATCACCAAAAGGAAAAATGGAAAAGAAAGAAATCAGTGTCTTAATGGAAAGCAGGAAAAAATACTGACTAGTGCTTATGACTCACAAGTTTTATTATAGAGACATAATTTATGATGATGTTGAAACCAGTTAAGACTTCAAAATAGCATAGCAATTAATATGGCTTTGATGAGGACAGCTAAGGAAAGAGAAATGAAGGGATTATCTTCTTTTTTTCCATGGAAATTGGCTTCTGAAGTAAAATAGCCATTCAGATTAAGTATTAGCAAGTTAAGGTACATTTGGTCTCTCATTTAGAGGAACAGCTTGTTTGTGTCTGTTCTCACTTCTGTCCTTTCAACACAGGAACTTTCCTCAGAACTATTGGAACATCATTGAAATTAAGAGACTTGAGGGTTGGTGTTTGTTGTTGTTTTTTTTTTTCATTTTGCTTATATATATATCAGAGCCCTAAATTTGGAAAATGAAATGTAGTCACTTGAGATTCAACAGGCTGCCTTTTTGGTGAGAAGCTGCAGTTTAAAGTCTCATTTAGCCACAATATAGGATTAGAGAACCTAAAATGGCAATCGTTAAAAAGTTTTCTAGCTGAGTTCCAGAAGTAGGCAAAGCCTCCAGCTTCATTTCTGAACCCAGGCTCACATTTATCATGATGTGCCACAGGGTAGGAGCATACAGCCCATACTAGGAGAACCCAGGGGTTCCTCTGGTTGCTAAAGGACTATAAGAAAGTGCTCAAACTAGGGCTTACTAAGAAAATGAAGTTTAAGCATATTTGGGGAATTTTTCCTTCCACTTGCCTATCTTTTGATCCTCACAATAAACCCACTCCATGAATAAATAATCCATTCGTTGCCCCATTAAAAATCCATTGTAATCTATAACATTTCTGTGGCTAACTAAAAAAAAATGGTAGATAATAGCTTACATTGTTGCTTTGTCCCAGTATGTGGTTTAATAAGAATTCACATTGTACACCCAAACCCACAATGCTTAGCAACATCTCAGTGCTTCCCTTGTGTGGGCATTAGGCAGTGCAAAGAACCATCATGTGTCGCTTCTACCAACATTAGGCTTTACCTGGGAAGGCCAAGCTGCCATTCCAAGCTGCAGAGCAGCAACCAGCTGTTAGCACACCACAAACTCTATTCCAAACTGAAACCTCAGCCCATCTCACTAGCAGCTCACCTCAAAACTCTGAAGCAGGGAGGAATGTCCAAATTTCAGGGATGCACAGCACATTCTGACTTCAGCCATTCAGTGACCTTTGCAAAGACAAGAGAGCACTTGCCAGGATCAGTAACAGCATTTTGAGGGCCAGGGCCTGATCTCTGCATACAGAATCACAGAATTATTAAGGTTGGAAGAGACCTCTGAGATCATCAAGTCCAACCATCTACCTATTACCATCAAGCTACTAAACCACGTCCCTAAGTACCACATCTCTACATTCTTACACACCTCCACAGCTAGCTCAAGACAGGTTTTGATTTGCAGACCCCTCGATTTTACAAGGATGTTGCAGCTTCTTTATTGCACAGGCAACTTTTCAGGAAGACAGTGAGATAAAGGAAAGGAAAGGCAAGACAGTTAATTAAAAAAAAGGGAATAAATAAGGAGTAAGGAGTATACGAATAAGCCAATACAAATGGAAGAGAGCGGAATGAAGACATGGGAAGGGCAGAAAAGCACACACAGCTTTTCTGCTCATGGCATTTTCTTACAGGTAAATCAAGGTTAAAACCTCTTGGATTCATTAATTCTTTACCTATATAGAAATGTTCAGCCTTTGATTCAGCTGAGTTCAAGGAGAACATTTTTCTTCATTTGCAGTTGCATGGTTTCAGTCTCACCACAGAGTGTCACCCTCCACCAAAAAAAAAGGACTTTCCCCCTTTTTTCCCCGTAGAAATGGAGCTAAGCTGCAGTATAGGAGGATGGGCATGGAGTAGCTAAAGTGGAGGAGGATGAAGCTTTACTCCTGAAGTTGAATAGTTTGCTGCTAATTCCTGACAAATCAAAACACAGCTATGAACTCTGGGAACTGACTAAACCATTTCCCTCTCCACCAATCCACAAATTAAATGCTCCACAAGAAAATAAAAAAAACAAAAACAAAGCAACCAATAGTTTAGAATCAAATTTTATTAAAGAAAAACCTGTAGTGCAGGTTCTCAGGACAAATGCATACCTTTGGATGCAGTGGAGTACACAGGTACGTATACAGTAGTTTGCCTGCTACATGTTTGGAAGCTGCAAGAGGATTGTGATAAACTGTACTGCACAGTTCATCACCTTTGTTAGAAGTTGCCAAAAACTTGGGTTGTGGATCACTAACAGATACTGGGTTATGTGTGTGCACTACATATTGCACAAGACTTTTGATTAAGCTATTAATTGTGCAATTGAATCACAGTTAAGTGTTACATTAAGCATATTCAAACATATATTTGTGTTGGGTTTGTTGGGTTTTTTTCTTTTCTCAAAAACAGCACATCACTACAAAACTGCCATTAAATGTTACATATTTACAAAAATATACAAATAACACTTTTCCCCATTTATGACAATGCACCAGTTATGGATTCATTTCATTCTTCTTTTGAGCCCTGATACTGTATACAAAGAAACCTGCTCAAAGCCAAGTTCTCCTGAAACAACATTAGGAAAAGGCATGTACTGTTTTAAGAAATACTAGAATGTGCAAAGGCAGGAGGAGAGGACTGTGTAGTCATGTATGTTAAAGGTAAGGACTATAGCATCCTGATGACTAAGATGATGGAAGGCAAAGAGCCTTTACACAGATTGGAAGGGCCCTTTGTCAGAAATCTGCTTAGAAACACCATGTTAAGATTTGCTGGTCATATTCTGGAAAAGCAGTTGCAAGGAGTTGCAAAAAACTTAAGTTCTACCTTGGTTGTAGTTAGCTTCCATCTATCCAAAGGACTCTCATGCTAACCATGGGAATAAGAATTACAGGTGAGAACTAGCCAGTCACCTGGGTGAGTAGAGATCCAGTGAGATGAGGACTGACTTTAATGTGCAGCTGCATTTCAAATCCACCCTCACTGAGCACTTTTAACACAAAGCTGAACTGACAAAGTCTATGGAAATGCATAGTCATAAATTAGGGTAGAATTTGGCCCTGCAATGCCAAATAAATAATGCTCCACATGAACAACAAGGTAGCGAGAAGTGCTCTGTAATTCTTCACAAGAAGTATGTCGAGTCTAGCTTTTAATTTATTGGCTTTCATATATTTACCAAGAGTTGTGGCTCTAATTAGTCAAAAAATATGATTAGGGCTTGGTTTCATTTCCTTTTGTTCACATGGGTAATGCTAGCAAAATCTGTATGATTTATCTGTCCAAGCCTGGAATGAGAGATTTTGGACCCACCTATGCTTAAACAGCCACAGATACACTGTAAATATGGCAATATTCACCTTCCACTCTTAAAGTGGAAAATTCTCCCATTCCAAATCTCATCATCTCTCCAAATCTTCCTCCAGTACTTCCAGAGTGAATTGACTTTCCCAGTGCATCCATAGAGAACAACAGATACTATGCTAATTTCATTTATGTGAGGAAGGGTGATAGCTGATGTCTCCTAAAACCACACCTGCAATGCACTAATGTGATATCCTTTAGCACCATCTCCCCTTTTGCAATGAAACCTATCTATGGTTAATGGAAAGGCAAATCACAGTAGCTATACATATTTGTATGTGTAAGTAAAGCACACAAGTGGAAGCTTCCCACAGCACCCTGCCAGCTGCTCAAGTTCCCCACCTCTTCTAATGTGCTATTCCTCTGCAAATTTTTTCTTGTATTTTTGTCTCAGCCACACAGAAGAGCATAAAAATGAGTTAATCCCCTTTTGACATCAATCTAGCTTCCTGGCACAACCACAAGCAACTCAGAAGAGACTAGGACCAAGAGGGGAGAATTCAAGTATATTTCTCCATTTGATTATGTCTTCTGCACTGCAGCAAGTGCAGCCCATGACTTACACTCATGAGGAAATAAATCATAGTTTGTCAATGACAAATAAAAAAGGAGCTGTACTCAAATGCCCAGTGTGTATATTGAACAGATGAACTCTCTGTTCCTAAAATTAAAATTTCTAGTTGCAAGTTCAGTAAGCTCCAGTGGCTGGTGTTTACCCTCAGGAGTACTATACCAACTCCATCCATGCTCTCTAAACATTATAAAATTACAGAGGGATTCTAGCAAATTACATTTAAGCAGTATAAATCCAAGACACAGACCCTATAAAATAATTCTCCCTTGCCACCTAGCTTAGTGCTAGGTGGAACAGCATTAGCAAATGCCTTAAAATCATCTCAAAAGCCAATCTACATTGGAGCTACCTCTGGAGCACACATCCATGCATCCTGGCTCCTGGGAAGCAACCTCTTTTCCATGCACCTCAAGTGGGATGTTGCCGTAAGTCAAATCCTTCTTAAACTATAGGCAGAAATGCTGACCATCTCACGTGTTCCTGGTGCTGCATCAATTTAGACCTCATCATTTAAAGTCTCTGTATGTAATCAACAAAACTGAAAATAGCTACCTTTATGAATTAAAGTAAGCTTCAAGGCTTAAGCAAAACAAAATCACCAGTTCATTGCAAAATCATACTAACTGGTAACTCTGACTTTCTCCTTGCTTTTCCTCATCCTGTTCAGTCTTCTGCTTCCCTCTCTCTTGCATCTCTCCAACATACACTCCCTCTCTAAAACAGACTTTACCCTTCACAGGTACTGCTGAGCTTTTCAATTATCTTACACCCATCAAATTCTCCTAGCTCCTCCAACAAGATTCTGCCAAACCTATCTGGTAGCTTTGCTTAAACTTGCATTTTATGGAACTTGAAAGCAAACTATTTGTCTCTGCCTCTAGAAAAGGTTGCACACAGACCTGTCCCACAACCCTGACAAGTCAAATCACGCCCAAGAGGAATGAACCCTGGTCCTGCTCCTCTTATTAGCAATGGACTCTCTTTACCTATTCTTCAGCTTCAGGTTTTAACTATTTATCTAAAAGGGTATGTACTAGCTTGGGCCTCAGCATTTACCATATCACAGTACAAATGCAGCCCAATGGTCTGCCAAGGTATCTCTACCCAACCTTGCTGCAGTTCTGTACCTGCCAGATTGAAGAGCTGGTAAAACAAGCCAGCCCTTGCTGTGCTTTAGGAAACTCATGCAAACACCATGTCTCACCCCCCATAACCCAACGTGAGGCAGAAGGAGGCATTTGGGAGATAATGGGCATAGCTGT
The DNA here is from genome assembly GCA_013396975.1 of Bucco capensis. Lineage (NCBI taxonomy): Eukaryota > Metazoa > Chordata > Aves > Piciformes > Bucconidae > Bucco > Bucco capensis. The sequence goes on along the minus strand of VWZO01018191.1, from coordinate 298,200 downwards.
CTGCCAAATAGATATTTTCTACTACAGACCAACAAGGTTAACACATACATGGATGAGGAAACCACTAGATAGTTATCCTTCCAGGGAGTACAGCACTCATCCACATCTCAGAGGAGAAGTATGTGCTTTCTGGGACAAGCATCTGAGAGAAGTCCTGGCAAAGGAAAAGGGAAGAGTTCCAGAAAGATTTAAAGAAAATGAGAGCCAAAATTAAAAGTGAAAGGATTAAGAGAACTGAAAGAGGGAAAGCAACAGGAAGGACTGCAGTGAGACAAAGCACAGTGGAGCTATTTCAACCCAGATAATACAGCAGACCTCAGAGAAGAGACAGGGATGGGGAAGAGATCATGATTCTTCTTGTTAACACTTAGGACACAGCAGGGTGCATATCCAAATAAAAACACAGCTAGAAACAGAACACAAAGCACAAGAAAAAGCAAGGAAAAATGTGGACTGTAGAGAACTGTCATCATGAGGAGGAGGCAGGCAAGGCAGAGCAACACACAGCAGCAATAATGAAAAAGGACCAAAAAAGGAGGGGAGAAGAAACAAGGAGAAACAGAAGAGAATGGGAAGTCAGACATTTTTTTTCTGAAAAGTGGCATCAATTCCTTAGCAGAAATTTGGAAGCACTAAACAGTGCAGGTTACCTCTCTGAAAAGCTTAGCATCTCAAAAGTTTAACCCCAAAGAGAGGAGTGTATTTACAAGCAAACGGAGCCAGTAAATTTGACATCTTCCTATATCTGTTATGATATTCTTGTAATCTTAACCATTTAAATGCCCACCTATGAATCTGAGACATATAAGTGGTGTATTAAAATTTTCTCCTGTAGACTAGTTTCATCATTGGCAAATTCATAGAATCATAGAATGGCCCAGGTTGGAAGGGACCTTAAAGATCATCTAGATCCAACCCCCCTGCCATGGGCAGGGATGCCACACACTAGACCAGGTCACCCAGGGCCACATCCAGCCTGGCCTTGAACACTGCCAGGGATGGGGCAGCCACAACCTCTCTGGGCAACCTGTGCCAGTGCCTAACCACCCTCCAGGTAAAGAACTTGAGTCTAAACTTCCCCTCCTTCAGCTTGTAACCATTCTCCCTTGTCATATTACAGTCTGACCAGCTGAAAAAGTCTCTCCTCTTCTATCTTGTAATCCCCCTTTAGGTACTGATAGACTGCTGTAAGATCCCCTCAAAGCCTTCTCTTTTTCCAGGCTGAACAACCCCAACTCCTTCAGCCTATCCTCATAGGGGAGTTTCTCTAATTCTTTGATGATCTTTGTGGCTCTCCTCTGGACCCACTCCACCAGGTGCATATTCCTGATGTTTGGAGTGCACACTTTTCCTTCTGCATAGGCCTGCCTATTCATAATCCACAACAAGAATGTCTCAAAAAACATGTGCATACAAGCCTTCTGTTTTCCTACATGAGCTCTACTCATTAAAAAGGACTTCTTTCACCATTTCAAACAGATTTCCTTTTTAAGCTGTTTTAATTAATAAGCAAAAAAAAAGAATAAGTACTTTAAAAAAAAAAGAATAAGCCAGTTCTTGCCCTTTGATCTGCAAGTGCAGACACTGTCAGTAAGAACTAAATATAAGTATCAAAAGCTGGCTAAAATTAACAACAAATAACATAGCAATATAAGACATGCTAAGAAAGTTATTTAGAATGCCTGGGCTTCCTGGTGATTAATATACTCATTATACTATTATAAACAGTGTAACAAAGGCATATTATTTAAGTAGAGCCAAGTACTGCTGCATGTATTACTGCTACATGTATTACTGCTGCTCAACAGGGCTTTAAGTCCACTGTATTGCAACAAATCAGTGTAGAGATGCAAATTCCACAGGAACCCAGAAATCAAGTCTAATCAATAAAGCTCAAGTTTGTGAAATGCTTTCCAGCACTGCAAGGAAATAATTTTGAACATGATTACTTGTGTAAGGGGAAAAAAAATAATCACTTATCAGGGCTACTAAATGGCAATCCTAAAACAAAATCAATCTTAGAAGAGAGAGAGAGAGACAAAGGCTATGCAATTAAGAACATGTATTTTTAGAGATACTATTAAATGATGTATTTTAATACAAACCAGAACAGCTCTTTGATAAGGATTTTGTTCACATAGCTGTATCATTGCACTTCAGAGTATATATTTCCAAGCCTTTCAATATTTCTTAGCTACTGTTTTCCAGAAGACCATCTCAGCTAGCAGCACATAAACTAGCTGAAAACAGAAATTCTGATGAGCTTCACATCAGGAGAAAAAAAAAAATGAAAATCCTTCATTTGGTCATATGTGGCTCCACAATTCATATTTTAAGTAATTTACTACTCCATTTAACAGGAGAAAAAAAGGTCAGGACTGAAGACTTAAAGAAATGAGATCTCACATATTAAAAATCATGAAAGTAGCTTGGTGTATGTATCAATTTGGGAAGGGGGTGGGAAAAACATTTCTAAGAGGAATGCATTCTTTAGTCTTCACCCCATCCTGAAGTACCTCTACAGGTCCTCATTTCCCTGATGGTATGGATAATCCTCTCTGCTCTACACAACATACTTGAAAAGGAAGGAAACACAGGAACTTTGTCCACATGACATTCCCATTCAGATTTGGGAAATGAGCTGTCCTAGTCCATCTTGGCACTGAGGAATCCTTCTGCATGCACTCCCTCCAGCCTGAGGCTACAGAAGGAGTTGGAGGAAAAGCCAGCGAGGTGGAAGGGCTAATTTAGGAAAGATTAAAAAATCAAGAGTGTACAGCTTGACATGTCCCAGAGACTGTGAAGTTAAGCTTTTAATTTTAAAAGCTAACTGGAGATCTGAGTTATTTTTGATGATTATAGTCTAAAAATAATTGAAAAACATTACGTATATATCCACAAGAGGAATAAATATGCATTTAAATGGCACTGAGAGGGACAATATGGAAATACTGAATGGAAATAAGAAACATGAAAATACAGACTTAACATTAGGAAAATGGTCTGAGCAGATCCTTTATCTACTTCTAGGCAATTAAATGCTGTTCTAATGGAAGTTTTAGAAAGACTTCCTCAGACTAGTAAGATTAGGCTAAATGCCGGACTCATAAAGAAAGTTGTAGAAGCAATATGCAACTGGGACTAGAACAGAGAAAATGAGCCAGGAAGCAGCTTTTTGGATGGACTCAAAAGACAAAACAGTATTTTGCATCTCAAAAAATCAATATTTATAAAGGTAAACACTTATAAATTTTCTCCTGGTGGAAAGCCAATATTCTGAGAGAAATGCACATTTACTTTCATCTAAACTGCTGAAATAAAAAAGAAGATGGGAATAACACAGTGGTATCAGTCAATATGCAATAACAACTCCAACTGCCAGGGACTGTGTAATGAAAATAAAAATTTCAGTCTTTCTTTTCTTCCAAAGTCTCATTAACAAAAAAAAATAATTACAAAACATTGTTTTATAGAAAACATAAGAAAAAAAATCTGACTGAAATCGTCATTGATTCTATCAACTTAGCAACATTGTATTCAACTTGACATAACACTAGAAATTGTCAGAACCACTGGTTCATCATCAAAAAAGTTACTGCAAACAAATAGATCTATTTAATTTCCTAAAAATCATAAAAAGCTCCCACATTTCTTTGTGCCAGGAGGATGGAAACCACTGCACTTCCATTCTACTGACCTCCATAAAAGAGATAGCATGCAGTAGCAGAGTAATTCCCACTAAAGGCATGCCTCATTGGACCTAACTATCATAATCATATCAGTTTTGCTGGTTTCAGTATAGTTCAGTATCAATGTTTATAAGTATCACTGTACTCATTATTATAAGGCTTTAGAGCAAATAACACCACAGAAAACTAAATTTTAGATACTAGTGTGTGTAACAGCAAAATCACAGCCAATATTGCAATGCTACCATATAACAGTATGTTCCAGTAACAGTTTTTAATTAAAATTACCTTTTTTGATCAAAAAAGAGTTATATACCTTTTTCAGATTATGCATTTTTACATGTACACCTAATTGCAGCTGGTTTCAGTACAGACTACCTTTAATAACAGCAATTATTACAAGTAAACCAAAGCAAAATGGAACTATTAATAACGTATGCTCACCAAATTCTTTCTCTCCGAAAATCCTGAACAAACAGTACTTAAATTAGCCTCACAATACCCCTGGTGAGGTAGGTAAATACTATCAGCCCCATTTTACAGGTGGGGAAACTGAGGCACATATGGGTTAAGTAACTTGCTCAAAGTATGGATATAGAATCCAGCTCAGGTACCTGACAGCCATCTTCTGTTTCTCAGCCATCAACTCACTCTTTCCTCACTAACAAATTTCAGTGGGATATGTACAAATACTGTGTTTGTGCACACATGACTAGTGTTTGTGCATAGACACAATTCTGTGTTTCTGTATACACACTTATTAGGATTTTAGACATATAAATGATAGAATGCTAAGATGACATGAATATAGTTCAAGAGATTTGAAACTCAGCGCTAGAGAGACTTTTCATTTAAAGACAAATCAAAGACACCATGAGTGGGAAAACAATAATGGTAATTTCTCAGTTTTAAAAGAATTCATTTTAAAGTTATTCTCCCCAGGGAATGAAATGCTTCCTTTATTATCTGCTGGGTATTATCAATACAGTTAGGGCAATACTGACATCTCTGTAGAAAACAGTGGGTGTAAGACATGACAAACAAACCTCACAGGAGTGCTGCATGAATCAAATTAATAAGCATTGAAAAACATTATTACAGGCACTATATTGTGCTAAGTGTTAATTAGAGTACCAAACAAATAAATATTCTACAGTGTTCCAAAAGACTCCTGTTATCAGAGACACAAATCACCCTGTATTCAATGTATAAAAGTAGCTGTTAAAGCACAAATTAGATGTATGACATAGGTCCAACAGTGTCCTTTGCCAAGCACACAAACCATGGGAGAACAACCTCAAGCTAGAGCTTCCATCCCATCCCTTGCTCATGAGGCTGATCTACCACTGACCTGCCCTATACAAATAATCCACTCCAGATTTATTCCACAGGAACAAGCACACTGTTTCCAGTACTATTTTGTTCTCTGCTCCAGCTCATTTCCACTAGAAAAAAGAGCTGGTGAGGAGTGAAAGCCTCTGGTGCTACAGTCCTGGGAGTTTCCAATGCACAGCACACTTTGTATTTGTGCATCTCTTCAAGAAATCCAGACTCAGATACAGGTAAAACCTTGGGTTTCTACACAGTCTGGCGTACAACAGTCAGCTAGAGCACTGCTTCTCCATAAATGAATTTGTATGGCACTCTACAACTACATAGGCAGACATTTCAGAACAAATTTTGAAATTATGTTCCTGAGCAGTTTGCAAGTGGTTTTCAGAATCTTCACTTTAATTTTTCCATCTAGTTGCTTACAGTAAATTTATAATCTAGATTTTCTTGTGCTTTATGCATACATCCTGTGGGGTCTGTGAGACCCTCACAGTACTTCACTGAATTATTACATCCCAGTCTGCTGTATTTGATATCCACAGCTACATAGAAGAGTTACTCCAATGCATACAATCATTTTAAAGTAGTTCTTTTCTGTTTTACCAGCATTCATTATTTTCTCCTTGTTTATTCAGAAAGATGTAATTAGCTATCTGTATCCTCCTTAAGCAAGGTTGTGTGTGAGTTTGCCACTAGCATCAGTATGACATTCAGTGAGTAAAGAGTTATTTATTCTCTATCAAAGGCAAAAAGTGAAGAGATTATATAGGTTTCAGAGAAAAGCATCCTAATCCCAGTCAGCTATGACACAGGATGCCATATGTTTTAACTCATCAACACCACAGTCTGTTTTCTACATGGTTCCATAAACAACAGGGAAAAGGCCATCAGCGTGTGGATTCGCCATTCCCTGGGGATGAAGAGGTTGAGATTAGGAAACTCTGATTCAACTCCCAAAATTCAGATTAAGAAACTCTGACCTGATTTACAAAGCCTTTCTGCAGGCAGCTCCTTCAGAAGCCCCATGGCCTTGCTGCAGAAACAGAGGCCAGCAGTGGTAGGGACTGAGTGACACCCTGTGGTGATGGCAAGGAAATACGAACCCCTAAATCACAGCCTGTCTTCCCTGTGGCTCTCTGCATTGTCAAACCAACCCGAGCAGAAAAGGTCAGGTCACTTTGCCCACTCCTGCCTCCAAGGGCAAACAGCCAGGGACAACCCCAAAGAAAGATGTGGGTGGGAAGGAGATAGCAGAGTGCTGCCCAGTCCTGCCTGGAGGACAACTCTGACCTATCTAACACCTCTGCCCTAACAGGAAGTTTTAGAAAAAGAACCATACAAAGAGAGTGACTTAAAAGAGGCATTTACACACTCTGGAAATCTAAAAAGAGACAGGCCACCAGCATGGGGTTTTACAAGATAATTCATCTGGCAGTTGCCATCGTCCTAGAGGTGCTTGGTCAGCAGACAAGAAGAGAGCAACTGAAAGGACTGTCTACAAGTGAAGGCACCTGGTCTGGAAATAGCATCAAGCTGGTGATTTTCTTTCACACAGGGTGGGATTGGGGGAGATACTGGTGCTGATGGTTTGTCAGGACTTGCTACACTTACAAGAGCATTATCTTATGTTCTGAGATATCTTCATTAACACTTTACTTCCTTAATCCACAGAAGGGCCTAAGCCTAAATTCATTAGATTGTCTCACACATGTTTAAGTTAAGAGTTTATATCAACTAGGAGTGCATTTGTCTCCTCACTCAGCCCTCTCCCAGTACAAAAACACTTGGCCTTCTAAAAAAATGTCATTGAGATCAACCAACCATCTGTTCTGGTCTAGTCACTTGTGTAAAAATCACCTTTTCAGGCTGAAGAGTCCCAGCCTTCCACTGAATACCTCAATTAAAAATATAGTTAAAAACTTACAGTCAAGCCTTCTAAAAATAAAGAACTAGAGCATATACAGAAAAGAAATAAGGTGGCATTGAAGGTGCCTAGGGCTACAAATTTGCTACCATAGTTTGAGTTTCAATAGTGATGAGTTCCCAGGCCATAGAGAGACGTATTATCCTTCTCCCTCTGTAACTGATGATGAACGCTTTTTTTTCCATGGGGCTGACAGGAAACCTCATCTCCATCAGCATTTACAGTCATACTTGCAATTTTGTGACATCACCAGGGAAAAAATAAAATGATACAGAGAAGAGTCTTTCGGTTTTTGTGTTCAGATGTAAATATCAGCTAACCAGGTAACTGTGCATCTCTCTGGAGTTGATGCTCAAAACCACGCCTGAGTGATTGCCTATGAAAATACAGAAACAAAAGGCAATACATTAGTGTATTTCAGACACTTCACAATAAATCCCCCTTTTATTGCAGGGAAAAGTCAATTGTATAAAGAGAGTGGCTTTATCAAACAACAGGTCAGGTGAAGGTTGGTGCAACAGCTCCATGTACCTACAGCGTACTTTCACACAAAGTTTTTGCTCATGGTAGTGGATTGGTGGCAAATTCCTAGGGTTTCTATCCCAGTGACAGCATAAAGTTGGTTCTCTTTGTGGCTTAAAAAGGTGTAGTTGTCTCGAGGGGTGCAGGTGAGGGAGGAGAATGGAACCTGAGGCATCCATTCGACATGCCACTGACCTGGGACTGGACACTGACCGGCATCAGCAATAAGGGAACTCTGTAGCTGTTCAAGTTGCCACTTCTCCCAGAAGGAGTCACTGCAAGGTAATGGTGTTGAGGAGTCCCAAGGTGGGGGTTGCGATAAAGTAGGCAACATAAAATATATAGAAAACAAAAAAAGGGGATGGGTGAGTCTGGAAATACTGTACTGTGGAAATTCAAAAGTTACGAGAAGAGAGAGAACAAACAGAAACCCAGGCCTGTAACTCCTTGCTGTGCATGGAGTAAAGGCTGCTACTGACATCTCCCAACAGGGAGGGAGAAAGCTCACCAGAACTAGAAGGGGTCTCCATAGCATTGGAACCTTCTGCAAACAATGTTGTAAAACAGAATTTAATATAAGGCAGGGATTATAACATGTTTCATACTCAAGCCAGATAAAATAGGGGATATCATTAACAGTAATATTTTCTTGGCAGCACTGGGCAATATTGGAGCTAGTGGAAAGTATTGCAAATAACAAAACAATACAAAGAGCAGAAGTATAGTTTTATGTCTTAAATACTAAGTATTGTGCCCAAAAACTGTACAGTAGCTGACAGAGATGATTTTGATCCACAGAAATGAACTCTTTATGCTCTGCTGGAAATGCTGCTGGTGTTGACAACCTGGCAGAAGCACAAATCACCTCGAGATCTGCATTTGCTAACTGCCCTAAGTTTCACATCAAAACATCACGATCTTGCACCCATTAACCCTAACAATGCTCTGCCCAGATGGAAGATTTCCCCCTGCCCCACTCTGCATAAGGAGTTCAGAGCAAGTAGAGATTATTTCTGAATGTGTTACAAGCCAGGGTAGCATTTCTTTATTCCAGCATCCCAAGCTGCATTATATAAATCGGCCATAAAGGATTTTCTACCATTAAAAGAAGTCATGCTTTTGTGCATTGCTAGAAGTATTTGAATGCTCCACTTCAACAGGCTTGTCTACAAGGACTTCGTCAGCATTCAGTTTTCCCCTCTAAAGACCCTGCAGATGAGGTGATCAAACAATTTTAACAGACTTTGCTTTTCCAGGCTTGTTTTTGGAACTAACTCTGGAGTGCAATCAAGGTCATCTTGCAAAATGTGATTGAAAACACAGTGATACTCATACACAAAGGCTGTCAAAGAAAAGACAGAAATACACAAAGCAAAGCAAGAGGCTGGAGTCTTCCCTTGTGTTCAAAGCTAGCACCTCCAAGAAGCTAGAAGTGGCACACAGTTCAGCAAATGAAAATAGAGACACTGACAATAAACAATAAAGGTAAAACCCAAGATAAAGAAATCTCTCCTCTGCTAAAGTTCTGTCCTGCCCTAGGCTACCTCTTGTGCAGCTAAAACACATTTTCTTCCATGGGTTCATGAAGACATTACAGTTGCCTGTTACACCATCAATCTACTACAAATCCCAAAGGCTTTGGGTTATCTGATTTATTTTCACAAAAAGTACAGAAATGGAACTGAGGAGCTTTTTTTCATTATCCTACATTTTTCACCATGACCTGAAAGCAGTCTGAACACAATGATAAATTTTATGAGAAATGAACTTTATAGATCAGCACTCCATGTTACATTAAAAATAACCACAGGGTGCCAGGATATACACTTCCACCTGACACTGAAATCATTTGCACTGAAACTTTCACAGAAAGTTTCTCTCATGGATTTCTTATGACCACCCCATGAATACCAGAAAGCTGCCAGCTAAATTAGGGATGATTTATGATACTTTTTATACAGGAATAATTGTGATGTTTCCAACAATGAACACTTTAATTGCCATTGGAATATGATGGTAAATAGAACAATGGATCCAGATACAATCCATCTGAAATCACAGAAACATTGACTTTATAAATCCTTGCAGCCTAAATTCAATTTTCCACTAATTCAGGGGATTATTGAGTTAATTCAATTGCTACCTATTTTATCCTGTTCTACCAAATGCAATTTCTCTCTAAAATTGTCCTGACATTGAACTGTACCATCTCTGTACTAATGCTCTATATAGGACATCATTCATACTTTAGCCTGTGTCACAAGCAAACTAAAAGAAGGTAATTGAGGTAATCCTTTGTTAGTGGTGTACTATTTCCTTCTTCCTGAGACAGAGTAGAAAATGAAGAAAAAAAAAAAAAAAGCTGAAATGAAAACAAATTAAAAACCAATAACTTATGAAAATTTATAAACTAAAAATGAAGTTACCTCTTGCGTTACCTAGTGTTTGAGAGTCCAGATCATCATCAATAAACTCCTCACCCTGGATGATGTTCTGGGTGTCCTCACTATGATTGACAGGGCTTGTCATTTCCTGTTCTTTTTCATTGTGCATCTGGGCGTAGACATTTCTGCCTGGCAGTTTCCTAAATGGGACAAGGAGAAAAAGTTTTGTGATGGAGTTCCTTCGTGTTGTGCACATGCTGACACCAGAGCAGATCTCCAACAGAGCAAAGCTGTTCCAGAATCACAAACCAGCACCAATGCCACCCTTCCTTAATTTTGTGTGCACAACCTAACCTTATCAACTCCTTAGTCACAGTTTTATGTAACTGCCTTACAACAAAGTTAATACCAATGTAATAATTAAGCATCAATTTCTAAGATTGACAGACAATGAGCAATCCTGAAAAAAAAAAATCAAACCACAGAAAAACTAAGAACTCAAATAATAGCAACATCCAACAGGCATTCATTCCTGGTTCCAAGTGTCTTCATGGACATTAAGCTAGGTCACAACCATCATCACATCTCCCTGCTGAGGTGGACTCACATTGAAGGGTGACAGCATCGAATGGCACTCTCATAAGGTTGGGTAGAAACAGAAGTGAGGAGAAATGCAGGAGACAGGGAATGGAAAGGGAGGAGAGAGTGAAGAACTAGGAGGCTAGGACCAAGGTGTAAGAAGGTAAACAGGATCAATAAGTGGAAATAAGAAAATAGGGGAAGATGGTGAATTTCAGCAGGCAGCACTGCAGGAGACAGAGTATAGAGCTTGGCATAGGACTACTGGGAACTGCTGAATTAGACAAAACTATCAACAGCAGAGAGCATTTAATTCATTCAGCCTGATTTGAATCTAGAAAAACAAAAAGCACATTACTAAATGGCTCTATCAGCTCTAATGAACAATTAGCACCGTGTCTGAGACTAGTAGGCTTAAGATTTAGTATCAACAGAGAGTTCTTAACTAGATTAACTTAAATTAGATATTGTAAAATCAAAGGGAATAATTAGGGACTTCTAACTTTGCAACAGAAATTCATGGTTTAAATATTTCTCGAGAGCCATCCCCTTTGCTGTAGATGCATTCACCTGCAATCTGCCTGGGCACATAAGGATATCTTTCTTTTCCTAGGCACCATGCAGACAGTTCTGATTAGGGAGCTGCAGATAGTGAGCTCTGTTTCCTACACTGCAAGAAGCAGTTTGACAGCTTGATCAGAATGACAGCAGATCATGGCTGTCAAAGCCTGTGCTCAAACACAGATTATTGCCAGGGGCAGACAATGAGAAGAGAAGGGAAAATGGGGTTGAACTGCTGAGGTTAAGCTGCAGTTTATGTTGAGCTCCTTCAGACAGTGAGAAAATGCAAAAAGTGACATTAATTTTTAGGCATCTCTCTAAATCTGCTTCACATTCTAGCAGCAGTTTGAAATCTGGATAAATACACAGGTTACTCAGTTTTCTCTAGGCTTTTGAAGTTGGCTTGTCTTTAAGTGTCATTCCAGAAGAAAGCTTCTTTACTGAGTGACACCATCTTACTCTGAGATAAAAGTTACTGCAGTAAACCAATTTGAACAGCACCTTCCATTGCATCAAAGTAATTACACTAAAGAGAAGCTGCTAAATGTAGAAACAGAGTAGAAAATGAAGACCTCCATTTAATACACATCTCCTCCATTTAATTTGAACTATCCAAGAGATTAATTACTCCTATATACCTATATAGGTACACACATACATCTCTACAGGTACGTGTATATACACACACACAAAACCCCATATATACAGAAATCAGGTATTTTATCCCATTATTTATAAACAGTACAAAGAAAAGCAATTTGATTGCTCTTGCTCTTTTCTGTATCTCAGTGAGCATGGAGTAAATTAAGCACAAGACTAACCAAATGCAAAGGACAGGGATGGGAAGAATGTCTGATAGCACAGTGCTGTGCTATTATGACTGCTTCAATGGGTTCTCCAACACAAACATAGACATAAAGCCAAGCCCTGTATCACTCTCCTCCCATTAGCTGGATGAAAAAAGCCATGTTGAAAGGAGGAAGGACATTCTTCATTACTAAAACAAATACATTAGGTAATTAATTTTGATCTTTTTCCTCAAGGGCCAGTAAGTTCAGGCAGTCTTTAATGTGTCTGCTAATGAAATAGGTCATGTGGAAAACAATATCCCTCTCAATCAGACCTGCATCAAACCTGTCAAACTGCTCACTTTCAGTCCACCTCCAAATGCCTAAGGGAAACAAAACCCAGAAGAATGTCTGCAACACATCTGCAGAATTGGCACGTTACTGCAATAACTAGGGGACCCTCTCAAAACTCTCTTTCTGACATATTGCAGAAGCATCGATGGCATTATTAAAATATTTTTGACATAATAAAAAAACGTTATCCATCTCAAACTCATGGCACATCAGATCTTTGAAAGGAAGCAGAAGTGCTAGGCTAACTGCTGTCTGATTGGGCTAAAGGACCTAGCTGAAACCAGGTCAACAACCTGTGTCCCTTGGTTTAAAGCCTCAGGCTTCAACTCACATCTCTGGTAAGATTAACTAACTAGAGATCACCACAACCACAACATATACTATTAAACCTATTAAAGGGTTCCTGAATGAAGAAACCTCACAAGTTCACAAATAACTGTTAAATGAATTGTTGTTATGAGCACTGCTTTATGGGTTAAGGAGAAAAGGCATAAGCTGTTATTTCTCACTCACCTAAATCTCATGAGCCCCATCCTGCTAAGTACAGATCCTTTGTTGAAGGTACAAAGTTGAGGTACTTGGTGACTTGACTCTCCTGTACTTACCTTTACTCCTCATACTTAGAGGAAAGCATCTTAGATTGTAACATAAAGAATGGATGGGAGGTAGGAGAGTATTAGAGGTCTCCTGAAGGCATACACTGTAGGCATTTGACCTTTTCTACATAGTAGAGATTCTACATGCTTCATATTGGTTCTGTTTTATGAGGAAGATACTCAACTAGACTGAAGAAAATTGACAGTCCAAGCCTTTTCAAGAGGCATTTTTCACACATGTGCCAGATGTTCTGCTTATAAGGGACAGTCACACTGTGGGGTGAAACAGGATGTGAATACTAAATCTTTGCTAAGGACTGGCCTGATTCTGGCAATTTTCCAGTTGCTCCTCACTGCTCTAACATGTAGGAAGGAAGTTGCTACCCCTAATTATACAGAGAGAAACTTTTGTGTACCCTGATGTGCTTTTCTTAAGGAAGCAATTTATGCTGAGCCCAATGGAGCTGTTTGAAGTAGGCAGAGCTGAAATGCTTGGGTCTACATAAAAGACTACTGTGAAAACATGACAAGACATGAAATTTGACCCAAGAGATTTATATCAGGAATATGAAAATTGAAAGCACATTTATAAGAACAGAGAAAAAGATTATGCAATGATTTCTTTGGGGGGTTTACACTTCAGCTGCAAAATGCATGTGCTTCTCATTCATCACTGGAGACAATTACTTCTGCTGAGCAGCACTCCATGGTTTACATTTTTAGTTCCTTTTGTTTTCACTGTAGCATTTTATTTCAATCATGAAGAAGAAGAAATATTCAGGGCTGCTTTGAGTACCATAAAAATATGGAGACTTAATTCTGCACAGAATTACTAATGAATATCATAGCACATGGCTTTCACTAAGCTCTCTAGGTCGCATACCTTTTAGAAGTTATTCCAAAAAGTACTTTTTTTCCTCTCTGTGTTCACAAATCCTCATCAGTTCATACCCAAAACTGTTTGCACTTAAAAATGTTCAGCAGTAAGAAATAGCAGGAGGGGGGATGAGATATTGATTCCCACTCACAAACTCTTTGGCATTGTGGAGCCAATATTCATTGGCCTTTATGCAACTTTATTCATTTTCCAGAGGCTGGATTCAGATTCTGTTTAGTATAAAAAACAGGAACATATTCACATGGCAAAGGACATGGAACAATGTGGCATGCTCTTGAAACTTAAATAAAAACAACAAAAATAATAATCCATTAAATATTATACTTTATTGTGGTGTTGGGTTTATTATGTTTGGATTAATGTTTGGATGACTGACTTTGTGCTTTAAGACATTCCTGATTTACTTGCCTCTTTCATTTCAGAAATCTTTCCTACATGCTATTACTTTGATTTCTGAGGAAGTTTTCAAGAAATACTATGGATCATTAAATTAGTGCCTGTTTTTTTATAACTAAATGGCATGGATTGGGACTAAACTTGCTCTCATGGAACACAGTAGTAGTATAAGCAAGGTAAGGAAAAAGATAGCTTTTCTTCAGAGACTGAAAATGAGATAGTATGTCAATGAGGCAGAAAGATAATACAGTTCTGCTCCAGATTGTGGAAATGACCCAGGAGAGGGTTCATTTACCAAAAGTGCCACTTGATAGTAGTGGGGGAAAAAGAAATACACACAAAATGGTGTAAATTTGGCTGATGCAGATTCACAGTGGTTTGCAATGCTGAAGGTTTAAGAGAATTGACAGTAGTTTGCATACAAATGAAAAGGTGAAGATTTTTCATATTCTTCTAGAGAATCAAATTTGGTAATATTAACCAGCTAAAATACCTAAGCAAAAAAGTAAACTATTTGCTCTGGTTTGGCCAGTCTAATATCATGTTGTTATACAGAAGTAAAAAATAAGAGAAGGATGATTTCAGATCTTCTATTAGCAACATGATGATTACAAGGCAGCTTTGATGTGGCTAAAATACAATTTTCCTTTCCTCCACTTTGCCTAGTGCAGACAGTGCTATTTCCCTTCTCTGTACTGCTGCCCAGGACCCCACAACATAGAAGCTTGCTCTGCAAGGATAAAGAAATATTTTCTGGATGGCAACTTGAAACCCACAAAAAAATAAACATGGTTTCAAAGGGAATGGAAGAAGTGTGTTTTTGCTGAGCCAAATTTAGTAAAGATGGTATGGGATAGAAAAAAATATATACAGGTCCCAGATCTGCATTAAAAAAGTAGACTCGATTTCTCAAAAATATTTTCCAGCTGCTTCATATTGTTCTGGTCAAAAGAAGCAGCTGTAGTCCATTTTACTTGGATGCTTAAATTGAAGCACACTACTGAGTATTGTAACATACTCTTTGCTTGAGGCATCAGATTGGTGATTTCCATACTCAGAAAGAGCAAAAAAAGGCAAAATTATTCTTACTTGCCCACCATCCACATTCATTGTTTGCCACAGCCATAAATTTAGCAGGTGGGGTATTACTTCTCACTCCTTACTGCCACACTGAAAATTCCCCCTCACCCCAAACTATCTAAACAAATCTTTGTTCATTTGTGGGAGATGACTAGAATTCGTTTTTTACATGATCAGCATTCATCATTTAAAATTTACTTTTCATTTACTGAGTAAAAATAGCCCTAATCTGAATTGCTTATCTGCTCTGATCAAAAGGGATCAAAACTCTGCATGTCTCAAGACTTCTTGGCTTTTTATTTTTAATTTTTATTTTTTTGTCTAAAGCAACTAATGACTCTTGGCACTGCAAGGAGTTGCTCCCCAAGCCCTGTGGACTCCTGGTGAGAAGCACAGAATCATTAGGATTGGAAGAGACCTTTAAGATAATTGAGTCCAACCATTAAGCAGCACTGCCAGATCATCACTAAACCACATTCCTCAGCACCACATCTACATGTCTTTTAAAGCTCTCCAGGGATGGTGACTCCACCACAGCCCTTGACATCCTGTGCCAGGGCTTGACAACCCTTTTAGGGAAGAAATTGTTCCTATCTCCCCTGGCACAACTTGAGGCCATTTCCTCTTGTTCTATTGCTTGCTACCCAGCAGAAGACACCAATACCCACCACACTCCAACCTCCTTTCAGACCAAGAAGGTCTCCCCTGAGCATCCTTTTCTACGGACTAAACAAACCCAGTTCCCTCAGCTTCTTCTCACAAGATTTGTGCTCTAGACCCTTCACCAGCTTCATTACCCTTCTTTCCAGTGCAGGTGCCAGAGCACTGGACCAGGCTGCCCAGGAGGCTGTGGAGTCTCCTTGTCTGGAGCCATTGCAGAGCTGCCTGGACACATTGCTGTGTGAGCTGGTCTAGGTGATCCTGCTCTGGCAGGGGGGTTGGACTAGATGATCTTTCTAGGTCCCTTCCAACCCCTGACATACTGTGATACTTTGGACATGCTCCAGCACCTCAGTGTCCTTCTTGGAGACAGGGACCCAAAACTGAACCCAGTGTCTGAGGTGTGGCCTGACCAGTGCCAAGTACAGGAGGACAGTCACTGCCTTGCTCCTGCTGGCCACACTAGTGGTGATGCAAGCCAGGATGCTGTTAGCCTTCTTGGCCACCTGAGCACACTGCTGGCACATGTTCATGTCTGTTGACCAGCAGCCCCAGGTCCTTCCCACAAGACAATTTCCAGCCACTCTTCCCGGAGCCTGGAGCATTCATGGAGTTGTTGTGACCCAATTGCAGGAGAAGTGGCTGGATGCACAAGTAGGTCATTAGATAAAGTGTAGGGAGGGAGACATAGGTGTTTGGGGAGACAAAATGCTAAATGTTTGCCATTGTACTGCATATAAGAACAGAGGACAGCAGCCTTCCTAGTCAGTGTTTTAAGTATTTGGGATTAGGACATATTAGAACCAGTGTAACCTACAGTCACATAATCATTAGCTAGACAGCCATGACAGCTCTGATTATCTAGCAGACACTACAATTTTAATTTTGATTAGAGTAGTGGGAAATTACACCATTTTAATCTTTTCTTTTTAATGGACATTCCTTCAGCAGTGATGAGACAGTGTTGGTATTTACTATGCATATATCTAATCAGCCAAAATCCCACTACCTCTGTACAAAATCTGCCTCTGTTTTTTCCCTACCCCCCTACTTAATTAGAGAAAATACTCTCTTCATTTTCTGCATATGAAGCATCTGACAGAGAATCTTTTGAAGGATTGTTATTTTTAGATTAATGCTCTCCCCTAAACTCATTCTGTGAGCTTTACTTCTTGCAAGGGACACCAATTTTTAGCACAGGGTATTGTAGCTTTCAAGCAATGAGAAATTAAACAGGAACAGCATGTTTCATCCTGGCTGTCCCAATTGCCCTGAAAGGGTCATAAAAAAGAAGTATTAGATTAGTCTCCAATGTCTTGTCAACACAGTCTTTCATCTCACAACCCTGCCTGACAAGAATTAGTGTAAATTAAGACCCAGGTTCGTATGGCATGAAATAATTCATGCAAGGAGTGCAGGTGACCATGCTTGGGGACAAGGGGCCTTGGCACTCAGGAACCACTGGGTAGTTTGGGCAGGTTTCTCCATTTTTTTTAATCAGCACTGTACTATGGTCTACTCAGAATTCCACTGTTTTCTCTTTACTTTTCATTACAAGTCCTGAACAGTGCCTCTGTTCGTGGCAAAAGGATGAAATACTCTCAAATATGAAGCTGTAACCTCCCTGCTAATCCAATCACCATCTGAACTGCAAGCCAGTGCAAGTATCAACCTTAAGTAAAGAACTGTCCTTTGAGCCAGAAAGGATAAAAGAGAGAGAGAGAAAATAGTCCAAGGCATGTCCATGCAATCTTGCAGACCACCTGCTTTGCCTGTGCCTTCATGCTAACTGCAAGTCCTTTAGATACAATTAGTGTAGTAATAAAAATGACATTAATAAATATTTCTCTGACTTGGGGAAAAAAAAGGAGTTTTAACCTTTTTCTGAAGGGAGTATCTGACTATCAACTTATATAAATGAAAGGCAAGCATCATTAAATGTCTTCTATCTCCTCCCTCATTTTGTGAATCATACATAGAATTTATGGACAGCATTAACATTTCAACACCTTACACATGTGTGCAATTTCTACATGGAAATAATTCATATTTCTATTTCATGTGTTGTCTGAGTTACCACTGCATCACAGAAATCCCAGTATGGGATCCACAGTATCACAGAATCCCTTTCTACCAGTGTTGGAAGGGTCCTCTGGAGATCATCTAGTCCAACCCCCCCTGCTAAAGGAGGTTCAAGCAGGTTCACCTAGATCAGGTTGCACAGGATCAGATCCAGGTGGGTTTGGAATCTCTCCAGAGAAGGAGACTACACAGTTTCTCTGGGCAACCCATTCCAGAGCCCAGTAAATGTTATTCTGCTGAAATTATGTTCTAAAATTGAACAATTTTTGTTGCCTCTGACATTCTTTCAGCAAATTATTTTCTAATATACAGGCATATAATATTGACAAGCTGCCTTTGTGCATTACAGCTTGCAACCTTTATATCTATAAAGGACAGTCAGTTCCATAGCCTCAGTCCCTATGGACCAGTTTGTAAACTTAGATACTCACTGCACTGACTTTAAAGGGACTGTATTTGCAAGTAGTCCATGGGGATCCAGCAATTCACCATCCATCTTTATAAACACAGGAAAGGCTTTCTTTAAAGGATTAAAGACTTGGATGAGAGAGGAGTTCACAGGGAGCAAGCACGGAAGAAGTGATTTTTCAAACGTAGCTCCGATTAGGCACTCGATATTATTTGAAGATCAAATTGCAAATGAAGGATGCAACCAAAAAAAAACCAAACCCTGTCATCTTGGAAAAGCTTAGCAGAAATATTTAAAAATAATTCTGTCAGATATCTCAGAAAATGGTATGATATGGACTAAAATTGAATACAACTGCTTGGTCCTTCATCAATGTCAACAGCAGCTTTCAGGCTACTGAGAAACATTTGAATATATCTCACAAGTCTCCTCACTTGCACCTAAATTAATCCCCCACAAAGTTAACTTGCAAATGATTTTCACAAATTATATACAGAAGTATGAGAGACCAACACTTGCAATTTGCAAATTGCACTATAGTTTCCTCCTTAATAAAAGCTCTATTTACAAAGCAATGGTTCATTGGGCATTTTAGAAAGAACTCAAGGAAAATAATTTCTTTCTCGCATTCTTGAATATTTTATACTTCCTTTGCCATGTAGTAATTGTGTCTGTTATTTAATTGCTCTCATTTAACAGCTAATAAGAGATACAAATCATACAGCTTTCAGAAGATACCACAAGCAAGTTTTATGATCCTCACACTACAAACAGCAAATCCTCCATGTATTGCTACTGAAATAATTACATCACATGAACCATTTTTATGCTTTTCCTTGCTGCAGGCATCCAAAATAGCAAAATAGATTTTTATTCAGTTGTAGACAGCCTGATACAAGATTCTGTACTTTTTCTGTTAGTGTAATCAGCCACTATAAGCTCTAAGAAACTCATGTACTACAGTGAGAAAAGGTGAGAAAATAGATTCTAGGAAAATGAGTTTTTCTCTGTTGTCTTAAAAAAATCTTTTCTAAACAAACTCTTACTTAAATGATATCTACCCTATCACAAACTCAGTGCCATACTTGTTTCTATAAACTTACGTTTATTTCATATAAAATTGAATCTTTAAAGAATGAGACCATCCAAAAGGCATCCTCATTGAGTAAGGACATCAGAATTTGATGATGAAGGATTGTTTCCAGTATGATTGAGCCCAAGAGCTTCTAAATGCCCCAGAGATACAAAAATACCAAGAGCACAGGCAATCATTAGACAAACTCATCAACAAGAACAAAAAAAATTTGAATTGCACAGCACCCTAGTAGCTATGATTGAAATAAATTGCAGACTAAAGACCTATCAGCCCATCAAAGGTATCCCTTGTCAGTTTTGAGAACATATGTCTCAAAAAGGCCACTTTCAGAATTATTTCTCCCCTCAACACACTCTAGTGTCACATTAACACTAATCTATTACCACCACTCACTCTACATGGCATTGTCCCAGCAATTAAAATGTGATGTGTGCAAGGAGGAACTCCAGAGAGTTATATGCTTTAGTAAAATCTTTTTTTTTTAAAGCATTGCAAATGCACTCTTTGTCCCAATAGCTTTAGTTTATTCCTAACTGCTAGGACTAATGAGGTAGGAATTAATCAGGAATAATACTTTAGCTCAGCTGTCTTTCTTGATGATATTATTTAGACAAGGTGAACAAACTCTCCATAGTTCCCATATTGCTACTATTTATCTTGGCGCACAGCAAGTGAGAGCAAACATCAGTTACAGTACCTTGATGTCTGAAAAGTCTAGGAAAACATGATTTTCAAGGCAAAAGTGGACTATTTGCAATACTTTAAGAAACCTCTTTTTCAAATAACAAACTTTGATTTGCTGATCTGTAGATGAAGTCTTAAATTGTATATGTTGTTGATTGAGGTTTACTTGCCTTTTGAACTTGTAGAGGATGAAAGCCCCAACTGCGACTAGACAGATAACAAAGAGAACCACAATAGCCCAGTAGCCACTGCCTCCTCCAATCCTCTGAGAATCTACAAAATAAAATACAAAATAAAACAACAGCTTAGCATGTCCTCTTTCAGGTTTGTCACATTCTTGGGTTTTCTCTTCTACTTAATTGTCAAGTCAACACCATTTTTTATTGGTGTAACTTCTTCACTCCATCTATATAGTCTCTTCAAAAAGGTAACAAAACAACATTTTTTTGGTAACTTGTGACTGAAGGTCAGAGGACCAATTAAAAAAAATAAATCACAAAAAAAAACAAACCAAAAAAACCAAAACCCTGAAGTTTTAATTATTTGCTTACTCACTGGGTGTTTTCTCTGGGAATCTGAAGTTACCATAGGAAACAATCACATGCCCTAACAATAAGTGTTGTAAAAGCAGAGGTGTATTTGTTTCACAGGTGGATAAACCAAGGCTCTGAACAGCAAATGAACTCATCTTGATTCATCTGTTGGTAAAGGTTGAAATGGACATGGTCTTCTCTCAATCTCAGCCTTTTCTACTGGCTAACAAATGCTAGCCCCTTAAACCAGATGTGGTACCACAGCAAAATTGTAGCACAATTCTACATTAAAGGCTAGAAAAAAAAGAGCTTTTTCTTCTACAGAGAGCTGACAGACAAAATATCACATCAGTATTTACACAAATTGATTGCAGTCAGCTAAGCTGTTCTCCCACAACACACTGAAGTAAGAAAGAAAGATCAGTTATGGGATATGATACACAAACCAAAATTACAGGATATTCTAACACAAAGTTCATATAAAAGTTGAGCTTTCTGGTTAAAATACCATTTTAATGTGTGTCTGTTCAAAATACATGTATGCACACATACTCTCTTCAATCAGTTTCCAGGTACATAGTGAATCCAGAGATGCAGGAAATGTATGCAAAAAAACCCCTGCTTCCATTTGTTTTAAACACAGAAAAAGCATATAATTGATGTCAGGACAGGATTAGCAATGTGGAGACCCTACAGCAAGCTTCATGTCAGTTCATTTGAATCTCTGAGATAGAAGACTGAGGTATAAGGCTATGCCCCAGACCCCTGGAGTTATATCTACAAAGTTAATGGCTGAAGTAAAGAAACACTGTTTTCTAAACAGTCAGTACAGCCAAAGTGCTTCACCAGATGGTGTGGGGTTTTTTTTGAAGCCTGGTGGGCTCTTCCTTCAGGGCACTGTTTTGTATAATATAAGTATTTAATCAATGTCACGGCTACACTGAAAAAAATAACTTTCTGAAGCAAATAATGAAGTATGAGAAAATAGAAATGTTAGAAATATTTATTTGCTGGTGATTGCTAATGAGTATCAAATGAAAACATATCCATATAAATGTGTGTGTATCTATATACATTTATATACACATATATATAGATATATTTTGTATGTATCTGTATGTTACAAATACCAAGTAAATATGTATATGTGCATATGTACACGTCTATGTTGATACAAAGATTTTCTCCTTAACTTATCCGAACTCAGACAGGCATCTGGAGGTTGTCTATTGGGAGCTTTGTTTAGATCCTTACCTGAATCGGAGTCAGCTAAGGTCACTAAGATCCAGTATCCTCCCCTCAGGAAGAAACTGATGTTGTGTGCATTCAAGGCCTGCTTTATAGCCTCTATTCTCTGCAAATACAGTAGAAAGAATATCAGATGTCTTGTACTCCATTCCACTTTGAGAGACTCAATGCACTAAAAAGGAAAACCTCTGGTTCATTAAATGGTGAGAAACTCTGAAAGCATTTGTCAGCGATGAGATGAAATCTTAGAGAAATTCCCTATTTAAAAATCATGCAAACCCCCACAAGCCATAAAAGCTGGAAATGTCAAATCTTTATAGGCAAATCATTCATTCTGCTAACCAAAGCCTTTCCATTTATCCAGTATGTGACAGACAGCATGTCATCTGCACGCATTATTGGGCTTACCTTGGTCATAACTCACACGATGCATAACCCATATTAAAAACTCTCCATTCATCTAACCTACCAGAAAAAAACCTGTGATGTCACTTTAGATTCCTGCTATGAAAAGTAACTGCTCTTTGATAATGAACTGCACATCATAATTTACCTCACCTCCTTACTTATAATGGGATGGATTCCATTTATACCTGATTTTTAACAATAGTCAGTAGAAATACGTACATCCACCCATGTGGAAAAAATCAGGATTCCTCATACTTTTCTACACTGGATAGAGCACAGTAAAATATGTTCTCTCACATTTTTATGGAGCAGAACCATTAAAAATACCATCATATCCTAACCCCAAATGAAAAATTGTCTCAATTTTCCCTTCTATTTGCTTGTGTCCTCAGTATGGGTAATATTCTAAAAGATCAAAGCTAGTTTCATACTCTATGCCTTATAATTTAGGATATGACTTCCCACAGGATGCCAAATTAAAAATATGCTTTATATCCATGAAACCTTCACAAGTAACTTCTTTTATGATACTATCAATTACAAGGCTCATCTTTGACAAGCCTTTGCAGCATAATAGATAGAAATCCCTGTAGTTCCTCTCACGTTATGGACAGAGACTACACAAAAGTTCAGATTCAAGTATCCTCACTCATACTGAGGAATATCTGAAGCTATTCCATTGACTTTAATACATTGAGGGGGAGGACTCTTGATAAAGGTATTGTGAGCATGGCCTCAGTTATTTTACAAGACAATTAGTCCAGATAGCTTCTAAGCATAAATTAAGCAACTGAGTTTTCCTCTAGAGTCATTGATTAGAACGAAATACTTTTGAAATTGTTCTGTTCTTAAAACCAGGTTAAATCATATTCAGCTTTTATTTCTACATGCTTAAATTTGAAAGCAAAGGGGTTTTTGTCAGAATGGAATCAAACCACAGAACTATCCAAAGGGCTCTTATTACTACACTGCCAACTTACTTACTATTTTACCTGCTCTAGATTGTCCTGCTCTTGCACAGGGGTTCAAAAACATGATCTCCAGAGGTTCCTTCCAACCCCTATCATTCTGTGATTCTGTGATCTTCATTATTGCTGGCTACTTTTATCAGTAATGAGTCTTATTCTAGACCACTACCTTAATAAATAACATCACATCACAACATTCCATGTAAAACACCAATAGAAATTCCACCAAGTTAAGTGTTTGCTGCCTGAGCAAGAAATTATTGCCTTTAACAATCCTTTCAAAATCACATAATATCCCAAAACTGAAAGCTTTACAGCAAAGAAGAAATAGATTCTCTTTAAGGGAAGACATTTCATAATTACAGGTTATGGATTTCAGGGACATCTCCTCCAAACATTCTCTGTTGGTGAGTCATCACAATAGTGACACAACACTGACTTTAGAGAAGTGGCACTAGTAGCATGACAAAGCACATCCTCCCAGTGCAACAGGATGAAGACCTCCAAGATTCTCTTCTGGTAACAGAAGTGAATGTAATGAGTCTTTGAACAAGTGACAAGAAGAGTGTTTTCCTGTTGACTTAACCCAGTTACTGCTTTTAAGTTTATTTACACAGGGTATGTTTTCAGGATATTTTTTGAGTCACAGTGGATTCTGTCTAAAATACCAATTTCCATACATGTAATCCTCAACCACTGCTGGTCTGAATTGCTCTATTCTAGAAGTGTCAGAAATATACATCTAATCTCCAGCTCATACAATTACTTCTAGCACTCCTCTACGTTTCAGAAGACCTTTGCAAGGTCTTACTGGAGGACTGCTTGTCACAGAAACTGTACCCTACTGAACTACTGTTATTTCTCCATAGCCTCACTGAACAGAAGTTTTCACAAATCATTTGCAGCATGTGATTGCTCTTCTTTATGCTTTGGAGTAACTCACAGGATATTTCATACATAAACATGAAAAAAAAAACAACCTTGAGACAGCATTGATTATAATTAATGATATTCTTCCAGCTGCCTTAAAGCACAGTAGTAATGCAACAGTTGAGATTTAAAGGGAACTGATATGCATAACATTTGCACTGAAATAAAATACTTGCACAACCTATGAATCTATCACCATCCGTTCCCTTAAATTATTAAAGATGTCTATTCCATATCTGTTAAGAATAAAGACAAAGTAACTGTTTCCTGCAACATAATCAGAATTTCAGACTCCTAGGAATTCCCACTGTGATTAGACAGGGAGAGTATTAAGGGAGTATTAAGTATTGTATCCTATCGATTCCAAACACAATCGGCTGGGTTTGTGTTAATATGAAGAGCTTCATCTTACCTACTTCTCCAGCTCTTTTGATACTCTGACCTTGTCTCAAAAAGTCATAAAATGCCCTTCAAAACTAACAATAACCTTACACTGGGATTCTTTGCAACTAGCAGGATTTGAACTGCAAGACACAGGATCTGTTCCTTCCCTACCACAGGAAAATGACAAATATCATAAATCAGAAGTTCCAATTTTGAACTGGCACAAGGTCTTTTATTAAGGAAGAAATATGGTTTGGAAGTAAGCAGGGAGAAATGTCTGATTTTTATTCCTTTGCTCACTGTATTTATTTCTTGCCAATTGAAAAGAACATTTGCTCATAAGGACAGAACTACCTGCTTGTTGTTCTTTACATTAAGGTGCTGTTTCTGTTTGACCTGAAATCTAGTTTGCTTCTGAAGACAGTGCAGAGGTGGTTCATCCGCCTTTAGAATCATAGAATCCTAGAATGGTTTAGGTTGGAAGGGACCTCTGGAGGTCATCTAGTCCAACCCCCCTGCAGTGGCCAGGGACATCCCCAACTAGATCAGGTTGCTCAGAGCCCTGGCAAGCCTCACCTTGAATGCCTCCAAGGATGGGAACTCAACCACCTCCCTGGGCAACCTGTGCCAGTGTTCCACCACCCTTGTGGGGAGGAACTTCTTTCTAATGTGTTTTTTTCAGTGTTTTCTATGCTCTACTGTATCCTCACAGGCCGATATGCCATAACTTGGTTTTGTTTAAAACCCAGATCAGTCATTCTTGAGAAATACACTTATACTAGTAAGCAGTAAATTATGCTGGTCTAAGTGGTGGAATCACCATCTCTGGAAGAGTTTAAAAGAACAAGTAGATATGGTGCTTGGGGACACGGTTTAGTGGTGGGCATGGCAGTGTTAGGTAGACAGTTGGACTAAATGATCTCAGAGATCTTTTCCAACCATAATGATTCTATGAATGTTGTCAAACAGCAGTCACAGCTGTTAGCTTTTACACTCCTCTTGTCAGGGGGAAGTGAGATCTTTACACAGTTAGGGAGCACCTTTCAGTATCACACAAGGACAATAAGCGTACAGCCACTGACTGCCAAACAAGATGAAGACTGTCCTAAGCAGACATACTTTGCTCTGGTTACCTTATCACTAGTTATGCTTCTCTTCCGTTTCGGTTGCTTTACTGGCAGTAGCACATGCAGGTCAGCAGTTGTGGGCAGACCAGGTTTCACAACTGTCATGAGTGTTTCTTCAGGTATATTGGTTTCCTGGGAAGACAAAGGCATATGGCAAATTATAGCACAGTTTGCTTTATATTTTGTAAAAAAATACATAGGTAACTCCACATGTGTCTTTTAGTCTATGATATTCAGATCTTTAATATTTAGAGGGGATTCTACCAGAAGCTAAAATATGAACAATGCCAAACATAAACTAACTGAAATGTGAGCTGCCCTCTGAAGAATGGAAGAGCTAAGCATTGTTATCGCATAAAAGCGATTTAGTGGCATCATGGAAAGAGGCAAAGGAAGTGGTATGCAGTTTTAGCAAAACTCTGCAATGGTTGTGCAATTCTAAGGTAACATAAAAAAAAATCCTATGTGATTTAGGATCCTTTGTGGGCCATTCAGACATTTTGTCGACTCAGAAGGGCATATTCATTACAGCTAACTTTAGCTTAGAGAAGCTGCTTTTCCATCTGTGTTTAATGGACAGAGAGAAGTCCTCCAGGGTGAGTTTAAGAGCATCTAGGTTCAGTTTCTGAAATCATAATGAATACCTGCATTCCCCACTGAAAGTCAAGTGCATCCCTTTTCAAAAGAGTTTGTGCAAATTTTGCTTTTAGTCCCAAATTCCCCCACGTGTTGTATAATACAGCCACACAATTCTGATGACAACACACTGGGCACTGCCTGAAGCCTTTCTCAGACTCTGGAATTCCACTAAATCATTCATATACTTTTGCAAGTGATTTAATAATTATTAAAATGTAAGGACTATTTTATAAGGGAGGAAAATATTTGTGTGACTCACACTGTTTACAGATTAGGTTTAAGTTGAGTGGGATATGACTTTAATTTGACATTTGATGCAAACCTTAAAAAAAAAACCCAACAGACTGGAAATGATATAAAGTCAAAATTCCAGAACCTGATTTCCGCTACTGCAAATCCAGGAAATCCAAGTGGATTAAAACACAAATATTTTAAAAACATTATCAACCTGTACCTCAGTGCTATTGCCCTCACAAAAGTCAGTGTGTGCAACTGAAGAGCAGAGCTCACAGTTTTAATGGCGTGCTCTTAACTGCTGCATGGCTTTGCACTCGATTTAATCTGCAGGATTCAGCTGCACCCAATCCACATTTACCTTTGTGAACAAAATCTAAAAAATCCAGCTGTACAAACTGTCTGCCTATATATTATATATCATTTTCAAAGTTCCACAACTGGCATGGTAAATGCTTTCTTTCTGCTTTGTTTTTACAGAAAGGCTATGTCTTTTATATTGCGTGGCATCCTTTACTTAACTTCTAAATATATCACATTTAGGCTGCTCTTCCTGTTTTTGAGTCAGCAGTATTTGCCAATACAACTATCCCTAATCCCAGAGAGCAATACTTAGCATTAAATGCCAATTAGATCTAAACTGTTGATGCTATAATATTATTGTATACAGTCAGCACGTAAAAGCAACACTAGGCTCAAACTTGAAATGTGGCTCATGAGGTTCACTTTATTATTTTGCTCTGTCCCTTTTTTCTAAATGAGAAGGCATTAACTTAACCTTCAAGCTTTATAGCTGGTGAGGGAACATTTTATGTGCAATCTGAAAGAAGCACCTTTGCAAGAAGTCGTGTTACCACCCGCCCTACGTCTTCCCTCCACTCCAGTATGTCAGGATTGTACATGTCCAGGTGCTTGGTAAACTTCAGAGGAAGAACATGAAAATGATCTAGAAAAATGAGAAGGAACAGTTTTGAATACATGTAACAAACCAGGCTGCAAAACCTAGTTTTGTAGAAAAAAAAGCTGAAAGCATGCATTTGGCATTATTTGCTGTGCAATGCAGCAGTCTAGGAACCCCACTGCTGTGTTGTGTTCTCTACACACTTCTGTCAGGAACTCAATTCCTTTCTGTATTTTCATCAACATCATCACATTTGTGCCTAAAGTTAAAAAAGCAGGAAGAAAAAAAAAAGAACAAACAAAGCAGATTTACATACATGCTCTGGAGTCAAAACCTTTCCAATCATTTTTTCTTAGGACAATACACCATACAGATATAGTTTGGTTATTTTGTTTGTAATGGGAATGCATCAGTGGATTTTATCCTCACTGAATCATAAACATATGGTTTTTTGCTAGTTACTTGTTCCTGTTTTTAATGTAAAATGAATAGTTTACCTACTCCATAAACTAGCTATGAAAATAAGAACAGAAATGGTATGACAAAGGCTAACTACTGCCCTCCTTGAAAGAATAAAACCAAGGTACACCACAATATTTCTCTGGATATTGTCAAAAGATCTGAAATACTAG
Source organism: Bucco capensis (assembly GCA_013396975.1). Classification (NCBI taxonomy): domain Eukaryota; kingdom Metazoa; phylum Chordata; class Aves; order Piciformes; family Bucconidae; genus Bucco; species Bucco capensis. The sequence goes on along the minus strand of VWZO01018191.1, from coordinate 270,162 downwards.
AAATGTGCTGTTCCTTAGTAAACAGTATCTTTGTCCATATAGGCTCTTAGGATGAACACCTGGGGACCTTAACATAAAGTAGAGAAAGAGATCCTCTGGAATGTATGAGTCAAACCTGGCCTCCCCAACACTTCCAACAGAATTGTATTTTATTGTGGTTTTCTTTTCCAACAGTTTCTTTATTTCCCTCATGGCCAGTACTTTCTTCCTTTTGGTATCAGGACTGGCCAACACTAAGAGCAGATGGAGTGTTGGAAAGCTAGTCATTGAGCTAGTCACACTAAGAGGGTTACATGTCTAAAGATTTCTAAAGAAGTGGATGCACTTATAAGTGGTAGTATAAACATCAAATCCACTTATCTTGCAAAAAGAGAAGGTGCATAAAAGCTCCATTTAGCATGAGTGTGGTTTTTACTATGATTTTAAATAATAAGTATATTAAAAGCTAAAATAACAGAACTTTCTTCAGACAAGAGAGATGTATCATGTTGTGTATTTCCTATCTGGAGGCTTTTAGCTCTGCATTAAAAAGAAGCTTTTTCACTCATCGCGATTCTTACATGTGACAGCACAAATACAAATGTAAATAATTTGTCAGCACTACATTTTTCACAGTATATTATGCCTTGTCACCACATTATAAGATACAACAAAACACACCAGGGCACAAAGTGAAACAAGAGCTGAAAGGTTATTCAATAATTACAGCAGAGCTAGGCTTGATCCAAACTCTCAGATAAACATCAAAGGAACAGTGACATATTGTGATGAAAGGCAATTATTTCACTTTTTTTTTTTTTACACTGAGAGCATATACACAACTAAATTTTCTTTTTTTTATGAGGTATTTAAACTACTATACTTAGAAATTCTAAAAAAACTTTCTAATCACAGGGCAAAATACTACTTAAAACACTATTGCTACATACAGCATTTGGGAACCACAGTAGCATTTAAAATAAGCAAAGGAAACAACATTTCAGATGGAACCCTTCCATACAATTGCAATGCTTAACTTCATGGAGTTACCCAGGGACAATTCATCCCTCTAATTTTAAGTGTGGCATTAGACACAATTTTACAACAGGTTCAGTTGTGTTGGGGTTGGTATGAAAAACAAGTACACAAGAAACAGACACAAAATTAACAAGAGAAATGTCTCACCAAAAACGTGGACAACTTTTGAGTCCTGCAGCATGGAGTTCCCACAGGAAGCTTGCACTGTAACTCTGACGTCACCTGTCTCAGCAAACTTTGTCACCAGAAAACTCTCCAATGTAAGGAGAGGCTTTAAAAAAAATCAAAGAAAAATTGAAAATAGAATTTCAGCAAGAATCATAAGAACAGTGTCCAGGATATTTCTTTCCCTAAATGGATCCTTTACAGACAGAGTAGCTGCCAGATGGGGAAAATATTCATTTTAGAATAATTGGTAGAGTATTAGGTTTTCAATCAGATGTCATTGAAATAAATGAACATGGAGGCAGGCTCAACAATCTCAGAAGATTGTTGAGTGGTGTCCCTCAGGGCTCTGTCTTGGGACCTGTGCTCTTCAACATCTTCATTAATGACCTGGACATAGATATCGAATGCACCCTCAGCAAGTTTGCAGATGACACGAAGCTGAGTGGTGTGGTTGATAGGNGGGGAATGGTTATAAGCTGAAGGAGGGGAAATTTAGATTGGAGATTATGAGGAAATTCTTTACCTGGAGAGTGGTTAGGCACTGGCACAGGTTGCCCAGAGAGGTTGTGGCTGCCCCATCCCTGGCAGTGTTCAAGGCCAGGCTGGATGTGGCCCTGGGTGACCTGGTCTAGTGATTGGCATCCCTGCTCAGTGTGGGGAGGTTGGAACTAGATGATCTTTAGGGTCCCTCCCAACCTGGCCATTCTATGATTCTATGAAGATCACTTGTAACAAGTCACTTGCCTCCAAAAATATAGGGTATGTCAGGGTTAAAAGGATCAGTTCTGTTGACTGTTGACCATGACCCATGGAAGCACACCAGTCCACTGTAACCTCCAAGATGGACATGAGATACTCTCTTCCCTGACCACACATAATTACAAGACTCTCCACAAAACTAGATCGATCTGTAGTGCCTGTTGTAGCAATGGCAAAGTCAATAACAATGAGCAGATACAGGCTGGGATTATGCTAGACAGCACATTTACAAGAAGAAAGCTCATTGTGCTTATCTGAAGCATTCCTCTATCACACTTAACCTGCCTCAGAAAGAAAATATTTCACTTATCTGTTCCTGAAAGAATTACCTTAAAAGAAATTAACCCAGCTAGACAAGAAATATTCCCAATAGAAATACCTTGATATTTGTTGCCCTAGGCTATGTTTATCTAGATTTTCTATCCCCACATGAATACCACTAAATTGTTCAAGTGCTCTCATTGTTTTGATATCCTTTCAGATAGCCCAGTTATTCCTGATATGCCAGCTTATTGTAGGCTCTCAGAAAACATTTATCTATGCAATGAATATATATATATGTATGTATTTCTGTGCAGCACTTTAATTTACAGTACTCCCATTACCAACAGGGAAGTGCATAAATCCAAGTTTCATCATTTACCATGCCATGATACCAATGCATACCCCTCCACAAGTTCTTTTCCCAAAGGTAATTAAATAGAATAAACTGTTGTTGCCCCCCCCAGAAGAAAACAGTTTAGGAATTCAAACCAATTCTAGAAGAGGCATTTCCATTTCCACATAAGTAGCAATAAAGGGAAATTAACATCTAAAAATGTATGTGATAAAACAGGGGAAGTTAGGTACTACTTGTCACTAGACATAACTGGAATGATAAGATGGTCTAAAAGAAGTCATGCAACATGACAGGATTTCAACTGAAGTAAAAGGTGTCGCTCAACCTTTATTAGAAACAGACTCAAAATAATGTCAGTCAAAATCATTCATGTACCTGAAGATTGTTTCCTATCCACCAGTAGAAGACTGTCAAATTAGGGTTCTTAGGCAGGATGATGGCTGTCAGGTTCACCTCCTGGTTTCTCCCAATGACTGGAATCACTTCTAAATTCAAAGCCTGCAGTGGAGCTGAACAGAGTTTGCAAAACATCACTGAACCAGAATCCATCAATTTACTAATGCCTCTTCCCCCTAAAGCCTCTCACCTGCACACCATAACGCTCTGCATTTATTTTTCCCTCCCTCTTGCTTTTACATCTGTGTTGAAAGCTATGGGCATAGTTGGAACTGCCCCCAAAACCCTACAAACAAAATCCTAGAGATTAGAGAGAGATCACCAAAATGTACCTCTCTGATGCACTTTTTTTTTCTAGAATTGCATGACCAATTCTAGAAAACATAAACAAATATCCCAGTTAAAAAGTGGAAAATACAATCTCAGCATTTTTTGTTAAACAGTAAAAGATCAAATGATGAGAAATCTAACAAAACTTAAACAGCTAAGGGAAAAGCAGAAAACTAAAAAAAGAATCTTGCTGACTACTCATTTTCATTATAAAATATCAGCTGTTAGACTTACACCATGCATATACTCTCATTAATGCATGCTTTAAAATAGATGTGTATGTACATCAGGGGACCATTTATTTGCAAATCAAAATAGATAACCTCTGTACTCCAAAATGTGTCCTAGAGTAAGCTTATTCCTTTCTGAACTTTTGCCTAAAAAAGTTGTAAACATTACTATTTGTATAAGAGAAATGCATCATTACAATGATTTTATCTGTTTCTTAATGTTGGATTTTGCTTCATAGTACAATAACTTTACTGAAAGAAAATCTTTCTCATTGAGGTTTCTGGGTATTTCTTTCTCAGAATCTCCGAAGGTAAAAGTTTTAGAATAGTATAATGTCATAAATAGAATTTCTTAACTTAGCTGCACCATCTATCCAGGGTTCCAGATTGCTGGTCCAATATACATTCATTAAACAGGATGAATATGAACCCATCCATATTTGTTCCATTCGAAGTATCTTCTATCAGGCAAATTAAAGAAGCCTGGACAGATCTGAATCATTGCTTTGATTTTGCCATAAATTTACACTTTCCCAGGGGAAACATCATTTTGAGATATGGTTTTGCTCCTGAAGAAGGTTACCTTCTCTTCCAAAATTTTCAATTATTTGGTACTTAAATGATGGCAGTTTTTTGAAGTTTGCCATTCCTCTATGTTAAAGAGCTAAAGATAATGTTTTTTGAGTTCTCCTGCTTGTCTCAGCTGCACAGTTCCATAATGCAGTTGAACAAGCTTCATAGCACACTTAAGTGTGTACAATTAGGAATAAAGTTGACTTACACAATTTCTATTTTAATGAAGCTACATTTTCAGTACAGTTTTCAAAGCTCCCTAATTGTTCACAGACTACAGAGATTACTGTTTCATGAAAAGGAAAATGTACGCCTAGTTTTTCCTCAGTTCTTTTTATTCTGGGTTATCTACTCACATTTATACTATCAGACTTGCTCTACTTTCTCTTACAGTTGGTTAACAAGTTGTATGATCTGGATGATAACCTGGATGATAGGCCAAAGTTGATATAATTGTCCTGCATTAAAGGGTATCCCATAGAAACAGAATTTTGCAGAATAAAAAAATATTCCCTTTAATGTTTGTTCCTGAAAAAATTCCCTGGGAATACATCAGCTGGAGACAATTGTGAAAGCAGGAGTCTATGGATGTTTCTGCTGTCATGGTATTCCACAGTGAAAAATGTCCCTGAAGGCTATTAGTGTTTCTTTGAAATGTAGAAATAGTTTAATTAGTGCAAGCTAATTTCTCCAAATTTTTTCATTTACTTAAAAAATTAAACAAAGTAAATTTCACAAATGCATTTATCCAAGCCAGCTGGGTAACATGCTTCCATGAGTCTTCTAGATCATGTGCAGCACCCATGGACAAGCTCAGGAATGGAGCACATCTGCTTTCAGTGCTCTGCTGCCTCTGCACTTTGGCATCAAGGTTCCCAGATGACACCAGTCATTCTCTTCATGAAAAGTATCTCTGGCTTCTGCAATTTTTATACCTACTGTGTAACAAAAAACCAGCATCTTCAGTTTTTCTGCTTATCCTGATACAGGCCAAACCAGAGGCACATTTTGAGAAACTGATTGTTCTGCTTTCCATCAGGGCTTGTTACTGCTTGTCATTCCCTGAACTGTTGAAAGTTGTTCTCCCCAGAGAGAAGGATGCTACACAGAGGTTTTTTCTGGTTTTTGCTTGTACAGATCTACTGTTCCTGTGCTTAATCTACGTCTCAGCACTCAGAATTTCCTAAAAAGCAATGGTGAAGACTTAAGTGATTTATCCAGGCTCTCTGGAGTTGTCAGATGATTTAAAAAACAAAAGAAGCAGATGATGAAACTGAGGTGGAGAATTCAATTCTGACCCTTTTCCTTTGATTTTAACAAAAGACTGGCCATTAGCATTAATGGCTTGGGCTCTATTTGCTAATCAAAGCAGAAGTGGAAACTCTGGACTCAAGGAATCTGACTAGCAAAACACATATATCAGCAGTCACTAGACAGGCTGACATAAAGCACACAGATCTGTGCACAGCCTTGTACGTGGCTCCAGCCACTTCCATTGCTTTGGGATTAGGAGGGAAGACACATCACTCACAACCTAGGGAAACAGACAAGTATCCTTTTTTTCCTTTTGATTTTACTTGTTTCTGAATTTTTGACACACCTTGAAACGGACAAGGCAATAGCTGTCTTGAATCTTGAGAAAAAGGAAATTTCAGTTCCTGTTATGAGTTTCCTTCTTCATTTCAATTATGAGATGACTGAGGTACATTAAGCTTGTGATGATGCATGATATTCCCTGTGCTATGCTATTCTTTTATTTTAAATCTATTTGATGGGGGGTTTTAGGTGTTAATTAAGGAGAGTCTTAGAAGTCTTAAGTCAAATAATACTGCCTGCCAACATGAAGTTATACCCGAGTACCACTCTAAAACTTTGCGAAGTCTAACTACCTAAAAATCTAGATTCTAGTACTTTGATAAGTAGCCTATTAGAAGCACTGAGATTTTGAGTCTTGTTAGAATCATGCAAGAGCTTATACATTTCTCAACACATCTGTTCAACTGCTTCACACAGCACCTAAGAAACTCCTAAGAAGACAGAGTTTTATTATATTTCAGCTGCTAAGACCGCCAATGGGGTCTTGAATCAGGAAGATGGATCAAACCTGAGATTGGAACTGAGGCATCCTTGCTATTTGAAATATTAATACACCAGCCTCCTCCCAAATCCAAACAAAACTAACTCTGACCACCTGATACATCAGGTTTCCAAGCCTCTGCATTAACAAAATACAGCCCTGCAAGGCTGCATGAGGTTATTGGAAAAATATCCATTTTTCCTAATTGTGACTAGTAATTTTCTTTACTACTTCAGGGTTGTCGTGTGGTTTCTACACAGCAGTAAAAGTCAGGAAACCAAAGAGCTGATTTACAGTTGACTTGGACGAACACCACAGCCTCATCATGCCCAGCCACATTCTCAGCCTTCACGGAGACACGGTAAATCCCAGGATTCTCATAGCGGTGCCGGATGGGTTCTCCAGTCATCGTAAGGTTCACATATATTGCCTTAAAGCCATCTCCAAGATCTACCTGGTATTTGGTATTCAATATATCACCCTAAAAGGAAAATAAAAAAATATTTTAAATGGCCAGAACTGAAAGAGACAGGACACATGATTATAACCATATCCTGAGTCACGACAGTATTTCCAGCCCCAGCCAGATAGTTTTACTCAATTGCAACAGTTGCAGTAAAACCACTTAAACCCATGGCAAAGATTTTAGTGCAACAGTCATGCACTGATAGAGATAACAGCAAATCTCCACAATAAGGTGCTACCTTAAAGTAAGACACCCCAGGACACTCACTAAGTTGTATGCACAGAAACCATCACTCTTGTCTTAATGCAGAAGACATTAACTAATAAAATGGTGCAGGGCAGCCCCAAGTTCTGGCGTGAGGCTCATATGATTGCAAACAACTGTTATTTTAGTGAATTATCACTCATCCAGTGAACTTCTAGTTTATGCAATTATAAAGTGAAATTATTTGGTTTAGATCTACTTCACAGCATCTTCTAACTACATCCTCTGAGTATCAACCATGTGGACTTCAAGATCCAAACTGGGATCTTTGGACTGCATTATACAGAGCTACTCATATGTCTAGAACTGACACAGTCTACTGCAAAATTAGATGCCTGCAAAATAAAGCAGATTATTGAGCTGAGTTTGGGAAAGGGTTTAAAAGTCCAGCCACGTAATTCTGTCATGTCAAACATCCCAAAGAATTTATAATTCATTGTGCTTCTGCTAAGTGCTCCTTTAAATGACACTGTCTTCCTAAACTACAAGACTGATACTACTGTCTGAAGACAAGCATATGCTCATCACTCATGTTGTCATGGTGTGGCTGCTCAGGAGCATAGCCAGGACTGTGCTACATGGAATGATGACATGGATGGAGCCAAAGGAAAATTCATTTTAGCTTTGAGCAGCAGCAGTTTCTCAAGACTACTGGCAGCACTGCCTTAGGAATTTGCCCTGCTTCCTTGCTCTTCAGCATTATGTTCCTGCTTGCCAGGCTTGGTAGAAATCCTTCCTTATTGAGAAAACACAGTGTTGGTTTAAAAATCTTGTTAAGCACAGGAACAGGCTGCCCAGGGAAGTGGTGCAGTCACTGTCCCTGGAGGGGTTCAAAAAACACGTAGATGTGGCACTTAGTGACATGGTGGTGTTAGGTTGATGGTTGGACTTGAGGATCTTAGAGGTCTTTTCCAACCGTAACAATTCTATGAGTCTATCATCTTCATTGCCTCTAGGAAAGGCACACATCCATCCATCTGCCAGCCAGGTGACCTGAACAGTCACCAGAGCAGGGAAGGATTGACATCTGTCAAAGTATTCAAAAATCACTTCCCTTCCTCCTAAGCCACCCTCTGAAATGGATTTATATCAATATCTAATTCCCAAAGGGAGCACTAATGTAAAATCAAAGGAGGCAACAAAGCCTAAAACGTGCATACCATGGCATTACAAAGGGAAGGGAAACATACTATTGTTTCCTCCTTTTATTATTTTGCAGTTTGGTTGATTTTCCTCTATGTTTTATCAGATGAAAGAGCATTGCTTATAATGCAAAAGAATACCCATTATAAGGAACCTGTAGGGTTATCAAACACCTAAACACACATAAAGGACCTTGAAAGCTTCTATACTGTGAATATTTTTTTACCAGATAACATCTTTCTTTTGACAAGAGATGGGTAGAATTTAGCAGAGGAGATAATATGTTATTAAAGTTTAAAGCAGAAGAGATGTCTTCTTGCCAGCAATTTGTCAGTAAGTGGAATCTCTTAAGAGGACATCAGCTTGCAAACAGTCCTTGTTCACTCTTTCTTATGCTAACAAGTATACATGCATATTTCTCCAGGTGAGACAGAAACCAGTGTTGAAAGCCAGTAGATGCAAGCTTCTCTTAATGTTTTATTCTAATAGCTTCCCTAGTGTAAAGATGAGAGTGCTGTCTTCAAAACACCAAGGCAATTTGGTTTCCCCAAGCAGGAATGACAGAGAGCAGTGGACAGATAACAAAAGAAGCACACAGGGAAGATGCAGTTGAACTGAAAAGGAATTGGGGCTCTTGTTCTTTTTTATTTTGTATGTTTTGGTTTGCCCTAGTAGAAGTGTTTCTTAAACTCAGTAATTATTATGAAATCTCATTAGGCTTTGTTGTATAGACTAAATCCTAAGCAACGCTCAGGACGTTTAAGTATTATTCTTAGCTATAGAGGGCAGCAAACTGCTACATTTCTTTTAAATCAGCCTTCCACTTCTATGTCCCAAGCAAATACTTAATCAGGAAACACAGCACGGGATTCCCTTCAAGATCCCTCACTTCTGAAGATTTTTTAATAGTCTTAAATATTTTATGTATTGCCAGAGAGATTCATGACAGCTTCAGCAGGAAAAGAAGTCAAACTGCCAATCAAAATCATCACAGTCCAAATTGCAACCAAATGCTCTATTCTTATAATAAACATTTCCAAACAAGTTACAGAAAGAGAAGGCAGCAAACTGTTAGGGCATGGAGCCTGCAAAGAGTTTAGCAGCCCAGGGTTCTGCACGTAACCTTCTTGATTCCATTACAGAAATAAATCCCAAGTGCCCGATTTATATCATACAGGTTTGCCAAAATGTGTGAACTTCCTTCAAGTTCTTGCAAATCAGTGGGGTTAGCCAGGAAGTACAATACTCCAGTAACCTGAGCACAGCAGTTACAGCTTAATGCTAAAAAACAAGCAACCCCATAGCAAACAATTCATCCAAAAGTTACTCGCTGCTGTTGGTCAGGGCCTTAGGACATTGCCTCAATAAACAGAAAAAAATACACCTTTGGCAGCACAACTCATGCACAGTAAATACTTTTACCCTGTGCGATTTGCTGATTTCTCTAAAGCTTTCCCTCCTTCCCTTTCTGAAAGGCAGAGTTTCAAAAGCACCTAAACCAGAACATTAAATGTTCTCTGCCTTTCTGTTCTTCTCCAATACAGCAGTTGAGATTTGAAGTCCAAGGAGGCCTTGGTAACTTAGTTCCTTTGATTTTCCAAGAAGCCATTGCTTTTAAGGAACAATGACTATGCTGCTGAGGAGTTCTGTGGACAGAACTTCTGTGGTTCACTAAGCTAACTGATTCCGATTCAGCTGAAAACACAAGTTTCAGTATTTAGAGAGTCATCCATCTTTGTCTCAAGCACAAATTAATCTTCATTCAACACCAAAGCAGGCAGGAGTGAAATCAACCCTAGAAATATCAAGGAAACTTCCATGAAGCAAGTGATTCATTACTACCTGCTCTTGTCTGACGATGAAGGTGATGTCTTCCCCAGGCTTAACAGCCAGGCTTTCTTCTCTAATGCTGATCTGAAGTCCCTTGGGAGCAATCAACGGACACATATGCTGTGCTAAATTCTGCTGCAGGTCTATGCCACCTTCACACACATTAGAAACAACTTTCCTGTACCTGCAAAACCAGTAAGCAGCAAGCACAGTGAATCAGAGGTGAGCAGAATACCATCAGAGGCACCGAATGTGAGTGTGATGGTAGCTAATGAATATTCCCTGGGCTCACAAACAGACAAGATTGCAGATGATCAAAACCACCTCATGATGCATGATGTCCTTTAATGAGGGACATTGCCTTTACTGAGTAAAAACTGTTGGAGAAAGAGGGTGTGGAGCACAAGGATTTTTACTTGTATACATTGGCAAAGGCTGACTTTTCAACTTTAGAAACATGCCTGCCCAGCCCTCCAAGGAGCTAGATAGCCTCTCTGCCATATCCTTTCCTAGCATTTGACAGTTTTCATTGCTCTAGAGGTCTTAATTCAAACCTCAAAGATCATGAAGAAATTAGATGAAGCAGCTTCTGCATTAACCCAGAATCAACTGCTTAACTGCCACTCTCAAATCTATGCATTTCTTAAAACACTTAAAGCACTTATTTAACATAACAGTATAAGAGAGTGAAAAGCCTCACACTTTTCAAGAACTAATAATGAAATACTTGGATGTGTACAGTAATTATTTACAGATCTGTTTCACTCAGGTATGTTATTTTTAAACATACTTTAAGACTGGAGTTGGATTTCACTCTTTTGAATTCCCATTCTGTATATCACAGCTGTCAGCCACAACCCAAAAGGCATCATTTTCCTCAGTAAGGCAAATATACAGAGACCACGATTCTATGCCAGATTTGACATTTCATTCATTTGGTTCTCATCTCCACAACTGACAGAGATGATGTTATGATAAGCCAGAATAGATGCCAGCTGCAAGTTATTCTCAGCACAGACGTCAGACTACATTGTACTGTATATTCTATGCAGTATTGTTTACAGTTACTAAAGCTTTCCTTTGATTCTGAGTGTCCCATATGGTCAGGAAAAGAATCTATTCTCCACAGAACTCTTTACTCCTAAGGAAGTGAGAGACTGGGAAGTTCTGTGAGATGGCTCCTCACAGGAATTCAAACTGAAAATTGGTCTGAACCCAAGCAATGGGCTGAAAGAAAAGGCTCTGAATGGACTTTCTTATCAGAAGTGTAACAGTGGCTACAAAACACTACAAAAAACAAACCAAACAAAAAAAAAACCCTCAACCCCCCTGAAAATCTCCAACAACCCCCCCTTCTGAGAACAATATAGCTCCCCCTCTTCTCAAATGGATTCATTCTTGAACTGCTGTGAACATGTGAAGTAACATTTCTCTTTCATTAGCCTGTAGGAAGCTTCTACATATGCTTTAAGTCAGAGTCAGAACTTCTGCACTTCCCAGTTTTTACAGTTTGCCTTATTGACATTTCCTTCAAACCACTATTGCAGCCCTTGGTTGGAAGGTTCTCTTCCTCTTTGGAAGGCTCTGGAAGCCAAATGCAAAATCAGCTTACCCAGTGCTGCTGGTGTATGCCTGCCCCAGCACACAGTCCTCAGGAGGTGCTTCTGGGTTAAACCAAAAGTCAGCAAAGCATTTGCTAGACTCTGACTGCAGTGCTGAGCGCTCAAACCCATAGTCACTGAAAAACATCAACACCACTTCATTCAGCAGACTCATTTGGGGTGGATGAGATTACTTTTAAGAGTATAAAGATTTTCCTAGTGTTATTCTACCAGCTGAGCATAAGAGCTGATGAAGCCAGTTCTGTTCTAAGTCTAATTTCAATGGGAGTTGTGCATACCTGGGGAAAAAAAATGGTTGTAATTACTTTTGTCACTTCTGCAAAATGAACTCTCTAGGTAGCTTAGATTTTTAAAAGGTTTCCTTTACCACTCAGATTTTTTTTTTTGCTTCATTTGCAAATAGAAGGAGTTTGCTTGCCTTATAAATCAATCCAATGGTCATTTTACAAGTCTTGACCCATAGAGAAAAACATCTGGATTGTTCAGTCAGGTGAAACAAACACTTAGAACATGGCAATGTTCTTAAACAAAGACAAATGCAGAAGTAACCTGTTATTTGAAGAGCAGGTTGCCTATTTATGCACAGCTATGTGGGGAGAGGGGCAAAAGGAGGCAAATAAACCCATCTCAAGCTCTAAGTAACTATTTGCTAGCAATAAATCAAAAGGTCCACAGACAGACTCACCATAGGAAATCAGAGCTCGCACATTCACAAACTCTGGATGTGAGAGCTGATGTGAAACTTCTCCCTTTAATGCACCATGATGAAATCTTCCTCTTTCGAAAGCTCCTCTGCTGACCCATGATGCAGCGATCACCCTGAACATCAAAGCACCAGACTTATTGCACACCATAATCTACACCACACAGACATGACCTTGGGTTGTCCTGACAAAGGCTGGTCTTTCTGCCAAGGCTATAAACTTGTATCAACTCTCATATTCAAATGTGTAGGTATAGGAAGCTCTTATATCCACTACTGCCTACTTATGGGCCACTAGAGTTGTAACACATGCTGTATTTCAGGGCACAAATCCAAAGATGCACATCAAAAATCAAGTGCAATTTAACCTGTTTCATGTGGGCACAATATAGCCACAGCTCTACAACTGGCCATTTAAAATCTCAGTGTGGATGCAGATGGCTAAAGTTCTACCTAAATCCCTGTGTCTCGTGTCAGCAGTCAACATGCAGCATCAACCATACTGACATAGGTAGAATGATGACTATCTGAACACACTCCACTGATAATCTGGCAGCTGCAAGTACTCTGTCCAAGCCATTTTAGTAGTTTCTAGCTTCTAAAAGGCATTTCAGTGCCAATACCCCAAGATACTGTTACACTTTAGGCTCAGATCTGAGTAACATTCTTTATAAATAAACAGCATTCCCAAACAAGAAGTATAAAATCAGGCATGAGAACTAGCAAATGAGAGCAGCATGCAAAAAAATCCCAACCCTGCAGAGACTAAGAGAATAAATGCACTAGAAGAAGAAAAACATAACAATCAGGATGATTATGAATAAATATGATATATTCCATTTAATGTAAATAATCTTCTCACATTGGTCTCTTTAATCAATACATTGCACAGAGAATGTAGCTTCCCAAAATTGGATTTGGCCAGAGTACCAGGATTAGCACAGCCTTAATGCATTACTACAGAAATGGTATTGCCCAAAACAACTGGACTCCATTACATGATTAGTCCACTGAGATCCTAAATTATTTTTGGAATGGGCTTTACTTATGGCAATTTATATATGAGTATACTATGTGGTCAGGAAGTTGGCAGAACACATGACTGCATGTTGAAATTGTTTCAATCAATATTGCACACTTTATTTTATGATGTATGCTTCACAATCCAGCAGGACCACCTATTATTATGGCAGACCACCAGATATTTTTCCTCCTTTCCCAAGACAGAGATCACACCACCAAATGGGAACACAAAATCCTCTCTCCTTTTAAATGGTCTTAAAAATCAGCAAATACTATCATCAGGAGATCAAAGCTGGGTATGTAGCATTCAAATTCTATGTGAAAATATTTTCCTAGCACACAGTCCTAGATGAATCTGAAAGCTACAGAAAAGTTGTGACAGTTAACATAAGACTGGGAATACCTGTAGATTTGTGAGCTCCCAAGACTCATAGTCATCATCAGTGCACTCCCTGGGGAAGGATGGTCTGAAGTCTACCTTCACCAGTTCCCAGTCTGAACGGTAGCTAATATGTCCAAAGACTCTGAACAAAAAGAACAACAGCAAAAGCTCACTGCAAAGAAATACCATATATCTTAGATTCAAATTTTCAGTCCTGGTTTTAACTTTCCACGGTCATGGTTCCCTCCTAAAAGGTCCCTGGTTAATTTTTCTTCCATTTTTATTCTTCTTCAAATGCAATGTGTCTAGTTAGAAAACATTTGCAAATTGTCTACGAAACTTTACAATGAAAAAATATATCTCGTAGATTAGATTCCACACACATCCCAGCAAACTATCCAGAAAATCAACTGAAAATATACTACTTTGTCTAATTTGGAACCCAACAGTTTTGTCTATTATCTTGTTATATGAAACACACAGAGCTCTCAGATTTTGAGAGGGAGCTCAGACCAGGGTGCAGAATCCAGGACCAGATTCAATTTCCAACTCTGATACTCATTGCTTGTGACTATAGTGCAACTTCCTCAGTTTTCTTTCTGGTTTGGTTTTGTTTGTCTGTTTGCTTTATAACTTTTACAATTTAAACAATTTGCTATTGTTTAAACTCACAGCAGTATCATGAAATTGTATTCATTTCTAAGGAATACACTGCGATTACGCAAGCTGAAGGATTCTGAGTCTCCTCTTCATTTCAGCTCGTCCAACATATAACAAAAACCAGCCACAAATGGTAAATTTCTTTTGGAAAAAAATAAAAGAAAGAAAACCCAAAACAAAACCCCAAACCTCTTTGCTTTAAAAAACAAGCTGCTGCACTTCCAAAGTGGCCAACATTTTCAAACTCAGAATATTTATTTCCAAAACAAAATGAGTAAGTATGACATCCAGCAACAAATTAGAAAGGATAAAGACTCTGTTTGGGCAAAAGTCAAATATATTTGTGGTTTGTATCAGGCTTACATGGCTTACTTGCCAAAGAATTTAGGGTTGGTTCTGAAGCCAACAGTTCCTGTGTAGTTCATATTGCACAAAGTTCATATTCCAAGCCTTAACAGCATTCTCCAAACAAATTCATTCCTTTTGTTTTGCCCTCAATTTTGTCCAAGTCCAGAGACAGCAGGAATGGTACAGTTTTGCTAAAAGCATTCTGCAGTGCAGTCATTTCTCTGGTCCTGAATAGCAGGTTCAAAGTGGAATTAGGGTAGACCAGAAGGGAGGAAATAGTAGGTTCTCTGCAGCACACAGGCAATATCATCACATTAAGCATCTTGTCTGGTATAGATGAATGTAGAGCTCTGAAGTCTATCAATAGAGGCTGAAAAATAGTCACAGAGACTGAAGATCCAGAGTGATATCCCTCTTTCCTTTCTGGTGTCTTTGCTCATCAGCCATAGCATAGATATGTAGATATCTATAGATTATTGCTTATACTGCTCACATTACAATGACCAACCAATCCAGGCTCACAGGAAGCTTCACCACCAGAAGTGCACTTAATTAAACAGAAACATATGCCTTTAGTTTGTATGTCTTACTCTTTTATTGTAAGGCTCTGAGATTAAAGGACTTGGATCATCTACTTACTTTCCTTCTAAATGTACCCATGGCTCCAAAGTGGAAACAATACACAAAAACTGAAAACATGTGGCTTGGTCCACTGGCTGTATGTGCTCATAGGTGTGTGGTCCCACTTCTCTCCTTGAGACCTACAGGTTTGGTTCCTTTTTCTGGTTCAGTTGGATGCTGAGAGGTGCTGTCACCTTATAATCTTATTTACTTGTATTTACATGCTCAATAAAGTGACTACTTAGGTGGTCTCATGCTTTTTCCACAAAAACTGCTTCAATATGACTGGCTTTGCTGACAGGCATGAAGTGTCTTTTGCATGCTAAATACCTGCACTTTTTCCTTTTCTAAATCTTTTTATTTTCTATACAATTTACTAACACAAGGCAGGCTTTACCATGTGCTTATGCAACCACCTACCTCAGTGAATGTTTCTTTAGACTTCACAAAACTTTAGAAATAAGTTAATAAAAGAAATGTAACCAATTTATCAACAAACACATTCAAGTGCAAAGAGCCAAGTCCTGTCAAAGTTTCACTCCTGCCCTAAGAAAAGTATTTTCTACAGAACAAAAGAAATTTTCTTCAGTCATGTTAGCTATCTCAGGTAGATTAGTGAGGAAAGGAGAAGGAGATAGCTGTTTGAGTTCAATGCAGAACAGAATAAGGAAATTCTCCTGAAAGTATAAAACAAAATCTCTGAATTATTAATAATCATCTTTGAGATCTCACAGAGGATGAAGGTGATTCTAGTTTACTATGCAAAGGGAAACATTTCACAAATATATACACACCACATATATGTGTGTACATAAAAACTTATATATGTGCTAGTTTGGGCTGGGATAGAGTTAATTTCCTTCATAGTAGCTTGTATGGCCTATGTTTTGGATTTGTTCTGAAAACAGTGTTTATAGCACAAGGATGCTTTCATTACTGCTGAGCAGTGCTTACAGAGTCAAGAGCTTTTCTGCTCCTCACACCACAGCAAGTGGACTGAAGGTGCACAAGGAATTGGGACAGGACACAGCTGGGACAGCTGATCCCAACTCATCAAAGGAATATTCTATACCATATGATGCCATGCTAGGCACATAAATCTTGAGGAAGAAGGAGGAAGGGAAGGACATTTGGAGTGGTGATGTTTGTCTTCCCAAGTAACCATTACACGTGCTGAAGCCCTGCTCTCCTGGAGATGGCTGAACACCTGCCTGCCCATGGGAAGTGGTGAATGAACTCCTTGCTTTGCTTTGATTGTGTGTGCAGCTTTTGCTTTACCTATTAAATTGTCTTTATCTCAACTCATAAGTTTTCCTTACTTTTACTCTTCTGATTCTCTCCCCCATCCCACCGAGGGGCAGCAAGTGAGTGGCTGTGTAGGGCTTAGTTACCAGCTGGGGTTAAACCATGACACTAGATAAACCAGTAAACCAGAGCTCAGGGAGATACAGAATTAATTTTGATACCCACAAAGATACCAAACAAATTATTAAGCTATCCATTTACAAGTACCTTGGAGATAATTAAAATGATAACAAATGTCACCACGGATTTGTCAAACCCAAATCATGTCAAACTAATGTAATTTCCTTCTTTTACAGGGTAACTGGCTGAGAGGATAAAGGAAAGGAGAAAAAGTAGCGTATTTTGACCTTTGTTAGAACTGACATTGTCTCAATGAAAAAAAGAAAACATCAGCACAGATAAAATCATTATAATGAGAACTGGGAGTTAATACCCAATTAGAAGAATCCATTTTCAAAAAGCAGTTATCAAACAGGGAAATATTTTGCTGTATGTATGACAAAGATATGACAGGTGCACAGTCAATATTTTCATTAACACCCATGTGGTCAAACAGCAAACACACACACACAACTTTGTGGATAACACAGAAGAAGGGGAGCAGACACTGACTGATGGAAGCAATGCTCAGAAATCAACATGATCAACTACTCCAAAAGCAGTTGCAAAAAGTACTCCCAGGAAAAAAAAACCTCACAACAAATGTACAATACCAAAACAGAGAATAACTTCCAAATAGCAAAGAAAAGGCTTGGGGAATTCTGGGGAGTTAAAACAAGAATGCCATTGCTGCAAAAGAAGAAAGACTAATTCTAGGTTGTATTCAGAACAGGAAAACAGAGGACATGGAGGCAATTACTTTTGATAAACTTGGCACTGGTGGAGCCTCAAAGAATATGGTGTCTAATTTTGGATGTTTTATTCATATTTACATGCCCACTAGAAATGAATTTAAAGAAGGGTAAGGATGGCTCACAAGCTACTTAGAAAATGGAGAAAGATTGAAAGAATTGGTTGGGGTTTTTTTCTGGAAAAGATAAAACGGAAAAGTACAACAAAATGCCTTCCAAAAGTCTTGCTATACACTGAAGAGTTGCCTTCAGAGACCTGGAGAAGGGGCAAAAAGTAGGAAAGACAAGGATTAATAAACATTAAAAGATACAGCTACCAATTCTCTGATTCATTTTCCTCCACACTGGCAAAGCCACATGTGAAGTGCTGTGTCCAGTTCTGGGCTCCTCAGTATGTGAGAGAGACCTACACAGAATGGAGAGAGTCCAATGAAGGCCACAGAGATGATGAAGGGCCTGGAGCATCTCTCCTACGAAGAAAGACTGAGAGAGCTAGGACTGTGCAGCCTTGAGAAGGCTTGGAGGGATCTTATCAATGTCTATAAATACCTGAAGGGAGAGTGTATAGAGGACAGATCCAGGCTCTTTTCAGTGGTGTCCAGTGATAGGACCAGAGGCAATGGGCACAAACTGAAACACTGGAGGTTCCCTCTCAAACATCAGGAAACACTGTTTTACAGGGAGTGTGACCAAAGACTGGCACAGGTTGACCAGGAAAGTCTCCATCCTTGAAGAATTCAAAAACCACCTGGACACAGTTCTGGATGACTGGCTCTTGTTGGCCCTGCTTGAGCAGCTGGGTTGGATCAGATGACCTCCAGAGGTCCCTTCCTATCTCAACCATTTTGTGATTCTCTAATGGTAATGATACAAGCTCTTGAGGCTGTTTATTCTCTCTCACTGGGGCAGGAAATTAGTGAAATATCAGGATTAGAGATGGAGACTGGATAAACTTCTGAGATAAAAATTCAAGAAATTACTCTAGAAATCATGAAAATTCTACTAGAATAACATGGAACCTATGTGCAAACTGTAAGAAAATATGACCTCATGATTATAAAGATTGACACTCTCATAACACTTGTTGCTCTCTTGAGGAGAGGGTTTTGTAGATGCATCAGAGAAGTCCATTTAAGTGCATTGCCAAGCATCACTGGAATTAAAAAAGAAGTATTTTTCCAAAGTAGGGAAGAAAGGCATGTTTTAAGTAGGATTCATTAGATTAGATAAAAAATATGAGCTACAATAAAGCAATAGATAGAAGTAATCATTATGTAATTGCTCAGGTGCAAACATACATGTCCAATAAAATCATATGAATGGAAAAAACTGCAACAGTGCAGCAAGTGTAACTGATGATTAGAAGCTAAATATCGAGATGATAGTAATTCATAAGCTACTAAAACCTTCTTCTTGATAAATTATATTTCATTAGAAAGCCATCAAATCAATTCTGTTGAAACTATGAAAGATGCTGCTGTGATAAATAGTTTTTGAAAGAAATTCCAATTACCTTGGAAACTCATTTACTTTTATTTGGGATCCACAATTTCAACTTCAGTATTTCAGTTGCCATAACAACTTTGTACATTTGTTCCTAGTTCATTTACGAGCACATAATTTTTTAATTTGACTGCATCATTTGATAGGTAAGACAGTTTAATGCAGTTTTTAAGATAACTCATTTAAACTATTTGCTGGAAGATTGCTAGTTACTTCTGTTCTTGATAAAGCTCATAATCAGGGGGAGCTAATTTAACAGAAATTACATGCAATGACAATCTTTTCCAGCAAATTCATGTTTCTATTCAATAGAAAAGAACATCTCTTCAATAGATGTTCCTAGTTCAAAGGAGCAGTGGTGGCTATGTCACCTGGAGTCTGTGTCACTTGCAAACTACCTCACTGCAGCTGTGATGGTGCTGATGTTGGCGACTCCCAAAGACTTAGCAGGTAAACATTCAGCTTCCATGACTCCATCCAGGAGAAATTAGCCTTATTTTGACAACACACTGCTCATTTTGGATGTGACAGACATGTTTTTTATAACCACTCCACTTGCCTTCCTTTTCAGCTTTTCTGCATGGTCTCTGAGATTTCGTTCACAGGTTTTCATTGCATCAAAACATTCTTTGCAAGAGCAGACAGATTTTAGCTACAGTGTCCCATATCATGGATCTAACACCAGATAAATTGAGACACACCTTGAGCAACTTCTTGTAATATTATAGTGGCTCACCTTCAAGCTATTACCCACATTGTCCTTGGACAAAGAAAATGGCTTTGAGCAGCCTGGTGTCTAAAATACCCACAAGATCCTCAGAGCAGCACAGCAGAACTTGCAACAGGTTTGCTTTACTGCTGAATAGCTGAGAACACTCAAAGTCCTCAGAGTGGCAGGAGTGACCCTGCTGTACTGCTGCCATAAAGACAGCACATGTGGAATTTATTCAGATGTTTAATGTGGCAACTTAAATTCTCCAAGTTTGGCAGTTGTAGTGAAGAAGACTAGTGATGACAACTGTGGGATGCACAGCTACTTTGGTTTGAAATCAGATACCTCTTTCATTCTAGCACATTGCTTTAATCTCCCAAGTGCTGTGTTGGCTTTTGCTCTCCTCTATATGACTTTGTCATCAACTGTACTGTTCAGAACAGCATGCTGCCAAGGTAGCAGACTTTGATGCACAGTCCTGTAGAGTCCTGTGGACACACTCTGCTAACCTGACATACCAGTTGGGGCTGGAAGAGGATCTCTAGTGTTTTGGGAAAAACTTCAAATGTATAAAACCACAGACAATAAAACATAGGGGTTTAATCAGGGTCAGTTGAGGACCCCCACATACAGATGATATAGGCAATCTAGGTGGCTCTCTCTTGGATAACATGTCTAACTAATTTCTTCTGGGCAGCACCTAAGCAAAGATATCCAAGCATATGCAAAAAGGCAGGTACCCCAAATTCTTTGTGGATCTAAACCTCAAAATCCAACTGTGAGCATGTGACCAAGCTGGAAAAGGAAATCAGACTCAGAAATGCTAGTTAATTATTTTAACAACTTTCAGTCTGTCTCCTGGAATGTATTAATTTAAGTGGAAGCAGTCATAGAGCTGTATTAAAAAGTGGTATTTAGATCTTGGTCCCCATATAAGGCTTCCTCTCCTATAGTAAATCATATTAGTAGCAATCACAATTGTCTCTGAACTTACTCTACTGTTAAAATATTTTTATAAGTGTCACACCTCCCTGGTTATTTGTAGAACACAACTGCAATTTCAGATTGAATACTTAAAACACTTTATAGTTGACTAGATATCAGAGTCCATTTACATTAAAACAGCAATAACTTTCTCAGTTGTCTTTTGCCTAAAGGGATAGCATTACAAGTTTCTTACCAATTTATGGTGAGCTGACTCCTTTGCTTCAGTTAGACCTTTACTACAAATCATGACAATATAGCTGAAAAAGCAAATACATGTGACAATCTACTTTTAGTTTTGCCTATTGTAGTTTATACTATTGCAGTGCCTTTGAACATACAGCAAGACACATGACCTATCCTTATGCCAAAATCTGCAATGAAATTACCAAGTTGAGGGAGTAAATGATGAGGTTATGGCATGGAGGGATACACTTTATTTCTAGTGTAACCACTGCCAACAGGTAGTGTTCTCAACTCACAAGAGCAGTAACATTATTAATGAAATATTTTCTAAGGGGATATGGGTTGGAAGAGCAGGTTTTTTTATTTAAAGCCTACCATTTTCATAAAGAAAATGATAGATGATTCTTTATAGACACGTTCTCCTTCTAGCAGTTATCTTTGTTTCCTTTATACCATTGTAAAAATCAACAAAAACTAGCTAGGTCAAAGGGTACATAGTAGTGCAATGGATGAAAGATTCAAGCTGCAGTCTGTTATACATCAAGATTATAATTCAGCATATTTTTCTAATTCCCCCCAAGAACCTAAGAGAGGTCACATTTTCAGTGGCCCTCCTAAATTGCAACTACAGAAATGATGAATGCTTCCACGTGCACAAGTAGACACCTGCCTGCCTAAAGCAACCACACATAAACAGTGCTTGTGTACACAACAGATCATGTGCACATATGCTGAGACACTTCAAGATTTAAATGCCAGAAACTACAAACACATGCATATATTTAGTGCACTAAAGAGAAGAGTAGGGTTTTTGGTTTGGGGTTTCTCCTCCTCCTTTAGCTGCCAAAGTGAAAAATGAGCAGAGGAAACAATTTAGTTGAAATGGAACCAAAATATGTTTTTTCATTGTTTCCTGCCCCCCCAAAAATAATAATTGCCATTCATTCCTTTATGCCAAAACATCTTGGTTTCATATCTTTTGGGGAAAAAGAATGGAAATGAATGCTTAGGTTCTGAGAAGTGCTGGGGAGGAGCAGGATGAGTGTGTTCACATTTTATTCAGAAGCTCAGTGGCTCCATGATGTTTGTGAATTACCTCTAACATTTTTTTTCCATCTATTTGGTAAATTGCTGTCCAAGAACAACCTTTTAACATGTAAGCTGTATGAAAAGAATTGCAGATTTAAAGCCTAGCCTCATGCCTTATGCACAAGTAAATACAAGGTGCACAGCAAACAAAATGGATTAATTTTAAGAGAAACATATGATACTGTTGAGGATAGCTTTGCATCATTCAGCTCTCTGTTGTCATCTCATTTGAAGATCAAATTAATCTGGGATACTCACAAAATTCTTTAGCTAATACTTTTCCCCCTACTCAGTATATAAGAATCAATTATCTTATGTCACAGGCAGGAAATTCTTCATTTAGACTTCACCTAGCAGAGCCAGAGTAAATTGCCTATGGTCACCTAAATTGTAGCTCCTTCATTTGGAGAGCAAAATATAGCAAAATGGAGTTCAAGGCTGCAACCAGAATTAAGTAAAATGTTTGAACAATTTTAAGTTTCTAATGCCTACTTCATCATTACCATTTGTTAGAACTAAAATGGAACTGCCTTCTTGAAAGAGAAGTTAGAGGACCACAGGTGCAGGTACTCACTCAGTGATAGGGACTCAATATGACACAAAGACTCTCCCTGAATGAAAAAGTCATGTCACCCTTTTTCTGTCCTTTGCTCCTCTTATATATAGGACAAAGTGATAAAAGATTCTTACAAGACATGGATTCCTAACCTTTAAGTTCCTCTTATTCAAATATATTTCCAGGTCTGCACTCAAAATGTACTAAATATAGGCTTTAGAAAGACACTGAAAGCATCATGTTCCCATGCTTCTGAGTATGTTATAAAAACTTAACAGAAAGAAATTAAAAAAAACAAAGCTTTACCCACTGAACTTGCTTTTTCAATGTTTGCTTTATTTTCACTCTAACTGTCTTTCTGTATGCCTCCATCTGCTGACAGACAGGTATGTTCTTCATTATGCAGAGAGCAGAACAACCACTTCATAATTGAGCAATGCTTTCTCAAAGTAGAGATCAATTAGCTGCAAATAAAACCTAGAATTTGTCCTGGGAAACCAGTTATTCTCCTATATAATAAGGCTTTATCTACCATTTATCTACTTATTTTAAGGGCTGCAGTATTAGAAAGTTGGTAGTAAAGAATTTATAACACAGAGAAATAGCTCCACCTAGTAAGATACTCAAAGCCAACAGGAAAGGTAGTCTGCTGCCATGTGTGGCACAGCAATAAGCACCATAAACCACACATAGTGTTGACTGCTATTGATGTTGTTAAAGGTAAGGCTGACATTCCTAGCAGAACTGACAGTTGCAAAAATCCAGATGGTTCTTCCTAATATCTAACACCTGTTAATATCATATCCACCTTGTTTTGATTAAGCTTAATCTAGACTATTTTCTTGCTTCCATTATCACCTAGGAACACAACAGGAATGCAGCAATGGACTTTCAAGACAGCAAAATGTACACGCAGGAGTTCTGCAGTTCAGAGATGTCATAAAGTTTCCAGCAGCACCTTGTTACTCTATGAGACCTTAGAAAAAAAATCCCCCTGGAAAAACATGCAATTAGCCATAAGGAAGATTTTGATCCTACCTGACATAAAGAAAAGCAGTTCTTTTATGTAACTTCTCATTGGCCTTTTTAACAGGGGCCATGGTCTGCAGTACCATGGTTATCATGCCTACTGAGTTTAGACTGCAATCAAAATAACTCAGTTTGGGAAAGACTCCCAGAAGCTGAACACTGATTTAGAAGTCATTACAACAGGTTTGAAACTTTCATTATATGAACTACTTCCTCTGAAAAGGAACATCAATATTTCAGACACACATGAATTTTTCCACTGAGTTAGGCTATTATTCAATCCAGCTTTACTAAGTAATCTTCTTGAAATACAGAATCATAGAATCATTATGGTTGGAAAAGACCTCCGAGATCACTGAGTCCAACCATCTACCCAACACGACCATGCTCACAAAACCATGGTCCCAAGAACCACAACTACACATTTTTTGAACACTTCCAGGGACAGAGACTCCACTACCTCCCTGGCCATCCTGTTCCAATGCCTGACAACGCTCTTGGTGAAGAAATTCTTCCTAATATCTAATCTGAACCTCCCCAGGCACAAACTGAAGCCATTTCCTCTTGTCTACCACTTGTTACTTCGGAGAAGAGACTGAGCCCCACCTTACCACAATCTCCTTTCAGGTAGTTGTAGAGAGTGAGAAGGTCCCCTGAGCCTCCTCTTCTCCAGACTAAACACTCCAGTTCCCTCAGTCACTCCTCATAATGCTTGTGCTCTAGATCCTTCACCAGCTTTGTTGCCCTTCTCTAGACACACTCCAGCAGCTCAGTGTCCTTCTTGTAGTGAGAGGCCAAAAACTGAGCACAATACTGGAGTAGTGGCCTCACCAGTGCCAAGTACAGCGGGACAATCACCTCCCTTGTGTCACTACCACTGATACAAGCCAGGATGCTGTTGGCCTTCTTGGCCACCTGGACACACTGCTGGCTCATGTTCAGCTGCTGTCAGCCAACACCTCCAGATCCTTTTCTGCCAAGCAGCTTTCCAGTCACTCTGCCCCAAGCCTGTAGCTTTGCATGGGGTTGTTGTGGTCAAAGCGCCAGACCTGGCATTTGGCCTTCCTGAACCTCCTCCTGCTGGCCTCATTCCATCCATCTAGTCTGTCCAGATCACTATGTAAAGCCTTCCCACACTCAACCAGAGCAACATTTCCACCCAACTTGGTGTCATCTACAAACTAACTGATGGTGCACTCGCCATGTCTTATACAATAAATAATAACATATTGTTAAGTATAAGACTGAGCTGCAGTAACTTCCATGCCTCAAGAATTTAGAACAAAATAAAGCCTACTAGACCATGCACTATTTTGATTAATATACCTCTATTTGTTGAGAAAATTACTTAGCAAATTCCACTTACTCATTTAGGAATAAATGGTGGATTTGGTTTCTTCATTTAGAAATTGATTTTTTACACAGATCAAGTTTTCTAAACTTTATGAATACTGCATTGCTTATTTTTCCTAAAACTCTTAACTAGGTCTATTTAGAAAATGATTTTTATGCACAATGAGTTTCCTGAAGTTTTTGAATACTTTACAACTTAACACTCCTAAAAATCTTAACTGGGTCTACTGCAGAGCACAGTGGAATAAAATATCTATTCCTTGGCATTTGAGCATGCATGTTCTGAATACTGCAGGGGATTTGGATGAATGATTTAGATTAATGTCGACTGGCAGATGACAATTCCATTTCCTGAAAACTTTTGACAAGTCAGCATTTGTTTTTCTGCTGTTTTGGAGAAAATAGAAAACTTTCTGAAATTAAGACTTGAGGCAATCAGGTTCACATTGCCCTGTTTCTTCAATAAAGCTTACCAGTTTAGGATAAGTTAGGACAGAATAGGAATTCAAATGGTCAGCTCAGCACCCCAGTCACCATGCTGTAGAATGAGAAGTCTCTCTTACACACAGTGTTACCAGGTCCCTTAACATCTTTCACAGATAATCTTTTTTGTGGCTTTTTTTAAATACAAATTAAAAACCTTGAAGGAAATCTCTGAGTAGAATTCAATGGAATCAGGATTTTACCCTACAGTAACAGCTCTTTCTATAAAAGTACAATATTCCTTGCTTCATTTGTGAGTTTATTCTAGAAGCTTTAAATGAAATAGTGTCTGTTCCATAATGTTGCTGTACACTTTTTCTGTTGTTACCTTCCCACTTCAGAATTATGCTAACTCGCCCAATTTACACAGATTTGGACATTGGACTTTTTCCTCAAAATCTTGAATTTCAGGCTGAAAGATACCACTATTTATTTTCATTACTGTACACAAGCTCATCTTACCATGTTCTATCCAGAAGACAAAACACTTTTTATCTAATAAAATAGAAAATATGGCATAGTTGATTCCTCCCCCAGGGAGTGTGCATCAGTAGATGACATTTCTCAAAAGCAGCAAATCACTGTAGATTAAGTCATGAGCAGCAACCCAGCACAAGCATAGAAGTTTAGAGAGAACATGACCTAAGCCAGACAGAATGACAAAAGGTCTTGACATAAAGTCAGACAGGGCATCACTGGGCAGACAACATCACCCTGAAGGTAAAACCCAATCAAAAGTACTAGGAGAGACAAAGAACCTGATACAACAACAACAAGGAAACACAAAATGCAGGTTTATTCTTATTATTTCAGAGTCTGGTAGGAATGTTGCAAGTCTCTTCAGGGCCAGTCTGTGATAGTGTTTGATGTTCTTCATGTTCAGTAGAACTAACTGCAGAGTAAGATCCTACAAGCCTGGCATTGAAATGCTGGAGTTGGATTCTTTTTCTGCCCTAAGAAACATTCAAGTCACACAATGCTTTTTTTTGTCAATCTGAGCTCATGTTCCAAATCTAGCTAGAGTTCTATATATTTCAGACAGATGATTTCAAAACAGCATCATGTTTTACAAGAGCTCTTTAGCCCATTCAGCCAGACATTTAAATCTACACAAAATCACTGGTTTTAATGATACTTAATAAGAAAAAAAAAAGAGAGCATACAGTCATCAAATATCATTTTATCTTACAGTAAGTATAGCTTAGGATAAGCTTTTGATCCCTCTGCTTCCACCAAAATCAATGGAAATCCTTCATTCAGAGGCGTAAGTATCTCCGTGTGGCATATATTATACCATCAAAAAAACCCACACTTGAGAGAAGGGGAAGATGGTGCAATAATACTGCTCTTCTCAGGTCACATAAATGTGATTGAGAATAAATGGGACAGTGGAGAAAGAAAGGAAGAGCTTACAGACCAAATTTATCACTTTTGTGTTACGAACTCGGCACAGCGCTTTTAAGTACTCTGGGTAGGATTTCTGCTTTGCTCAGGATCCTTTATACAGCTCCATGCTGGGTTAATTTTTTTTCATTTTCCCTTTGGAAAATGCTACTGGTACATGTCAAAGGCAGATCTATTTGTAACTCCTAGGGGAAAAAGCTTGTCATGAACATGCTGACTTTCTATACAAAGGATTGCACAAGCTGTTCTGATCGGAGCACACACAACAACCTGCACATTTCTG
This sequence comes from Bucco capensis, assembly GCA_013396975.1. Taxonomy (NCBI): domain Eukaryota; kingdom Metazoa; phylum Chordata; class Aves; order Piciformes; family Bucconidae; genus Bucco; species Bucco capensis. Next base: position 243,193 of record VWZO01018191.1, on the reverse strand, counting down.
AGTGCATTCTCCTTCCCTGCTGCAGTCAGTATGTGCCTGTCTCCCTAATTGCACAGGTGTTTTCTACTCTCACACACTTCTAAAATACTAGCATTTATCCTAAAGATAGAGCAAAACCTGCAGCTCAGATCCAGATGTCCCTGGCCCTTTGGAAAAAGACAAATAAACAGGGACCTGAGTTGCAGAATTTGGTTATTTTTAACTCTACTCAGAGCATCTGCCTCAGTCACTTGCACAGAATAAAAACATCCATTTGTTAGCACACTGTTTGGTTATGCAAAGTAATGTAATGCCAGTTACTAGGACAACAATATAGTTGTTTATACCCTGAAGACAATTTTCACAAGAAGAAAGGATAGACATTTGACATTTTTGAAGTCTGCCTAAGAACCCGTAGAAAACAGAAAAAAATGCAGGAAAATAGTTGTTGGGTTTTTTTTACCTATGTTTCTCAGTTTTGCATTTGCAGTCCTATTATTCCACTCTCCCTGGACATAGCTACAAAATTGAATATGAACATAACACTTCATCTCTACAATCTGAAATACTGCACTGAGATAATTTCTAAGACAGGTTGCATCCTAGGGCTGTTTGGACATCAGTGTAAGAATCTATGTGACTTCAAGAAGCAAAAGCCACTGACTCAAGGACTATCTCAAACATCCACAATTAAAAACATGCTTAAAAGTGCATAAGCAAAGAGAACTCTGAAAAAAATGAGATGAAACTAGAAACTTACGTCATGACCAGTGTCTCATCTCCAGGTTCACTAAGTAATCCATCAACAAAGACTGAAGTACTGGTAAAATTGTGTGTACTCCAAGTCTGGCCTTCATCTATGCTGAACCTGTAAAAACCCAGAAATTGTTTTCATTTACGATTTTCATACAAAACAGAATCCATTTATTCAAACAAAGAAAAAAATCTCCTCACTCCTAAAGGATTTATGGTAATCAAAATGAAGCACAGTATATCACATTAATGTGATCTTGTTCTCAGCAACGCATCCAGGGGCTCACATCTTTCTTAGAAGGTGCGTAATAACTTTGCCACAACAATGGAAATTCTCAGGCAGATAATAACTAAAGTCTGTCAACAAACTATCTTGCTACCTCGTAGGTTCAAAAGCAAGTTAATTTACACTTCATTCCTCCTAGTGGTCTCTGAGCTAGAGACCTGTGAAGCATAAGGTCAGGGTTACTTGAGAGGCAAAACAGCCCAATTGCTGAAACATGGGAGGTGCAGTAGCTGTAGGCACCAAGATGATAGCTCTTCACAGCTGCTCCCATCCACTTCAAGATTTGCAAAAGATGCTGATGAATCAGCAAAACATATTTCAAATATTCTGTGCAGCCAAAATCTGTGAATCAAAGTCTCTTTTCTTCTGTACATTTCGTCCAGGTCTTTTGTACAGTAGGTTAATGATAGCTTTTGTTCTAACTAACCAAGTACATAGCCTAGTTCCTATTAGTGTACACAGTATTATGCAAACATGAACCCAATCACAAGTGATAAAGATATCTTATGGTTTTTATGCTGAAGGTGAGAGTTTTGTAAGCCACTACATAAGGTTACCATATTTTGCTTCACGATCATGCAGTTTAAAACTCAGTATTTTATAACCAAATGCTTTGCAGCAAACCTTTCCTGGCAAGCAAGGTGAGGAGGTCATTTGCTGCCTTATCACTATATGACAGCATCTACCCACACTACAGCTAATTTGTGCATGAGTATCTCAGATGGACTGGGCTTCTTGCATACTGTGTTACACAGCACACAGATACATGCAAGTCCTTTCCCCATTGCTTCCCAAAGTCTATGTTATATTGCTCTTGCCAGAGCAACTCAGGGCTATTCTCCAACCTCTTCATTCACTGTGGCCCTTGAACAGGACAGAGCTTTATTACAGTATGAATGAGCTCTCCTGACTGGATAGCTAAGCCACATGTGCATCACAGATTGAGCATATACTATGCCATATACTACTGGTGCAAACCAGTAGCAGATAACAATCGTGCTGAACGTGGATTGACTTTTAAGCAAAAGCACCTACACTGACAGAAGAAAATTTTATGATGATGAATGCATTATGCCGTGGTATTTGCAGCACCATGAAATCATCTTTAAGAAAACATCCACCTGCATTTTGTTGTCTTAATAAATGTTAAATTAAGCTGATTCTACCTGCATTTCATACATGATCACATTGAAATGCTCATCTCAAACTCTGAACTTTGCCTGAGGATGTGAATACACAAAAGCTCTATTCTAATGAACTGTAGGATTACTTGAGTATTTTCAGAGGGATAGAAGTGTCTTTGATGGCCACAATAACTCCACCATGGTCCAGGTACAAGATGTGGTGCTCTTCTTCAAAGACCTGCAAGTCAGATAAAAAAAGGCCAGCTAAGCAAATGTACAAAACAGCAGAAACAAAACATACAAGCAAACCAGGATTAAAAGACTCATGTGTTTTATGACATCTGCACTTCAAAATGAAAAGAACATAAAAGTCAGTTTAACTCTTATATCTCTCCTAGCTGTAAAAGAACAAAAAGTTAAGCAAGTGAATCAGAAAATGTTCAGGTTCAAATCACAATCAGATTAAACTGTCTAAAGTGATTTTAGCCCAAGCTTGTATTTCTCACAGTATGCATTCTGCATTCCTTCCTATTATATATCACCAAGTGACCTACCACCTTATTTCAGTATTTGCCATATTCTGTGTATACTGCAGAATAAAATGCTTTGTAGTCTAATTCTAAGAAACACAGAAGTAGTACTGCTCCCTCTGACTTTCTCACATGTTCTACAGACTCCACAAAACTTGAAATAATCAGTGCACACATTTTTGGCATTGCCAGGGTCAATGATTTATTTAAATTCAAACTTAATGTGATCTCACACAGAGGCTGTTCCAAGTTCTGAACCAAAATACACATAATATTGATTTCATGGCATAAAGTATTCAAAATTTCCTACATTAATTTCATTCATTTTCTAGAGGACATCAGCAGTACTAAAATAAATAAACAGGTAGACATCTTCCCTTTTTCACATCTGAAATCTGTTTTAAGACAGGGTTTACTCATGTTATTAATCTGTGAAAGTTCATTTAACATAACAGCAGGTGATAAAGTGAGAGTTACTGCACACACTTAGCAGTTAATAGACAAACATGCAGCTTCCTACAGTCTTTGACAAAGGAAAGGTGAAAAACCTAAAGGTTAGCTTTACTTTGCCTTGTGAATGATAAAATACTAATATGAAATGCTTCCTTTTTTGGCCATACTAAATGCTACATTTAGAGGATTTATCAGCGAGACTGAACTGGAGGGGGGAAAGTATCTTACAGCACATTCACAATTCCTTCAAAAATAGTAAGCATTTAATTTGAGAATTCAGTCCTCCTCTCATCTAGCAAGAGCACTTTTTATGGGATTCCTAGGGTTTCAAGTGCCTGATGAGTTTTTCAGTGTTGCTAGTTTACAGGCAGAACCCTGATAGGAGGCATTTGCAGTCCTATCTACTTGTTCCACACAGCTGCATATTTGAGGAGAGAATTCAGTGTAGACGTTAATTTTAGATGCACTTCAAAAGGATGAGATCAGCTGGAGTCAGATAATCAAGCAGAGTTTTGATCCTCTAAACTTTGAACTTTTGATCAAATCAAAATGAAAAAGCATATTGCTGGGACACAAAGTCTCCAAAAGATTCACCATCGTAGTGAAGACAAAGGAAGCTAGTACCTGCATCACTATATCCAAATTAGGTTTTCCCAGAAAAGCAGGATGCCACTTCCTTGTACATCATTTTACCACCCAGCTTCAGCACTTTATAAAGCACAGTAGACACATTACAGGCATACTAGTGCCATCTTTATATCATGCTCTTCCTGCACACATTTCAAACGTTTTATAACCAAACCGTATGAAATTCCTTATGAAGGCAACTCTTCATCTTCACTACACTGAAAAGAATTAATGATTTCATGCCTGTGGAGTTCAGCACAAAGTAAATATTTATCTCTACTTTCTAGAGACAAAACCAAGACAAACAGTTTGCAAAGGATTTAGGCAAAGGTGGTCCTAGTGTCAGAGCTGAAGTTCAAAGCCAGGAACATGAGATATGTGTGTTCACAGTCAGCCACAAATACTGATATATATCTCTCCAACAAAACCAGTTAATAAATACATTGTGGTCCTTACTAGTAGCCAGCCATACAACACTAGATTTTTTTATAACCTATATCTATGTTTTTACTTCTTCTGTAATTTTTTGAGCATCTTATGTGCTTTATAATCCTAATGTCAACCTTTTTTCTCTCCCTTTTCTCCCTCTGCTCCAAATACTTTTCCTGTGTCTGTCCTAACAACTTCAGCAGTTATTTCAGACCAGAATATCTGTTGGGAGCAATCAGAAGAGCTCCATAAAATCAACAAAAACACGTTTAAATGATGCTAGAGAAATATACTCCATGCAATTTTACTCTGAGATACAGAAGCGTCATAAGTAACCAGAATGCCCAAAGTCACTTGCTTCTCTTACCAAGTGACATCCATTTCTAAATTAAAATCTGGAAACAAATGTTTTCCTACACAGAATGAGCCAGTTGGATTTTCCAAGGGGTTAGAGGCTCGGATTGTAGCCTATTGTGCTTAAAGGTGTTACAGAATCACAGAACAACCCGAATTGGAAGGGACCCACAAGGATCATCAAGTCCAGCTCCCATTTAGGCACAAGAAAACCCCAAGGTCACACAAGGTGACTAAGGGCATTGTCCAAGTGCCTCAAGCTCCATGAGATTTGGAGCCATGACCACCTCCCTGGGGAGCCTGTTCCAGTGCTCCACCACTCTCTGGGTAAAAAAACTTCTTCCTAACATCCAACTCGAACCTCCCTCGGGACAGCTTCCCGCCATTCCCCCGTGTCCTGTCGCTGTCCACTAAAGAGAAGAGTTCAGCTCCCACTCCTCCCTCTCTGGTGAGGAGGTTATAAACTGCTATGAGATCCCCCCTCAGTCTTCTCTTCTCCAGCCTGAACAGGCCAAGTGATTTCAGCCTTTCCTCATATGACTTCCCCTCCAAGCCCTTAACCATCTTCGTGGCCCTCCTCTGGACACTCTCCAGCAACTTCATGTCTGTCTTGTATTGTGGTGCCCAAAACTGCACACAACACTCCAGTGCTGAGTAAAGAGGAACTATCACCATCCATCCCTTAAGATGTCTGCAGAAAAGCAAGTATTCTTGCTTAAACAAAGGTTTTCCAGATTGCCTTGACTTAAAATAATTTGACATAGAAAAATAACATTCCAACAAACTAAGCACTGGACTAAATCTCCAGAGATCTAGATTCAGTTCCTAGATATACAACAGACTTTCTGTATAACCTTATGAGCTTAAGTGAGCATTTTGTTGCTACACTAGCTACTTTAGTAACAGGCCAAATATAAAACATTTTTCTTGCTGATTTTTTTCCTTTTATTTCTTTTGAAAGCCAGACCTTTCTTTTATTCTGTTTGCCCTATTTCAAACACAATGTTGTAACAGATGCTGTTGAAATGGCAATGACAACAACAACCATAACTATGAACAGAAAGCAGGCTTTTTTAAAAATAAATAAAATGCACTCATGTATATACAAGGTCATCCTTAACATTTGACAGAGAATCCTAATATTTTAAAAGTCAGGGCTGAAAAAACAGGCCCCACAGAGGAAAAAGATGTTTAAAACCTGTATGGTCTGAAATTTTGTTCCAAGGTAGCTCATTTTTTCCCAGGATGTAAGATTGATTTGACTCAGTATCATGTTCATTAACACACTTCATGATACTGTTTTTCTACTATAGTACACAGAGAAGTCTTCCAATAGATATAACTGTCCCTTGAGTTCACCATAAGCTAGATCTTCGTGGTTCACTTAAGATGATCTAAGCACATATAGTTCATTATAATGTCAAGGTGAGATTCCCTTCTCCTCCAGGCTGCATCACTGCTGCTGCATGGATGCTTAAGGTACCTGTCAATCAGCTAGTGCTATTTACAGTGCAATGTTGCACAATACACAGTCACAAATTGCAGCTTGCCTTAAAATGGTGTGCAGTGGAGTGACAGCTTCAAGAGATAACAACAAGTAGCTCAGGCATCATGCAACAGAAAGGTGGAGGACAAACTGGAGCCAGCCTATGTGTCATTGTGGCTACTTCTAATCACAGTCCTTATTTTTATCTTTTTTTATCATAAGTATTTAATTTCACAAAACTCTCATTCGGGCATTTTTATTTCTAGCTATAAACACTGGCTGTATATCCTACCATAGTAAGCTTTCCTGAACTCTCAATATGACTTTACTATATGCAAGCTATGGAAATATCAGGTTCAGTTGAAATCATTCAGTGTATACAGCTGGTTAAGAAGTTATGGAAGGAATATGATCATTGTTCTATTAAGAATGTATTACAAATTCAGGAACTCAGGCACTGTTCCCTGATATGAATCACAAACTGAATCCAAGTCCACAACCTAATGCTAGGGCAAAGAAGAGAAATCTTCTGAAATTAGATTGCAGTAATGTTAAGACATCAAGGGCATTCACTCTTCTGTTTAGTACCATTAAAAATTGTAATTTTGCATTGAGTTGTACCATGCTTCAGGAGAGGGTTGTTATATTAGATACTCCAATCAATGAGCAACAAAAAGGAAAAGCACTTTAGAAATTTGATCCATTTGGAAGATCAGTGGCTTTGAGTTTGCTCTTTTCCTAGAGGAACCCTATACTCTGGAGAGACATGATAACCACCTTTCAACACCTGCAAAGTTATTCAAAGGAAACTACTTCTCTCCAAAGAAAAGAAGAAATCAGCTTATCTTGCAGAATTTGTGAAACTGCAAGAACAGCAGCAAAAAACACAGTCACCTTATGCTAAATAGTCAGAAAAATCTATGAAGAATGTCAAAATACCATGTAGCCAGACTAGAATCTCCTATAGTGATGGACTAACAGGTCTGGCAAACCTCTATTAGAGATGTTCCTAGTATATGATGTTGTCTCTGAGCACACAGTTCAATTACGTGATCTTTGACCTTCCTCCCAGTTCTCTATTCCTATGAACCAATACTTCTCTTATTTCAGTAAAGCTTTTAATTAATTCCTTGCACTGCCTTTTCTCCTAAGTCTTCTATATTTACTTTTCTGCACTGCTCTGTCACTCTATTCAAGCACAGAGTGCTCCTCTTCTAGTCTGTAGACAGCTCTGTAACATCATGTGTGTGGCATGTGAGAAAGGTGACAGCCACTCAATAATCACAACAACAAAGTTTCCAAGTTAGTGACTTACATTCACCTAAATAATTGTGGCAAAATGTGAGCTTTGGTCTACTTCTATGTGCTCATGAGACCTGTAATTTACTGTCTAAATAATTCCCATATCATCTGACTGAAGCTTGTCTTTTGGAGCATGACCTCCAAGAGAAAGGAAATGTACTGCTGTCCTCTGGAAGAACTGTTTGAGCATGAAGAGTGAGGCCATAAAATACATAAAATAATCTACATTTTCATTCTAGTCACAAACATTAAGATTGAGTAAGCTCTTTCAAAGGCTTCATAGCAGCTTTAATTAAATAAAGCTGGCAATGGTGTTTTTCATTTTGACTGTCATAATGAGGGATCAGTTTGTGGTTGGTTTTACAGCATGAATAGGCATCTTAAGGTCATGTTTCACCACCTATCATTTGCCTGAGTGTCTCACAAATAAAAAGCAGCAAAAATATGAATTTGATCCCCTTCACTCTTTTCTTCTTATTTTTCACCCCAGAAAAACTATAGAACTTTGGCAAATGGTGACAATAAATGATTAGAGAAGCTTCTGTGAAGTATCAGACAACACAGTACCCACTGTGAATCCTGGAAGGCTTTTGTATTTAAACACCTATTTATCATATGAAAAATTAAAGAAGGAATTTGACATAAAATTTTATCTTTTAAACTTCAAAGGACATTATCATGACAAAAATAATGTATTTCTCTTAAAAAGTCCTTCTGTAGTGTATTAATAGCACCCTGCAACAGCAGTAGAAGAAACTATCTGATTTTCCTCTTTTTAGCTCTAACTCCTCAAACTCATTAACACTAGTGAGAATATTTTTCACACATACTTGTACTCAGAAAATAACACTATTTTATTTCAGCTGAACGCTAAAACTATTTTAGCTGAAATTAAGTGACTTTTTGACACTCTTTGGTCCTTGAGGGTGGTGGGTTTTTTTTTAAATTTTTTTTTTCCTTCCTCTTCTTCTTCTGTATATACATTTTAATTAGATTCCAGATCAGATTGTGTATGTGTGTTGCTGCTATATACACACATGAAGCACTGCTGAGACAGAGCAATTTAGGAAAAGATAATATAATAAGGATGCAATGCTTAAATTGACACTAGGCAGTGGAAACAAAAAACATCCAGAATTCAAATGGCATTATAGCTACTACATGACTGTTCTTTAATACTTTGGTGTTTGTAGTTACAGAATTGATGTATTTATACGAAAAGACATCCAAAGATTTATGTGGGGTTTTTTTTAAATCTCTTTTTGTTTCTCAGTTTCAATGAAGAACAAAGTTTTCAGACTATGAAGCAGAAGAATTTCTGCCTTTCTACCCAAGCCATGTCTTTTATTTTGGAATATTTGTACTGCAAGATTTAGCCCAAGTCCAGCATTAGCATAGGAAGATTACTTATATTGTTAAAAACTTAGACTGTGTTTTTTACACAAGATACTTATAAGATCTTTAAAGAGACCAAAACATTCAAATGTCAGCACAACCTGACAGCTTGACCAGTTTGAGTCTTTGCAAACCACCTTCTTAATCTCTCCTAGTTTCCAAGCAAAATGGGGATAACAATAGCCACTTCACTCAATGGAGTGGGTATATAAAGATGAGTTAAGCGTTGTAAGATTCATCCCATTTGGTAGGTTAACATTATTTCCAGGTGCCCTTGATGATCTGTTTCCTACCTGACGCCACGTCTTCCCACAGTCAGATGTTATGTACATCTCTTCTTTATACTCCACCAGCTGGGACCCCAGGTTACCTGCCATAAAAAAGAAGGAAACAAGGCTTATGTCCACATCAGCAAGAGAGATTGGATCTAGTGCTGATGCCAGCCAGAGTGAGAAGTTTCCAGCTCAGAGAAAGAACTAAACTCAGACAATCGGCAGGCTTACTTCGTAAGTAAAACATGTATATATACACACATATATGTACAACTTTTCCTTCTTTCTTGGCATTGCTAGGTGGGAGAAGTGAGGCTTAATTCTAATACTGAAATGCAGAGGCCAAACATTTTAGTTTTGTTGCTGCTTGCTGAAAAACTATTATAAAAGAACATGTATTTAAGTCTGAAATGCCAAGAAACTCAGAAGCCATACCCTAACCTTAATCATACTCTGGATTTTTTTTTTCATCTTAAAATATTTTATCTATAAGACTTCATGAAGTGGCAGCAAAATTGAGAATCTGGAGGAATACGTAACTTTGAAAAGAGGGGCAAGTGGTTTGAAAAAGTGTGAAGATACCAAAAAATCTCAATGAGAATTACTTGATTTAACTAAATATTGACCAGAAAGTTACTGAATATTTTGACAAAAAGCATTGAGGAGCAGCAGCTAGCAATCAGATTGCTGCAAAACAAACAGAAGTGTTAAAATGAACTTGTGTGGAAGATGATTTTAAGCAGATGTAATCCCAAATACTGTGATCTCCATCTTTTAACATGCAGTATTTCAAACAGCAAACTATTCAACCACCAGGCAGTTTACACTGTTCTAGGGGAGAAGCAATCACTGCACAGTATTCCTTCCAAATGATATCCTCTAGGGGATTTTGACTTAAATATACAGCTGTCATGTTTTTACAGTAGAAATAAAAGTTATCAGATGCTTTTAAACAGGAGAGATGAGCAAACAAAACACTTGAGATTAGGATAGCAGTATGAAATTTCACTTATATGTTGTATAAATGACTGTTTTTAACAATCAAACCAGATCTGTTTATGCAGAGCATATTTACTAGTGCTGAAAGGTTGATTGGAGAAATGACAGCACACACTGCCCAAAATGAATGCTCCATGTGGACCATCAAGATTGCCTGTGCTCCACTCTTTAATGGTATATCTCTATATTACTTAACCCTAAAATGCAGTCTAGAGAGTATTAGGATATTTACATGGACTCAGGGAATTTATAGGATCAGATAATTTCTTTTAACAGCATCTAACATTCCAGAAGATGCTCCTGCTCCTTCTTGGGTTCTCATCTTTCCAACCTACTTCACACTCTCTATCAAATAATTCAGCACAGATTTAGTTGGCCATGTCATTTTGAATATAAGAAGACCTTCTTCCTATAGGCATTGATATTTGATATGGTCAGTATAATATGGATGAACACTTAAGAACCAGGCTCATGTGGATGAAGTAGACCTGTAAGATTAAAAATATGCCAAAACCAGCTCAGACTCGAAGTGTAGGGATGACTCTCATGATTACTATTGGATGTGACAGCAGTTGTGCTAAACAAGAAGGAAAGAGAAATCAGTAACTGTGGAGCAAATAGCCCCTATTTCTCTCTCTGCAAACATCTTCATCTTCAAAACTAGTCCCCCCTTAAGTCAGCACTGAGGCCACAGGGTGCTGGCCTGGCTGATGTGATCTCACCATCCCACCACTCTGCCTGCTGACTTGGTCCATGAAGCCCAGGTAGCAAGGGCCATCAAATGGCTTCACAAAAGGCTTATCATTCCTACATAAGTCTGTCTAGCTTTAACAAATAAAGGCTGCAGTGATACCAGCAATCAAAATGAAACCTCTGTGCCAGAAATGACTGAAAGTTACAACTGCACCATCACTGTGAGGCCAAAAAAAAAAAAAGGTCCACTTTGTTACAAGAACAGATTCAACTTTTCATAGTATCCTAGAATGGTTTGGGTTGGAAGGGACCTCTGGAGGTCATCTAGCCCAATCCCCCTGCCGTGGGCAGGGACATCCCCAATTAGATCAGGTTGCTCAGAGCCCTGTCAAGCCTCACCTTGAATGCCTCCAGGGATGGTGCCCCAACTACCTCCCTGGGCAACCTGTTCCAGTGTTCCACCACCCTCGTGGTGAGGAACTTCTTCCTACTTTTGGTTTTCTTCTGTCCAGTAGTCCTTGGAAAATGGCATATTTTGATTACAGTCATGTTGCAGTCATTTAGGCAGACCTTCCAGTATGAGAGAAAACAACTCCACCGATTAAACATGATTAAGTAATGAATATTACCTAATGAGATAGTCAGAGGAGGAAAGCTTCATATCTGAATTCAGTTGTATTTTCTCCCCAAATACAGGCTTATTTAAATCTATGTGGTTAATGGCTATTTTGAACTTATTATTACTTTGAATCCTAAAACCCCACATGAGCAAAGATCAGGAAAAATTATCTTCCCATGTCTCATAGATCTTATTAGAAAGTAGGAACAGATCTCATCTGTAGCAAAGATTAATCTGGTCATTATCATAGAATCATAGAATGTTAGGTGTTGAAAAGGACCTAGAATGATCATGTAGTCCAATCCCCCTGCCACAGCAGGATCACCCAGATAAGGTCACACAGGAATGCATCCAGGCAGCTCTGGAATGCGTCCAGAGAAGGAGACTCTACAACCTCCCTGGGCAGCCTGTTCCAGTGCTCTGGCACCCTCACTGTGAAAAAGATTTTTCTTGTGTTTACACTAAACCTCCTGTGCTCCAACTTGCTCCCATTCCCTCTTGTCCCAACATTGGATGACATTGAAAAGAGCCTGGCTCTCTCCTCCTGACACTCGCCCCTAACATACTTGTAAACACTGATGAGGTCCCCCCTCAGTCTCCTCTTCTCCAGAGTAAAGAGACCCAGCTCTCTCAGCCTGTCCTCATAGGGCAGATGCTCCACTCCCTTAATAATCTTGGTGGCCCTGTGCTGGACTCTCTCCAGTAGCTCCCTATCCTTCTGGAGCTAGGGGCCCCGTTCAACTCCATACTATAAGGAGGAATGAATGAGAAATTACCTTCTCAGTACTGAGGGAACGGGAGATTTGATTTGCTGTTTATACAAAACATTTGTTTTGCTATTCTTACTTTCCTCTGTATATTTTTCACTGGTATATGTTTCTTCAAATGGGTATATTCTTGTGCTTCTGTAACTGCCTTTTCTTTGGGACAGCTGAGGATGGAAATATTCATCATTCATCATTCATGCTTGCTAGAATCTAATGTATTGCTGTCAGTCTACACCTTAATTTGCACAGATACCTTTAATGAATGCATTGCTAGTTTTGCTCCTGGATAAATGCTGTTTATTCTACCTCTTTTCACCACTTAATGCAATCTACTAGCATGAGTAGATCTTTATTTTGAGAACTGCTATGCAGCTGCACTTTAAAAACTGCAGTGGTAAATTGCCTTAGCTAATGAAGAATTAGTCTGTAAAGTAAACAGCATCAATTTGTACTTCAACAGAAAGCCTTTTACATCCAGCTGATACGGTAATGACTGAAAGATAGTAGCAACAGTTTGTAATTGCAGCTCTGTAAGAAGGCAGACATGAGTTCAACTTTTGGTTTTTGGTTTTACCTTTACTACCTTTCTTGATAAATAAGCAAAAGAAGTTGGTGAACTCAGTTATAATTACAGAGAAATGCCATTCTGTCAAAAAACGAACAACTGATCACAAACTTAGCATAGAGGCTGGTGTACTGCTTTGGGGAAAAGGACTTCACTGCTTTTTGGCTTTTGAAAGTAGTCCATCCACAGGCCAAGAGTGAAAGACCAGAAGTGGTTCATGCAGGAACTTCTGATTGCTGACATAATGTTCTGTGCATTAATGAAGGCTGTAATTTCCACTACTTCCAGATGTTTTAAAAGACACAACTGTATTACATAATTTTGCAAACTTTATAAAGTCAAGTCTTCAAGCACATAAGAAAAATCCTTCTGTAAGTGAGGATAAAACCAACACCAATTTAGTTGCAGTTTGCTTTGTGAGTACCTCAATGTCTTGCTGAAAAACAAGCAGCAGCAGATTCAGGTGAGGGAGCAAGAAGGAAACTTGCATCACCAGTGGAGACAGAGAGGCTCCTGCAAGGCACAGAGGGTTATTTGCAGTGGGAAGCAGCCATGCAGCCCAATCTCAGAGCTGACAGGCAGAAAGAAATTTCCATAGGAACACAGAGAGGTGTGTGATGAGTTTGTTAAGTGAAGGATATCTTTGAAAGCTGCTAGCTCGAAAAAGGAGAACTAGAATAAAATGAAGTCCTTCAAAGAACGTAGCAGATGGTTTTATTTGCAAACCTTCCTATGTAACATGTCACATGAGTTACGAGCTTTCTCTATTTATATTAANAACTCAACCACCTCCCTGGGCAACCTGGGCCAGTGTTCCACCACCCTCGTGGGGAGGAACTTTTCCCTAATATCCAGTCTAAATCTACTCTTCTCCAATATAAAACCATTGCCCCTTGTCCTTTCACTGCAGGCCTTTGCAAACAGGCCCTCTCCAGCCTTCTTTTAAGTTCTTTTTAGTTAATGGAAAGTCACTAGTAGGTGCCCCTGAAGCCTTCTCTTCTCCAGGCTGAACAATCCCAGCTCCCTCAGCCTGTCCTCGTAGGAGAGGTGTTCTAGCCCCCTGATCATGCACAACTGATACCACAATCAAGTGATACACAAGGTATCACACAGCCAAATTTTACTCAGCCTCTGGATTCGAAGCCAACACTTAGAGCATGTTAAGTATGGCTCCCACCACATCCTAAATGATTTGGACTGTACTGCACAGTCACAAACACGAGCGTGCTGTTTACCTGGTGAATCACACCAAAATCTGTGCTCCTTCTTACAGCTGTAAATACCTGCAGTATACTCCTCAGATGTGCCACTGTAATGTGGAAAATTTCTCTCATTTTAATGTGTCTCTGTTAGATCTGAAATTCCTAATACACTGAAACCTAAAAAACCTAATACACTGAAGACAATTCAGGTTCATACTGATAAAGTTACAGAATCTGGAATGGGAACCAGCACAAGCTGCAGGTTTATGCTGGGTTTGGCTGGAGATAGTTTTCTTCATAGTAGCTAGTATAGGACTATGTTTTGGATTTGTGCTGGAAACAGCATTAATAAGAAAGGATGTTTTAGTGGCTGCTGAGCAGTGCTTACACAGCCAAGACCTTTTCTGCCCCTCACACCATGCCACCAGCAAGTAGGCTGGAGGTACACAAGGAATAGGGAGGAGACACAGCTGGGACAGCTGATCCCAACTGACTAAAGGGATATTCCATACTATATGACATCATGTTCTGCAATAAAACTAGGGAGGAGCTGGTGGGGGGAGCTGCTGCTGGGGGATGCTGGGCATCAGTTGGCTGGTGGTAAGCAATTGTCTTCCTTAGCATCACTTGTTTTCCTTGGGTTTTATTTCTCTCTCTTTGTTATTTTTCTTTTCATTACAATTTATTATTATTATTGGTATTCCTATTATAGTTCAATTATTAAACTGTAATAATCCCCATACGCAACACTTCTGATTTGGAATCCTTCCAAAAATGGAAAATCTTGTCCAGTCACTTAAATGGAGCAGACAAGCACACACCTATTCCAAGAAAAAAAGAGATGTGCCTTGCCTAGATTACTGGTAATTAATAACATCCCTTCAGTCAACGCACAATAACTAAAATTCCATGGTTTGTAAACTTGTAGTCACAGTGTAGAACAAGCATAAAAGCAATTTGTGTTTAAACACCCCAGACAGACAGTTTTTGCCTGGCAAGCTGAAGATGATGTGTTCAGCTAAGGGCTGAGGGTGTGATTCACAGCATAAGAATGAGGGAATGTGTTGACATGAGAAAAATCCAAGGGAATTGCAGGACTGATGCTCAGCCATCTCCAAGTTCCTTCAATCTTTTTATAGTGGGATCCTGATATGCTGCTTTTGTGAAAAATGATAGAAATTTATCATAATATATGCAAGGCATTTGGGCCTGATATGACAAAAAGTAAACTGAACTTTCCCAGCACTTCCTCAATTCATGTGAATCTGCAGAATTTACTGCTTGTTTCATTTGCCATCTGGACTGGAAGCTAAGCAGACAATTATTGTAAACCAGCACCTGAAAATTCTACACTTCTCTAAACATTTTTCATAGAAAAGTCCTGTGCAAGTTGATAGTAAAAATTTGCACATCAATTGACACATATTTCATAGCTGATGCTGTGACAAATAGAAGCTGTTTCCAAGATTAAAATGCAACAAAATCAAATGTAAATGCAAAATCCTATTACATTTCTTAAAGGGAGCAAAGCAGTTATTTAAAAAAAAAACATTTTAATATGCAGCTATGAAATTTAGCATGCTGTCTGCACAATTTATGTATACACATAAGCTAAAGACATGCATTCCTCAGAACTATTTATGCAACTTTAATAGAGTGGAATTTTAAGTTGTAAATATGAGTTTAAAAAGATGCAGTTTTAACATCTTATTATTACATTTTTCCCAAATTCTCCAGGTATTAATACTGTTCACTGTTTAATTATTTTTTTAAATTAAAACAATATTCAGTAGTCTCTGTGCTCTGAGTTTCAAGCACAGTATCAAAACTGTCCTTAAGTCACAGGCCAGGTTTTCCATTACCACAAGCAGCTGTGTTGTACAAGCTTCCTATAAAGCAGCAAAACTCCATTTTTAAGGGATTTTTTTTTCCCCTTTTTGATTAACAGCCACACTGATCTTATTGAGAGGATGAACTTCATGGCTCTTACAGCTAGAAACTGTTTTCCAATTGCTAGTTCTTCTCCACTTGTTTACATTACTTGTTTCTACTCCTTGGTTATGCTTTCAAGAAAAAAAAAATCATATTCTTTATTGTCCTTTATTTTTCTCAGCAAATGAGGTTCCTCTTGTAAATATTCTCTATTTCCATTAACTGCCAAGTGGTTCTTGGCACCTGCTCACTGGTCCTGAAAATTGATGATCAGAATTGTACACATCCTTATCAATAAGGTCATATTTTGTCAGTGTATAAATATTTCCCTCTCCACTGGCAATTATTTACCTACTTCACCCTCAGAATACATTTCCCTTTTTCACAGCACAAGGTACTGATGATTCCTAGACACACTATGATCAACTGCCACTCACAGATCTTTGTCAATTCCAGCAGATGTCCTCTCCCTAAATCTAACAGTTAAATTTCAATAGTGTGTGATGTAGCCCAAATAATCTGATTTCTGTATATGCTAAGAACCTCCTACTTCTGTTGATTTGTGTAGGATTATCAGCTTCAAGAATCAGGCCAGAAGAAATTCAAGCTTATTGTAAGTAAAGTACTTCTGATAAGAAGTGTAAGTTTATATGGATATCAGGTAAGACTGAACACGTGCACTGAATCCAGATGATTTGACCATCCAAATAATGTAAATGCAAGTCAAAATCAGAGTTGATTCAGGTTGTCTGTTGGTATTTGCTCTTCAAGGTTTTTAAGACTCCATAATAAGTCTCCTGGTTCTGTTTGCAACTACATGACCTTCTACCAGAGAAAGGATGCACTGCACTACTCTTGAGAAATTTTTCCCACTTTCACACCATCCCTCCCACCTTTTTAGCCAGCTGCTGTAACTGAGGGTTCCTCTCCCATTTCCATTACATTGTATGTTCCTCCACACTCAAGTCAGCTTTAACATATTAGTTCAGTTCTTAATGATATATGGATGTCATCAAAAAGGCTCCCTCATGTCCACACTGAGGAAAGGTGTTGACAAGTTTACCTATCTGACACAGTAAGACAGTATCACAGTGATAAAATCTCATCCCATTCTAGGAAGGAATCAAGGGCAAAATACTCTTCTTCAACCTGCTATCCCTAATATTGTCTCAGAAAACAGTGCACTAATGAAACCTCCACAAAACCCAACCAGAAGAAAACCACCCAACTTCTCAACAAGTACCAGTTTACCACATCAGATTATAATGCAAAGACAGAGAAAAATGAAACAGAAATAATGGACTAACTAATTAAACAGGCTTAATTAATTAATTAGAATTATGTGTCTATTTTTCTTGACGAGTAGTCAATACTGCAATGCAATTTATTGTCACTTCAAAGAACCATGGCCCGTATGTATGCTACAATGGAGAAGCCACAACCAGCATTGTTCCCAAAAATAGAGACACATTTGCCTTTTCCACTTCTTCTCTCTTTAGGCAGAAAGGAAAATTACAATACAAATTAGCTCAAAGAACACAGGCTTGGCCACCATTTACATTGGCTTAGTGGATTTGCTTTTCCTGATGCTGGAGGTCCTACACACCACCTCCAGTCCTTCAGCCACCATCACTCCTCCACACTGAACTAATGGGGAATGAGATACCACACAGCACAGAGAGGCATGATGTATCCAGGCAAGAGAACCAACCCATAAAGGATTATTTTGCAGGGAAAGCCTTCAACAGCCAATGTTTGCAGCATGGTGTTAAAAACCAAAAGACTAGAGCTACAAAACACACTACAAAGAACTCCTGCCACATTTCATGTCATGAAAAAATGATGCCATGCATTTACCTGCCCCCATGATGAGCCCTGGTGCAGTATCCTTCGTGTGGACTGTTCCTGACACATAGGGATTGTCTGCCCAGCGGAGATGGAGGTGAAGGTAACAATCAGGCTTGCAGGGGGAAAGAGAAGAATTAGTCAAGTTTTAAAAATAACTGCTACTAGTTATTCTACAATAATGAAAGCCCAGTCTGAAAGCAGCTTCAGCAATGTATGTCTTTGTAGAGAAGGGGAATGGCTGTTTCCCATAGAGCCTAATTCCACTCTGAAATGCTAACCTTAACTTTCTCACAAGAATCTCTGGTGATGTCTGCACAGTGTGCCACTGTCTCAACAAAAACATCTCCAAATTCAAAGAAGTGAAGATGAAGGGGTCTAGAGAACAAACCTTATGAGGAGTGGCTGAGGGAACTGGGGTTGTTTAGTCTGGAGAAGAGGAGGCTCATCGGGAGACCTTCTCACTCTCTACAACTACCTGAAATGAGCCTGTAGTGAGATGGGGGTCAGTCTTTTCTCCCACGTGACTAGGAATAGGACAAGAAGAAATGGCCTCAAGTTGTGCCATGGGAGATTAAGGTTGGATATTAAGAAAATTTTTTTTGACTGAAAGAGTAGTTAAGCATTGCAACAGGATGCCCAGGGAACTGGTGGAGTCACCTTTTCTGGAGGTGTTCCAAAAAATGGGTAGACATGGCACTTTGTGGCATGGTTTAATGGGCATAGGGGTGTTGGGTTGGTGGTTGGACTTAATGATCTTAGAGGTCTTTCCAACATAAATGTTTCTATGATTCTATGAAATTATTGTATAAAAAAAACCACCCTTCTGACAGAATAATTGCTTAACAATCCTAGTATCACCAGCAAAAAGTACTGAATGTTTGTTGGCCCTGGGTAATTGGTAAAATGATGATTAAAACCAACTGTTTGAACTGAAATCTGTATTTTAGAGAAAAGTGATATGAAAAATAGCATAATGACTTTTGGACATATCTATTCATCTCTCCTTGCTAAGCAACTTACTGATTCTTGCTCTTTGTGCAGCAGAACTCAAAGGTCATACCGCTCGCAGCAATCTCACCAGGAGCTTTACCAGGAGCAGGCTGCCAGCATTGCCTGGGAGCTGCTGCCACTGCAATCCCTCTACTTGTCTCAGAGAGCTCTGGATCAGGCCCTGCAGGCTTAAGCCACGTAGCATGGTCTTGAACTCTTCAAAAGAGACCCAGCAGCTCCAGCACTCCACTTGGGCTACACGGAGAGCTCTGGCAGGACTAAAAGTGTTTATTTCACTCAGCAATGCAGAGCTTGGAGTCCCCAGGAGCACAGAGACAGTGAGGAAAATACAGTGTTTTCAGTACAGCCTCACAAAGAACAAAATATTATGGGTAGCTAGGACATCTAAACAATTTGAAATAACATCATCCTACAAAAAGAAAGGACATTCTCGTGTAGTTAACAGTGGTGTTTCTTTCCAACCATCAAGAGTTCCCTTTAACAGGGAACCAAGGGTTACCTTGGTTTAAGATGAAACAAAAACATAAAAGACAGAAAAAGGTATTGATAGGTTCTGTTTGACTGATGATGTGCCCCTGATATGCAGACACAAATAACTGTTGTCATTGGCTGTTCTGAACTGAGGTGTGTGGTTGATACACAAGAAAAAAATGCCCTCTTAGTGTCAAAGGGATCTAGACTACAAAATGCAGTGCAACAGAGAGTGCTGACTACTCCCTCTACAAGATAACTGGACTAAGAGGCTGTGAAACCACTGCTTGTGCAGTGCAAGTAGATTTGCCTACTGGTTTGGCTGGTAAATACAGAAGAAAGCTCTCAGGCTGCTAGAACTACTGCACATCCTACCATACAAAGAATTCTTGTGCACTTGAGAGAAAGAATAGGCTAAAAAAGCCACTTACAGGCTTGCAGTTTGTCGGTTTGCCATTCATATCAATGTCTGGAGGGTTTAGGAAATCCCAGTCACGGCCTTTGTTGTAGGTTATCAGAGTTGTAACTTTCCCATCAATTTTCTGGTTGGCCAAAAAGACTCCTTTTACACCTCTGACCTGAAGCATACAGGAAAGAAGGTTAATGAGCAGCACATACACAATTTTTTCAAGATGGATTATCCCTGATTAGCTGCTCTTTTGTAGCTCAGGACTGTGTACATGAGGTAGTTTCTCCACCAGGAAAGTAAATGATACCTTAAAAAAAAGAAGTGAGGTGCAAAATGATAAGAGGAAATGAAGAAAAGGAGAAAAGGAGGACAATTACTGATTTGTATTTCTAAATGCATTTTGAAAAGATGTACAGTTCTCTCAGTGTCAGAAGGCTAATCAAATTTTATGTAGTTTACACAGCAAAATACTAAAATTACAATAGTAGTATTACTACTGTTGAAATTATAGCTCTGCATTTGTTAAATATGGACATCTCTAAAATGCTTTTCTACAAATGATGTAAACAATTTATAACAGCAACCTGACTTTTACACTGAAGTCATGTGACCCACACCATGTAAATAGTACACAAATAGGTTACAATAACAACATACAATATAATATCCTTTAAAATAACACTGAATTAGGAAGCACAATTGCCTTTTGTAGGAAATAAATGCAGACAGATTATCCAGGGAAGAAACAGCAAGGGCTGAATCAACCTCTCAAGCATCTGAAATGCTTCCACACCCCGTCTACCTCCACACATTTAGCCTCCCTTCACCTGTTTAACCTCTGGGGAAAAAGTAAAGGTTTACAGGCTCTCTCTTCTCTAGGGAAAACTTAGTTATTTTATTTCAAAACAATCTGCATTAGAAAATTATTACAATTCAGAGAGTCAGAGTTAATGGGGATAATTTTTAGAAGCAATCTGACAGTAATCGCCCCTTAATATGTTTAGTTCTAGCCCTAACATTTATGTTATGTGTTAATATTCCACCTAATGGCTTGAGATAAAACCTTCTATTAAATTTGAAGGTTTCCTTAAGTGTTCATTTCCCTTGCCAGTGTTTATGAGGCTTGATTTTTGGAAAAAATCTTGACAATATATATCAACTTGCATACCATTTCCAGCATAGCACAGCTCTCTAATCTGCTTATGTGCTCACATTTAGTAAAACTGAAGCATTCATTGCAACTAAATGCAGAAGATACCCAGCTCTTTGCACAATCAGGAACATTTGCCTCTTGCTGACATGATTAATTCTTGGATTTACTATTTATTTTGTATTTGAAATACTTATCCTTTCATTTTTTTTTCCCCAACTACCAGTTATTAACTTCCTTTGACATTCATTTAACAAAAGTCTGCATTTAGGATGAAGAGAAGGCATCCCTGGCCAGCAGACTAGAGATTTGATACCTGTTTTATATAAATACTTGTTTTTTTTTCCCTAAGGAATTGACCTAAATCTACAGAGAATAAGAATCTTCTGATGGTTATGGTAACAGCCTAGAACTTGGAAATGCATTTAATTTTAGATAACCAAATTCTGCACAGACATCTAAACATCCAACTCTCTCATGAGCTCCTTCTTCCCTAAACCCCATGTGTGCTTGGCTTACTTATCCAGGATGCTGGAAGCTCAGAATCACCTCCAAGTCAAACATACTAAGAAAAGTCAACTAGCAAGAAAAGTCAACTACTTTGCAGTGCATGTGAGAAAAGGAAGAAGAGGGAAGAAATGAGGAACCTGCTTTCTTTACCTTGATCTTGCTAGGGCTTTATTACATTGTTTTCCCTGAAGAGACAGCAGAGCCATGAATATGACTGAAAAGGCTGCAGTTCAAACATTTATGTGGGAAGTAGGCTTAGGGTTCAATTTCTGTGCATATCTTTCTTCCAGTGAACACAATATTAAATATTTAAACAATAATTAGATCAGGAACTGCAACTGAGGTTTCCCTCTTCATTGGAGGATGGCAAAACCAATGCAGCGCCAAGAATATTTTTTTATTTCCCTTCTCTTTTTTTTTCATCTCATGGTTTAATGAATATTTAAACATTCCACAAAATCATTCAGTGGGAGTCAGGTAAATTTTTTTTTTTCCATTCCCACTCCCATCTCTAACCTAACCAAGTGCTAGGATAACCTCTCCTATCTAGAATATGGGATGTGTTTGACTCTATCACATGCAGAAAGGTTATGAAAAAATTCTTCCAGCGTCTCAGTTGACTTCTCTGCCTTATGAAAGGCATAAACTCTGCTTGAAATAATAAATAAGTCTCCGGCATCCATCTTCAGAGCAAATTCACAAGTATGATGTTCAGAGTGGTTACCTTACTGATATTACAGCATTCTATATTTGTTGGTAGGAAGAAGCACAGAAGCCCCACAGCAGCAGTTACTGAAATACAAAAAATACTGCTATATAAGTTTGGGATTAAACTTTAAATATATATGATTTATTGTTTGGGAAGAAAAAAGCATGAAGAATGTGTACACTGCAACTTGTGTAGCTCATACTCATATGAGGAGTAACAATGAGAGCTAATCTAGAAGTATTAGAGTAGTATGCCCATTCTTTAAGTATGCGTAAGTCAAATTTGTGACTAGTTCACATTGGCAGCACTTGATACAATTTCAAGGGCATCCTCCTTTTGAACAGTCATTTTACCTTTCTTTTTCCTTCCTCCTTTGAACAAGTATTTAGGAATTATTCCCCTTTCACACATCATGAAAAGAAATATGGTTAAAAAAAAGAGAAAGTATATAAGAGAAAATTAATCCAAATAGGTGGAAATCTATAAAAGATTTTATAGCAGATGTACAAGTATAAGATGAATTGAGGTCAACAGAAGATAATGAAGATGAACAGTGAAGATATTAAGGGGAATCATGTACTCATGGAAAAAAGAAAATGTCAACCATTAAGGACTGTCTCTGTGTTACACTCAGGATTCTTCTTCCCATGGTGGGATACTAGCACTAAAACATTCAGAGAGAAAACCCAGACTAGACCAAAAAGGATCCCATCCTCAAAGACTGTGATGTGTGTTATATTTATTAGCTCTTTTGTACTGTGTAAATAATCCATACATCACTTGTCCACATGAGTACTTGATAACATTCTAGTAAGGAAGATGAACACCAATTACTTTTTGTACAAGCTACCTGGAAGTTGTATGTTTTCTTATTTAAGCAAACAGAAGTGTAAATATGTAAATATTACCCTCTCCAAAGGCACAAAGCTCTTTCTGNGTCATTTCCAGTCATGAATGTTCTGTGATTCTACTTCAAAAACAACTCTGAATAGGTGAATTGTATGGCTCCATGTATATTGTCTTCCAATTGCTCTTTATCATGTGCACATTTTCTTTTTAATGCAACCCTACAAATGAATCCAGCACACACAATGATCTAGGAGATATCACTCTCTCATGCATTATCAAATATGCCTTCAGTAATGTTCTGAAATTCTGAAATCATCAGTGAAATTGAATTAACTAAATAACTCTTGTAGACAAAGGGACAGCCAGGGGTGGCATCTCTGTACAAGCTATCTGAAATTACATGCTCAGGTGCTGCAGGGAATAGAGATTTCACCTGATTCCCTTTTAGTTTTAAATCCTGGAGGAGTGGCCAGGAGCAAAGAGCTGCAAAGTACCTCTCTCAGTAAATCACCCTGTGGGACTGTGGTTACACATAATGTAAAGCTGCACTCATTAGGAAGCCTCATTTCTAAAAAGGTATTGTCTAGAAAACAATCATTGGTAATGACAGACCTTTTTGTTCTACTACAGCTATTTAGAAAGAAAAAGCTAAAAAAAGGTGGAGGAGATAAGGAGGAAAAAAATACTATCCTTTTCCCCCACAAGAAAAGTCTAATTACAGCCATTTAACAGCTCTATAAGTGTATGACTTGCATCCACAATTACTAGAAACCTTTTCCAAAGAAAAATAACACCAGGAGATTAGAGTGCTACAGTGGCCAAATAGTGTGGGCTCAAGGGTCCCTTAGTTTAATAATCTGACAATGGCCAGTCCTATGAGCTACAAGAAAGAGCAGAACAAGAGCAAATGTCCACTTCATTACATTTAAATGTTGTCATCAACAGGACCAAAATGGATAACAGTTTGTAACACTCTTCTGTAGAAATACTATATTCCTCAGTCTTTTATTTTGCCAAGTGCACTGATGATAAAATCCAAGATAGATTTGTTTACAAGAGAGTTTTTCTCATAGCAAACACTGCTGGCACAAGACATCTACTGAAAGCAAGTGGATTTGCTGTCCAATATCTAATTTTGCTGCTTCTTTGCTTATCAGAGCTGACACAACCTAGCACAAAGCTTGCAGGATTACTATTTGAGACCCTCCTGGATAAAAGATGTCCTGCTTTAAGTCAGGAAGTATATCACTGAGTCACCTAGAAGAAAAAAAGCTGTACGTAGACAGCTGCATAACTTCTTACTTCAATAAGTTGTGCTGCCAAATTCACTTTTCAGTATCTTAAAAAAACAAAACCAAAACCCACTTAGCCATTTATGGTTTTGCACATCCATGGAATCCCATACCAAGAATGTAGTTCTCAGAGTGTACAGCACACTAGCCAGGCAAGAAGGAAACATTTAAGTAGTAATTTGCATTATCAAGAAATCCTGGTCTTTTTACATGAAACATAACTGTGAAAATACATTAATATAAAATTAATTACACTCATAATCAAAATTGAGGAAAAAAAATTCAATTCCACACAGGCTACATACAATGGAAAAAAGATAAAGACCTACCTCCAGAATATCTATCAGGACATTCTCTTCTGGCTGCTTGGTGCTTCGGACATTCTCCAGCAGGATAGAGTAGTAAACCCCTTGTGGGTCAGACTGGTACAGGTTGTATGTGTCTGTCTGATACCACTCCTGAACAGCCACAAACACCTGGTTTTCATCTGTACTGATTATCTGTAAATCCTGGGAAAAATTAAGATACAAAATGATTCATTTTTCTGTCTTTTCTCTTTTACAAACAAAAAGTTGCCCAGTAGAGATTAATTTGTGGGATGGGGTAGGAGAAATGCATTTGAAAGTTAAGTAATGGTAATCTCTCAACATAATACTAATTAACATGCTGTATCCCACAGCTCTGAGGTGATCAGTCACTGCCTTTTGGCTACAGGTTATCAGAGTATAAATCAATTTAGTAGCTTAGTGAAGACCAAAATCACAAATGTGCAAAACCTGTGATCTGCTTTGACTTCTATAGGAAATGACTTCCTGAAAATCAGGGGGGTGTGTGAAGGAAAGGAAAAAAGAAGTAAATGGTTATCCAGCTTCTGGATGAGAGTCAGTGAAGACTGAAACAACATCAACAAAACTAATCTTTTTGGAATTAATAATCGTCAGATACCCAGAAAATTAAGAACCATTTTGTCCAGGGTAAAGGATAATATAGCATAAAGAGGCTAGGACATAATTTACTGCAGTGATACATATGAAGTAGTATGTATCATGCATATAATTCATGTACATTACAGTACAAAACACTGATTTATCTATCTATATAGACAGATTCATTTAAATATTCAACAGTAATAACATGAGAATCATCATTCTGCATTCATTTCTCAAGAATTTCAGGCATGGGCAACAGCTTGCTTTCAGTTTTCCTAGCATCTTACTTCAAACTTCTCAGACAAAAATGAGTGCAGCTGGGGAAAATAATTTAACACTAATATCAACCAGAAGAAATAAATCAGGAAGTAGCAGCACTGAACTAAGCTTAGCAAACAGAAGAAAAGAAGCCATGAGTTTGCAATAGGATATGGCAGCATGAAGGCAGATGTTGGGACTACATAGGAAATGACATCTAGCCATGGAGACTGAAAGCTTGTAAACTCTTCATGACCTTGGTACTTAACTAGGATACTGCAGCCAGTTCTGGTGACCTTATTACTAGAGAACTAACTAAGGCAATGGAGTGAGTATTAAATAACACTACCAAAATGTCAAGAGAATATGGGTTTGGGGAAAATTTGCTTTAAAAAATATAAATTAAAAGAATACCAAGAAAACAACTTTGTAGAACTCTAAGAGAGAAATAAATTCTGCAAGAATCCAGTTATGACTGAAGAAACTATGAGTAACAGAGAAACACTGAATACTTGGCAAAATATCAGCAGTCACTCTTTAGAGGACATGCATGATGTGATCGAGGCACTTAGATTAAAAAAGAGACATGAATAGAAATAAAATAATACAATAATTTTTAATATGACGAGAAGATGGTTATTGAATAACTAATCATTCAATTAAATTTAAAGTATTTTTACACATCTGACATCTCTCAAAGAACCTTATTGAAGTTTCCCACTAACAACAGCTCAACGCTGTTCTCAAAGACTTTTGTGTTGAACTATGTACTAAAGTAAATTTTTTCTTTAGCATCCTGTGAATAGGTTTCTTCTTTGTACTCAAAAAATTACTCAGAAGCAGACAGTCTGAGAGAAATATCAGCAAAACACAGCAGCTGTTTCCAATAGGTTCTTTGAAAAGCCTCCTCAATGCTTCATTCTCTGCCTTAACCCAGAGCAATATCAGGATGGATAGTGCACGTTATACCATATCTAATATTGAATTCACCTCCTCTTTGGGAGTGTGAGAAAAGCTCCCCTGATTATCTGATAAGTATGGATGGAAGTGAAGCAGACAGTCAAAAGAAGGAATAAAGAAACAGCTCTTTTTTCATGTGAAAACCTCTGTAAAACCCTTACTCTCTTGCAATGACAGGAGCTTTCAGCAAAATTATCATCTACATTATTATAATAAAACATTTATACAGTCCCTAATCAAGTGCAAAATTCCAGTGAACACTGGTAAGGTACTTTCCTTGCCCCAAGTGCTGGTGAGGTGGCAGAGGTTGCACAGGTGGCCCATGGTGGCAGAGGTGACAGTTGGGAGGACAGGCATAGTTGTGGTTCTTGTATCTTTGGAGCTGCTGAGCCAGCAGAAGCCACAAAGAGACAAAATGTGTGGTGCAGAAGAACAGGAAAATTAATTGGGGGCAGACTGAAGGGATCAGGTGAAGGAAAGAGGGGAAAAGTTTACTGCAGCAAATGAGAGTTCATTTTCGTCTTAGCAGTGACTCTTATCAAGAAAGAGGTTTGTACACGCAGACTGATGGATGCTATTTCTTTCTGAGGCAGGAACATAAGAGGTGCTGGTTTAGCAAGTGAAATAACCCTTGCACTGCCTTGAATCTTCTTTCTCCCATTCAGAGCTTATATTTCTTGCCACTATTTTCCTTTCACAGTGATTTCTTGTCCCTGAAGAAGTCACCCAGCCCTTCAGTTATATTACTTTGCAATAATCCTGCACAACACTTTCTACACACTCATGATATAATCCTCTAGGAAAAATTAACTGACAACATTAGGAAAACTGCAATCTTCATGCCCAATTGTTACATTGATCTTTTAAAACCCTGGATGGCATGAACTGCTGAAAATCTAGCTAAAAAAATACCCTAAACTACCACGTCACTCTTACTATTCCTATTCTGAAAAGGTGAATTTAGAAAGAAGAACTGATTGACAAATACAGAGGCTGGGTCTTCAGTATGCTAAGCCCAACCCTTCAGCCTAGCTGCCCACTGCTCAGCAGATGACATGCATGTAAAGACAGGATGCCAGCAAACACTGCTAGACAGAACTTACTGTCACTAAAGAGTTAACAAGTAAAGACATCTGAGAAAGAACAAATATCTTGGTAGAGGGAATGCAAGTTGTTGTTTTGTCTAATTCATGGCCACAAATACAACCTTATGCTGTAATCTCAGCAGATCCTGTAATAAAAGCATTTATTCTTTGATGATTTCATGCTTGGACTACTGCAATTGCCTTCTTACTGCACCTCCTGCTTTCTCTCTCTACATTCTGCAGGCTACTCAAAGTCCTGCTGATCATCTAATTTTTCTGTAATTATGCTATTCACACATGACTTATTTGGGTTAATTTACAGAAATCTTCCTTACTGATGTTAGAGATCTTTAGGAATGGAACACTACTTACTGTCACCACTTAGATTTTTATCTCCAGGCTGTTTTTTGTATATATTCAGTATTTGAGCTCTTGTGCTTTCCTCTCATTTCCATGCTCAAATGAGAGAGTCTATGCACTTTCAGGTGTCTCAAGGTAGAATCTTTGTCAGATTTCTCACAGCAACCATGTTGTTTCCTCTGTGGCATGCCCATTCCCCCATGGACATCCTTTCTCTCATCTCTACCACTTCAGTTTTGCTCTGTCCAGTCTGCCATGCTTACACACTGAGCATACAATGCTTAGGGAGGTAATTCTCATTCCTCAGTAGCTCTTAAAGAGTACATAAGTAGATGAGAGAAATATCTGTCAGTAGTAGTTTAGG
This sequence comes from Bucco capensis, assembly GCA_013396975.1. Classification (NCBI taxonomy): domain Eukaryota; kingdom Metazoa; phylum Chordata; class Aves; order Piciformes; family Bucconidae; genus Bucco; species Bucco capensis. The sequence continues at coordinate 215,221 of VWZO01018191.1, read as the reverse complement.
CAGATGACCATGCTTTGGAAAAGGATCTCCCTCAAGATCCTTCCTATGTCTGTTGTCTATGATCCTGTGAAAACTGGGGAAAATAAACCCACATCTTACTGAGATTATCTGGAGATTGGTGGTAGTGTGGTTTTTGTTTATTTTGTTTGTTTTAATTCAAGAGCTATAATTTCTTAATTATTCTAAAGAAAGTGACCAATTTTCAGACAATTATTTCAACTTGATCACAGAATTAAGGGCAGCTGGAAATCTAAGGAATCAGAGTAGCAGAGAATATAATTGTTCAAATAAACACAAAGATTGTTTCAACATGACACTGGAAATAATTAGACACATACACAAGGCCAGATTGTGCCAAAAGATGAGCATCACTTCAACGAAACTTGACACATAGACAGACCTGGTCTGTTAAACAAAATAAATGAGTCTGCAGGTGTTCACATGACAAGGAAAGAACCTTCCATGTTCAGCCATGACATGGAGAACAAGCACCCAAAAACTCTTTAAGGAATTACAGAGTTCCGATCAAATATTACTTCTTAAAAACATCCACACTGCTTGAGAAGTATTTCTTTAAAGACAGAGATACCAACATGATCAGTCTATCATTTTCCCAAAATTATCTTCTTTTAATGTAGTTGAGCCTGTTTTCACAGAAGGCTGAACGAACACCAAATCAAAAATCAGTAAAGCAGCCCAAAAGCAATTACAGTAGTTGGGGTTTTGGGGAGCTGAGGATAGGAGGGAGGAAGGAGAGAGGTTTAGAGGAGGAGGGAAGAGAAATGCATTGCTTGCACTGTATACACACCCATCCATCTACCTTTAGTAACTCCCCACCCTATAAGTCTGTTAAGACTTAATATAAACTTTATATTCAAGAAACACTCAATATGCTTTACTAGATTACTAATGGTGATAAGAAACCCTATAACAGAGATAAATACAATTACACCCTAAAGGCAGAATGACATAAAAGATGACAAGGATGATACAACAAGCCAATGCTCCTTTATGTAGTAAAATGTGGTGATGGCATAGGAAATATCATTAAGTGCAAACACTGTAGGCAAGGTCCAGCACAGCCAGTACTGTGCTACACAGCAGGACTGTGGCTCCTTAGTCACTAAGGTAAAAAAACCTCAAAACTCCTGTTCTTCAAATCTTACAATTTTCAGTCCAGTGTCAAAATTCTGCCCCTTTGTAATCTTTAAATGCTGTGGTTGGGCAATATGTTAACCTGGAGCAAGAGACAAATTGAACAGAGAATCACAAGGAGCAAATGTATCAGAAGTACAACAGATGTAAGCACTCAAAAGGCTGTATAGTCTCAGCTTGACCTCCAGATACACCACATTTATACCCCTGTAATCTCTTAAGCACAATCAAGGTAACTGGATGGCACATAAAGATAATCTTTCTTGCCTGGCCAAGTAAAACGGTGCAAGGAGAGAAATCAATAATAAGTTACACTGGGAAGAAAAGAACAGTTCCCTGAATCCACCTTGGATGGATTTGTATAGCCAGGGAACCAGACAGCTGCTACAGCTCAGGTTCACTGGCTACTGCTGTGACACCACCCAGCACAGGAATATTCCTGCAGCCACTGCCACCTGTACTTCTATTTTTCTCCCCTTTATTGTCTGTTCAACAGCCATTCCAGTGGACTCTCAGAAGAATGGCTAAGCAGTCCTGCTGCAGCTGCAAACTGCTCTGCCACCTGGCACAGAGGAACAACCTCAGCCAAAGCCTCGCAGCACGGCAGACAGCAGAGGTGCTAAAGGGGCTACCCAAGGGGAGAAAGAATTCTTGGGAGATGCAGAGCCTGGCTAAACAAGCTCTCATAGCCTCAGTACTTCATCACCCGACTATCAAACAGCCAGAGCCTCAAGAGAACTTTGCTGACTTTTCTGCTGTTAATGAATGGACCCATTTAAGGAATCTTTCAAAAAGTTATGGTAAGACAAGTGAATACATGCTTCAAAAGATTGATAGCTATTTTGGAAGAAAGAGTAAATATATTCATTAGATGGTCCCAATGGCTCTGCCCTCTTTACACATACAGAGCTATGAAAAAGTTGATCTAAGTGAAAAAGGTGATCTAAGTAGCACTGTGGAGCTGGAGGCTGGAAATGTAGCACATGTAAAGCTTGGCTGGAAGTTGCTTTTAGTAGCCTTTGATTCACAAGTAAGGAGGCCTCAAAGACAAACATTTATCCTTTTCTAGGTTTCTCTTTCAGGGTACATTTGGAAAAATACAAACAAAAATGCAAATATAAGCATCATAAAACAATTGAATAATTTTTGTTCAGATTTTCAACCTCTTCATACTGAAAGGAAAATGAGACATCAATAATATATTCTAATTACTCAGTCTGAAAATGGTCATTTATCTTCACAAGTAAAATCACTTTGAAACACATCTGTGCAGCAAAAGAATAATATCTGAAGAGTCCAACTGTTCCCTCAGGCTAGGGCCTGGTTTTTCAGCACAGCTCTCCTAATGTTGTTCGATACATCCTTGACCACCCTGCAGTATCTTCTGGCTTCACAATAGTTTTCCTTCCCTGTACAAAATCAGTGCTCAAAAGCCTGACCACTGACATGAAGCACTTCAGAAAGACCACTTGGAAAGAGATTTTTTGAAGCCTCATTCAACTCTTTTGAGAAAAACACAACAAAGCCTATCTCAGACTTGCTTCATCTCCTGGTCAGGCAGAATGTAATACTTAAAAACTCCTGAAACTCAGTTCTTTTAAAAGCTGTTGGATATAATCAATCTTAAAAAAAAATTCTTTGTAAATTCTTTCATTCTGTTTATCTCTTACAACCATAAAAGTAGCAAATCCACAGTCACATGTTGTAGATGTTCTCTTAATGTGCCAGTGTCTTTGCTGATACCCTGCTTCTTAGCAAAATTTCATCGGTAATTTATTCACATGAATTTTTTCCCTTCCATTCAAATTGGATTGGAAGATACATTTCAACTGCACAGGGGTGATTCCCACTGAAATAGGGTATGATGAAAAATTTCAGAGCTGGGCTCTTATTTACTTGAGTATCTAAAATTATTGCTGTAATATGAAGGTATCAAATCACTTGAAAAAAAAAAATATATCTTTTATAGCAGAGGTTAAAATCTCCCACATTCACCACTGTCTGGCTCCCAGGCCCTCTCAGTGAATTTTTCAGCTCTGTTGTGTGCAGATACCAAATAAACTTTTCTTGGAGGCATCATCAAAATGCTAAAGAGATATAGTTTATTTTGTTCCATTCATTGGGTACTGCCTGAACTAGGAAGAACACAAAAATATCCCTTTCCAGATAACACAGCCATCCTGTTCCTAGCTAGCTATTGACTCTATCCAAAATGAAAACATTAACTTCTAATTTATTTGTTCAGTCAAGCCTGGAGTTAATCTGCTTAGCAATGGGGAAAAAAAAGAGGTAAATAAACAAAAAACATATTTTCCAAGACAAAGAGTTCAGCATGAAGCATTATTTCAAACAATTCGGACTATATATGACAGAGATACTAGGGAGTTATGACTGACACTTTCTGAATATATCAGAAATGCTCTCAGTAAGACCATATGCCTGGTAAACTAAGAACCTTCTGAATATTAATGGATTTTAAGGCTAAAAATTATTATTAAATTCTCTAGTTTTCTCTCTCCTATCTTTCCAACCATTATTTCTGCATATTTTATAAGACACATGAGAAGCAAATAACTTCTATATAGTTACAGTAAGTCTCCAAAAAAGGCACTCGGTTATGATTTGAAAACTTCAAAATCTAAAATATCTGTCACTTTCCTTGGCACTTTTTCAAATACATGATCATCAACATCATTAAGCAGTTGAGCTCAGTTTCTAATTTGGATTCAGCTCCCAGCTACAGTTGCTTTTTCTCTACTAAAGCACTTTTAAGACTGACTATTTTCTCCCCAGGAGGTGGCTTCTTTACTACAATCAAATTGCCTCTTGGTCTGGCTTTTTGAAAAATGAATTCTATTTTTTTTTGCAGGGTTATTTTCCACTGAGATCAGTACACTGATCTTGTTTATAGTGTGGTCCCACAAACACGCAACAGGTCATTGCGGACAGCAGAAGAGTAGTAGAAATAAATGACTGTGGAGGGCTTCTTAAACTGATTTTGTTGCCAAGAAAAGCTCAATGGGACAAAGACCTAGTTCACCCACTGTGTGCTGCCATCTCCACCCCTCCCATAACATTTGCTGCTCTCTTCACAACTGATGCAAGCTCATCTGTTGCTAATGTGGATGTCTACAAGTCGGGAGTCTCATATAGTCCTTGACTTCTGGCAGCCTCCACCAATTTATTCAGATCTGTCAGACAGCTAGATTTGAACCCACATAATATACCCTTTATTAATATAGTGTACTGTGATACTGATATTGAAATTGCAGGCATGTGTTACTAAGGTGGCACAGTACACATTCAACTTGTTAAAAATACTTCACTTTCCTGAATACTTGAAGTAATCATCCACACATGGAATGTGAACTACTGTCTATAATCATAACACTCTGTACAACTCTTTAAAAAATGAGTTCTTCTATTTGATGGCACTATCAGGAAGAATAAACAGTGCTGCCTTGGCCAAATGCAGCAGATTATAGGTGTGAGAAGGAAACTGCAATGGAAAGGTACAGATTCCTCCTGCACAGGCTATGCAGAAACAGCAGGAAAAAATGCTCTAGTCTGTCTTACAAGATTTCTGCCCTTCCATTTCCCAATACACAACATTTCCCCACATGTCCCAGATTTAGCACAATCAACACTTGCACTAATGTGCTGATGCTTTTTCAGGAAATTTGCCACAGGCAAAACATTTGCAGCTTGGGGAAGGGCACCTGATTTAATCTGTTGTAAACTAATGCACACTTTGTATCAGTGATTTTGGTACTGAGAAAAGAAAAACCAACAAAACAAAACCACATAATCAAACACCTAGGGATACATCCTTCCTCCCTCTTTTAGGCTCAGTTTAATCAAGAACCTCTTCTCCCTTCTTCCTAATCTCAATTCCCTTGTTTCTACCTCGTATTAATTTGGTTCCTCCCAACACATTCAGTGAGGCAATAGATTCAGAAATCCTTACAAGGAGAAATTGTGATCTCAAAATAATCTGGTTTAAAAAGGAAAAGAACAAAACTAGTTTAGGTAGAAAGAGAAGACAAGAAATATATAAAGAAAAATGTTTATACTTACTTTTGGCAATGCATATTTTGGCAATTTCATCTGTACAAAGCCATTTCGACGGTAAGACACGTAATACTTGGTCCGATTTGCTGATGTTGCCTATACAAAGGAAAAACAGAATCCTGTGACAGTTTATGATGACCCTAAAGAGTCTGGGATGGAAGATTTCTTTTTTTCTTTTTAACCAGTAACTGAAATACCTAGCTATTACTTTTATTGCATGCAATTGATTTGCACAGTATACTCCTAAAAGAATAAATCAGAAGTTGTGGCAAAATAGACTCAAAGTCTCCTGCTCTCCTCCTCTTCAGGAAGAAAAAAAGCTATCCCTTTTCCTTTTTTGCCATTTCAGCTGTCTTGGGTTATAGCTGAGACTTCAGCACCTCACTGTCCCCAGTCTTTACTGATATGTCTATACCTACTGTTCTCACACATCTTCGCCTTTTCACAGAAGTCCAGGCAGCAGCAGTGTCCAGGGAGGAGGCACACTGGCAATGAACACCAGGTATCTCAAGGGCAAGTTGTACGCCCCACCAGCACAATCAGAGCACCACATGGTTGTCCATGTTAAATCAGATTGTGGAACAGAAAAACAAATAGACTCATCTTCCTTCTTTAACTTAGGAAACTCATTTAAAATTCTACCCCAATCTCACAGCTTTTCTCCTGAACTTTTGTGTTTTTAAAAGGGAACCTGACTTGGATGACAATGTATCCAGAGACATACAAATTTGGCTTGGTAAAAATAGAGTTGATGCATGGCAGCAGGTATACTTCTCTGAATATTTCAAAGATGTCAAATAATTTAATATTACAGTAATTTTCACTCTTTCTTTAAATCAATTTCCATTTTGTTTTTGTGGTAGGAAGGATGTGATGCCCTTTAGGAATCTGATTTGTTAAATGACAGATTAAATCAAAACCCTCCATATTTACTTAATTATTGTTAAATTAATTGTTAAATCTTCATCAACGATTTGGACCAGGGGATAGAGTGCAGCCTTAGCAAGTTTGCAGATGACACCAAGCTGGGTGGCAGTGTCGATCTGCTTGAGGGTAGGGAGGCTCTACAGAGGGATCTGGATAGGCTGGATGGCTGGGCCAAGGCCAAGGCCAATGCCAATGCCATGAAGTTCAATCAGGCCAAATGCCAG
>VWZO01018191.1:81475-208783 GCA_013396975.1 Bucco capensis | reverse complement strand
CCTGGAGGTGTTTAAGAGACAGGTAGATGTTGCATTGGGGGGCATCATTTAGCAGGTTGATAGGGCTAGGACAATGGCTGGACTCCATGATCTTCAAGGCCTCTTCCAGCTGGAACTCTTCTATGATTCTATGATTCTAAATAGCAGTCTTCACCACCTTTTTCATAGCCTTCTTGTTAATTATGTATTTTTTTTTATGTCACTCATTTTAAATGACTGAAGATGATGCAAGGCAGTAGAGAATCAGAGATGAAGCAGCTACTCATGTCAAACCTCACAGACATTAAAGGCTGGTCTGTGCCTAAAAACAGTGCTGAAACTTTAACCCTCCTACTAAAATCACCTCTAAAACTGTCTGTCAGTGCAAAACAGAAAAGAAATGAGTATTTCGAAGTTCCTTATCTTTGTGGATATAGACATATTAAAGAAATGGGGCTGAGATCTTCCTCTAAGATGGTAAAAGTCTAAGATTTGGGCCAGGATTAGCAGTGCAGACCTGCAGTGCTCTGATTCATAGCTACACAGCTCAGGGTGTGTGAGAGATGCCAGGGGCGGTAAGATAGTCTCAAACTCTTCTCTCTTTTTGCACAGATTATTCTGCCCCACTTCTTTCTGACAGATATTGCTGTGGTCTAACTTAAATAGCAATATTCTAATTTATATAGCAATATTTAGTCTAGTGATAAAAGAATTTCCACATGCTCTTAAAAGTATGCTGTTTCTCAGATCTCCAGCTGCTGTGTGGTTTCACCAGAACAGGTAAGCAGTGTCCTGCATCACTCCTCAGGGGTGTTTATGGTTCAAACGTGATTATAGGATCCAAGGGTTATCTTCTATCATCCAGTAATAAGATATGGCTAACTGTAAACCAATTTGGCAATAAGAGAGATTTGTATTGAATACTGTGATTTACTGGAAATAAGTCTGAAAGGAAACAACCAGAGATGTTTCCCCTTTACGTGGAATACATGTACATATCTTCTACTGGTATTGACAGGTCTCAAATCTGCAGAGACTACATTACCAATTGCTAATAGCAACTGTCTATTAATTTATGTACACTTCCAGTTTGCACTTCCATTTCATGTCTGCCCGTGCCTGGCATGAGACAGAATAACAACAGCTCAAGATGCAATTATACAAGATGTTCAGCAAAACAAAATACTTGAAGAGGATGCAGCCAGTTTTTTGCTGAGCACAGCAGTCTGGAAGTTCACATGGTGAGAAACACTTCTTACCATCTACACACCATGAAATGGATTTTAGAGTGTGCCTGGAGGGAACCACAGATAATAATACCTTTGAGCAAACAAGTGCCATGATTGCTAGACCTGTGCTGAAAAATGCCTGCTTTAATTCAAAAATTCTTTCCCAAATCCATCTGCTGCTTCTTTGTGGGAATAAATGTTCTATGCCACGTGGGCCTTTGAAACCACTGTGTCAAACAAGAGAAGCAAAGATCTTTTGTGCCTCTGTTAATTTACAGATCCTTCTGGTTCTCTATTAATTTACAGATCCTTTTAGAAGGAACAGTCACAAGAGGGAAAGCTGCAAAGAAAGGAATCTGAGGCAGTGGTGGGGAGACCTATCCATTGCCACCATACTGCTTTCTTGTAGAAGTCAACAAATAGACAAGCCTTGCAACAAGCAAATCAAATCAAAGTAAGGGAAAATCAATAGCCAACCACTGAGGAAAGTACAAGCAGTTCCCTAGTAAAATCTTAAAAATCAAGCAGGGCACAAATTCTCTGAGAAGTTTGCAGCTCTGATAGATTCAAATCACAACCAGTCTCAAGCACGTCCAATGAATTTTTCAAGTGTGCCTAAGCTGTACTGGTGCCATAAGGCTGACAGAGTTCCAGCCAGCTTTGTGCATGCAGGTCTTCCTTGCAGTTTTGGAATTAAATAACCCCAGTGTAATTTGGACCAACACAAGTTGTACATATGGCATTGATGGCCATCAATGATGGAGTTGGCAGTGTTAGGTTTACAGTTGGGCTTGATGATCTTAAGTGATATTTCCAACCTAAACGTTCTACGATTCTCTTCTAAGTTGCTCCAAGCTCTCCAGCCATGGTCGTTTCACTTCCTAAGCACAGCTACATAAGTCCTTTCCTAGCAAAACCTCTTCAGAGAAGAATCCATATGAAGAAGCTGAGCCACTAACTCTGTCAGAGTCTTTTTTTGGATGATGTTCTTGGAGAACCTTTCTGTGGTATGGAGGTACTGGGAAATGACCCAGAAGTGGTTGTAAGCATGAGAACAAAAGGGTTGCATTTTGCCTAACACATGAGTATTTATAAAAAATAACTTTGAATCACATAAACCACTTGAAAATTTTCACATACTTAAAGCTAGGTCAGTGATACATTAAAATCACATATAAATAGGCAATTAGTTGCACAAAGCAAAGATTTGGGGTTTTTTTGACTGATAAAGGAAAGCTTTGTTCCATCTAAAAATACACAAATCATTACTCATACTTGGGAACAGGTTTCTCTGTGCTCCTAAATTACAGTGTGGCTGCACTGTTTAAAATTTTTATTTTTGAATTGGAAAATGAGCTGTCTCTCCAGAAAATGGCAGTACCTGAAGAAATATGTAGTCATCCTGCACAGTCAGGGAATCCCGATCAGTGCCACCAGCAAACTGGACTGTCATTGTCTTATCAGAGCAATTCTGAATCTGGCAAGTGATGTAACGATAACCTGAGGGAAGAGAGACAGAAACATATGATAGGACTATCAAGGGAAAAAGAAGCAAGCAGTATAACATGTTATTCATGTACTGAAAATGCTGTCTTTGCCAGGTGAGTTAGTTGTAAAATTATTCTATTAAACCCTCATACAAGAGCTTTTCAATCTCCAATGTGCTGAGAATATATTAACTGCTTACAGTTCAGATCATTCCTGGGAGGCAGCCAGTTATTATCCAAATTTTGCTGGTCCAGAGAGATTAGGGGTTAGATGAATGAGACATTCATGGGTGGGGATAATAGAAGGAGCCTATTTTCTCACTTAACCTATGCACAGAGCAGAATTATTCACTTGGAGAAATAGCAGCCTGACACAACAGAACTGAAATCAATAGATCAACCCCAGTAGAAAATTGTGATGAACAAAAAGAGAATCAGACTCCATTTAACAGAGAGTGCAGAATGTTAAAGGCTATTTTCAATGCTCTGCAGGAAAGTTAAGACACACTATTAAGACACTACTGGAACTGCTCTGTTGGGGCAAGACTTCTACACGCAGAGTTAGTATCTTGCTCAAAAAGCCTGGACTGATTTATATCAGTGGAGGCTATGGCCTCTCTCTTCCTCTCCAGTTAAAAAGTGGGCAAGGAATATCCTCTCCACCAGGATTGTCAGACTAGCATCACTGCATTTTTGATGCAATCTGCTCTTATCTGAGAGACCAGAGTCAATAATCATATCTTACACCAGCTGAGGCCCAAAGACCTTATCCTAGATTCAAGCCTTAGCACAGCTCACCCTTTGTCACAAGACTCTGAGCACAAAATACTTGAGCGACTTTCCCAAGCCCAGTAAGCAAAATGTTATATACATAATCCTGTGGCCCGATCACTAATTTCCCCCATGCTCCAGATACAATATGAAAGAGCAAATAAAGCACACCCATGTCCTTCATTACTTTTGCAGTACATAGGAAACACATTCCACACTTTATGACTTCTAATTAGAAAAGGCCAAACCAGTATTCCCAATACAAATGTTTATTTCAAAACCTGGATCTGTTTAAGAGGTAGTTAAGAGACAATCCAAGTCCTCCTGCTTATGTCCAAGTCATCACCACAATAATATTTGAGCAAGTGCAGCAATGGGCCATCAAAAAGCCTTGCAGCTATTGACAATTCATGTGACAAGTGTTATGGTTCTTCATCAGATAGGTAATACAAAGATGCTGTTTCCATTAAAATTAATGGTGATGCTTGTACTGACCCTAAAGTGCAAAAAGTTTGCTGAGAACCCAGCCAGGAGATATTTAATGAGTTTTTCTTTTTCTGCTGTTTCTGTTATTAAAAAAAAGTAAAAAAATCTTTCTATCCAGCTCCTGAAGAAACTTCTTACACTGTCTCTAAAGAGAGCAGCTGATGGGGCTGTGTAGAGGTCACCACATCTCAGAAATCTCACTGCTAAAAGATTTAGAAACTTTTTCTCAAATTTTAACATAGTAACTTTGATGTTTTAACAGGGCTGAAGTGAAGAAAAGCTGGATCAGGGAAAGCATCTTGGGTTTCTGCCTGGCAGGGTTTTGTTAGTGAGGGAGGGGACTATTGGCATGGCTCCTTGTAAGAAGTTTCCAGAAGCAACCCCAGTTCCAAGTCAGACCTGCCTCTGGCCCTCTGCACCTCTGCACTAACACAGTTGAGAAGGGAAAAATCTATTGGGCAGGTTCTTTTGTTTGGGAGAGGAGTGGGACAAGAGAGAAAACCATGCAGACACCCAGATCAGTGCAGAAGAAGCAGGGGAGGCACATGGCAGCAGCCATTGCCCTGAAGCCCATGGTGAGATGGCAGACTGAGCCCTTGCAGCCCTTACAGCTCAACAGTGGAGTCAAATTCCATCTGCAGCCCATGGAGGACCCCACATCACAGCAGGTGGCTGCTCCCAAAGATCATGACTCTAAGGGGAGCCCATGCTGGAGCAAGCCATCACTGGGAAGAGTGAAGACTGTGGAAGGAACCCACTCTAGCTGCATAAGTTCATGGAGGACTATCTCCAGTGGGGTGGACACCATGCTGCAGCAGTGGAGGACTGTGAGGAGTTTTGCCCCTGAGGAGGAAGGAGCAGCAGGAACAACATGGAAGTAACTGACTGCAACCCCTATTCCCTGCACTGCTGCAGGGGACAAGGTAGCAGAGCTGGGCACAGGAAGAAGGGAGAGGTGGCAGGAAGGTGGATTTAGGATCCTGTTGTATATATCACTATCCTACTTAGATTCAATTAGTAAATTGGTGGTGGTTTTGTTGTTTAATTTTGTTTCCTCAAATTGATTCTATCTTTTGCCCATGACCATAACTGGTGAGCGAGCCTTCCCTGTCCTCTGAGCTGAGCACTGAGCCTTTTGTTGTATTTTCTCCTTCTCATCCATTGGAGTGGGATAGGAGTGAGCAAGTGGCTGTGTGGTGCTTTGTTGCTGGCTGGCTGGCTTTAAACCACAACAAAGTCAAACTGTGCATTCTTTACAACTCATTTTTAAGACTGCATCAGAATTTAGATGATCTGATCTAGGGAATTAAGTTATCTTTCAGTATTTTTGGTAACAAGAAACTATACAAGCTTTTAGAATCATGGTGACTCTTTAGTACAGCACATCCTGACTGCTAATCTGCTGTTTCATTTATTTTCCTTTTGAAGTCTTAAAGCATACTGGATACTGTACAATGAGGAAATTCTTGGACATGATGGTTAGTGCAGTAGAAATGACATATGCAACAACTCACTTTAATACTTACCCAGCACTAACACTGCATTGCCAGGTTTATTTGCAAATCAGGAAAAAAATGTTCAATGCTTAACTACCAGAATAAATTGCACTATTAATGGACATTTTCAATGGAGCATAGCATCTTGACATCAAGTCATCTTAGAGTGGAAAACAAGTAAATTTTAAATTATACAATATTTTTATATAACAGGACAGTTTTGCTGACTACAGATAAACAGAGAAAGAATTTGACTTGCACAATTTCTCTCCTGACTAGTTTTAAAAATAATGCAAGAAGTACTTTCTATAACAAAGAAAAATTACTAGACACTGGGGAATCAATTGATAACATTTTAATTTGCATACCTCCACTGGGGTCCTGGATTTCCATATGAACTAAATCAGGGTCTCCATCAACTCCAGCAACAGCCCTGAAAATATAATATAATCAAGTTATGCAGAGCCAGCTACAGAATAGTAATTATGTGACTGGAAGAAAAGAGAGGATTTCATATTAACCAGCTTTAACATTCTAGCTGGGAAATTAAAATACCCCCCCTTTATAATGTCCTATTACTAACATCTAGATAGAAACTATTTGTTTCTGTAATTGACATTGCTTCCTTAAATTTCTTTAGAATCTCTTTTACTAAGAAATGCATATGAATAGGATCAGTTAGAGAAAAGAACAGGGTATGAAATTGGAAACAAAACTTCATAATCATAAACTGATATACATATTGATATACATTCAGAGAGGCATGCACACACTTGCACTGGCAAGACTAGAGCATCTTTTTACAATTAAGTTTGACATTTGAGATTACAAGGCAGATTTAGTGCTAAAAAAGACTTAAATTCCATTCTTATTAGAAATACCTTAAACTTGACAGAGCTTCCATCATGAATGGGTATATCTTTGGTTAGTATATTCAAGAGAAAAGCAGATTACACTTTGATAATGGAAGAAAGTGAAGAATAATTTTGAGAAAAATATCCTGAGAAAGAAATTCAGTCAGAATTGATCAAGATACAGTTTAATTTTGAGAAAGTGCAATGGGAATATAGGCTATTCTACTCTTAATATCTCCCACGTCAACTATGTTCAACCAAAAGATCAGTTTTGTACCCTCAGGGCTTCTATCCTGACTTGGCAATGGCAGCCCAGCTGCACTTTTTTCCTGGCCCTTTGTCATTAGGCAGGCAGATTCTGCAGAGAAAATTTTGAGCTGACAATTGTGCTGTAGCTAAGCAAAGCAGACTCCAGTCTCATTCCCATAGCTCTGTTGCTCCTCACAAGGCTCTTTGCTAGTGCATGCAATGGTGTGGAGACAGAGTTAGTTTCCTTCACAGTAGCCCAGATAGGGCTATGTTTTGGATTTGTACTGAAAACAGTATTGGTAAGACAGGAATGTTTGTGTTACTGTTTTCCTCACACTTCCCAGCTAGGGAGTAGACTGTGGGTGCACATGAAGTTGAGGGGACACAGCTGGGACAGCTGACCCCAACTGACCAAACAGATATTCCATACCACGTGATGTCATGATGCTCAGCATATAAAGGTGGGGAACAGGTTGCCCAGTGAGGTTGTGGCTGCCCCATCCCTGGCAGTGTTCAAGGCCAGGCTGGATGTGGCCCTGGGTGACCTGGTCTAGTGATTGGCATCCCTGCTCAGTGCGGGGAGGTTGGAACTAGATGATCTTTAGGGTCCCTTCCAACCTGGCCATTCTATGATTCTATGAAAGAAAGGAGAGATGTTCAGAGTGAGGTCATTTGTCTCCCCAAGTAACCATTACACAAGATGGAGCCCTGCCCTCTTGGAGATGGCTGAACACCTGTCTGGAGGTGATGAATGAATTCCTTGTTTTGCATTGATTGTGTGCTCAGCTTTTGCTTTACCTATTCAACTGTCCTTATGTCAACATGAATTTTCTCACGTTCACTCTTCTGACTCTCTCCTCCTTCCCACTGAGTGGCAGTGAAGGAGTGTTTGTGTGGGGCTTAGTTACCAGCTGGGGTTAAATCATGACATCATGGTTTCAGTCCATCGACTCAGCAGATGAGAGTCAAAGGCACGCAAAGGAGATACATAGAGTGATAAAGTGCAGCTGGATGAAGATATTTTAAAAGCCCATTAAAATACTTAAGAGAAAATGATCATTTTGATACAATTATTAATAATCAAATGCAATAAAGCTATACTTTGGCTTGAAGTTACATCATTGTCTAATGATTTTAATAGCATTGATTTATGATGAGTGGTTAAAACTCAGACTCTGTAATTGGTGACTCTTTGAGAACACAGGCCAGGGGAAGAGACTGGATAATTTCCACTGCTGCAAAACAACCAGAAATAATCACATATGCTGTTTTTCCCTAATAAGATAAACGATCAGTTCAAAGGAGGAAGGAGAGGGGGAGGGATGAGCTCCTGCCAAGCCATGAGACATGAAGGAAACTTGCAGTGGGAATTTTTCAGTAAATGCATGGAAAAAACTTTGCATTTACTAAGAAATTGGTCTCTGGAACACAACTATTATAGCATTTTGGAAACAACACATTAAGCCAGAGAAGACATTATATTCACTGATGCCTGATAATATATATGAGCAAAAGGAAGGGATCTGCAATATTTTTGGTGTGTATACTGTATCTATTCTTCTAGATATTCATACCACCACATGGAACTATTGCTATCAACTCTGCCATCAGCATTTTGAGGGAAGAAAATTATGTTTGCTGAATATTTTACTTTTTGTGCTGGACCTCATTCAGCTGAACCACACACTAACAGAAACTTTAGGGCTGAAATTTTCCAAGGCTCAGTCTGACATGCTGATCAGCATCAATAATGCAAAGATGAGGTGTGGCTACTTTTAAAATAACCTCTTGTATCTATTATTTCTCACACACAATTTCATAAGCACCGTTTGAGATATTTGTCAATATCTTTACCTTTCTGTATTCAACAGCTCAAAATTTATAATGCTCTACTGTTTTCCTCCTAACAGTGGCAGCTGGCAAAAGGAGCTTCTAACCTTGTCTCCAGTGTAATCTTTCAGTGCAAGAGGTTGTAACTGATCTGTTCCAATGATCACTGCATGGACATAAAAATTAGTTTCCAGCTAGACTACTTTTCTCCTTTAGACTGTTATTAGACTACATGTAAATAAATCACAAGGAAGGGTTTTTGGTTTGGGTTTTGTTGTTGTTTGGTTTTTTTTTAACCCAGCCAGGAAAGAGAAATACCTCTTTCCCCCTGAAGTTCAGACATTTCCCATACGCCTTCTTTTAAAACTACCATTTATTAAGCAGTAAAAAAGGTACTTACAAAGGTAAGCCCTCTATTAATAAACCATCTGGATCACCTCCATGGTGTCCATTGACTATAAAGAAGGTTTAGGATGGCAGCTCCATACCACAGTTTGACAAGGATTTCCTCTTACTGCTCTATCAAATTAAGCCACTTTGTTTTGCATCTCCAGTCTTGTCTCTCCCTCATCACCTCATCCATCCCATTGAACTTGCCAGATCCCAGTATTGGGAATTGTCTAATTTAGAAGTGACCCTACAAAGATGTAATTCACAAGGCTGCCAAAAGAACTGATCACTAAGCTATGTAGATGTCTAACTTTACACAAGTCTAACGGATGAGATGCAGTTCATCCATTCTGAAAGGCACAAATTAAGAAAGCAGAATATTTCCAAAAATGTTGTTTTTCTTTAATTGTATAGATGAGCTACTGTAGCAGGGACTGTCTACTCACAGAAGACATTACATCTTCAAAGTCTACTTTTGAATGTCAGCTATAAAGCAGAATTTCTGAACTCTGAAGTCCCTTTATCCAGCTTTACAAACACTTAGGAATAGTAATTTTTTTTTATTTTATTGAAAAAAAAAGACCCTATCTATTATGACTGCTAAGAAAACCCTTAGAACAGAGTACATCTAATGCAGAGCACTTGAAGCTATATCCCAGAAGAATAAACTAAACTAATCTACTTATTTCATTAGACTTCTCTGCCAAAAACACTTCAAAAAGCAATACTGTTATTTCAGTTGTGCTTAAATCATGAATCAAAGGAAAAGTCATATGAAAGGCCTAATCTTGCATTTCTGTGCATCAGATCTGATGCATTTGGGGACACAGGACAATATGCTGGCCCATGAGCCAAACTCAAATTGCCACAAAGCACATCAGATACAGACTTATCCTAAGTTGAATGAGAAGTTATTTAGCAGAATCAAACAAACAAAAAAAAAAGTCATTGATGGATTGTACCTTCTTTAACACAATTTCAGCATTTTCTTATTTACCCTAAAACAGGCCCTTGGGCCTCTAAGAAAGATGGAAACAGTCTTTTTAGCACGACCTGTTGTGACAGGACAAGAGGTGTATCTTTAAACTAAAAGAGGCAAGATTTAAACTAGATAGAAGGAACCCATTTCAGTAGGGTTTCTGGTTTGGTTAGAATTCCCGCACTTTTCCTCTCACAGTACTTGGCAATGACAATACTCACATCTCAGCAATCTCAGACAATTTCTTTGTTTATTTGTTTTATTTGGGTAAAGTAGGGCTGACCACTGAATTTAGAGTGTTCTGGTTTGGGTTGGTTTAGCATTTTACATTTAACCATTCAAATTTCCAGTGGAACACTAACTGTTTTTAGTTTTGGATCAGACAAGCCTTCCTCTAGGACAAGAAATTACTCTTGACCAAGGATACCATGCTGGATAAAGCAAGTGCAACATGCCCATGCTCCAGCTCACGGAACAGGGTGGTTGCAACACTTCAGATTTAAAATAGCCCAACTTGATTGTAGGGTGGTGTAAACATAGGCAGCCTCAATATGCTTCTTCCCTTTCCTGTGAACACAAGTTCCCATTATCTCCCTTTGCTTGTCTGACACCATCTTGACCCTCTTGAGAAAACTAGTCCTGAAGAATGTAATTTTAGAACTTTTTGG
Source organism: Bucco capensis (assembly GCA_013396975.1). Taxonomy (NCBI): domain Eukaryota; kingdom Metazoa; phylum Chordata; class Aves; order Piciformes; family Bucconidae; genus Bucco; species Bucco capensis. The sequence continues at coordinate 198,365 of VWZO01018191.1, read as the reverse complement.
AAGGATTAGTATTCTGTTTCTTAAAGCATCAGCCCATGCCAGCAGTTGAGCACCAATCCTGCGGAAGAAAAGTGGCAAGAAAGCCTCTTTTGGTGCTGCAGAGGTGAAATTGCCTTAGCCCTGCTGCAGCTTTTGTGCTTGTCTAACCTCATTTATGTTGTAAAGCTGCATCTAATAAAACATGAGGAGAAGGAGAGGGAAATCAGGACACCTTTGTTTCCATTCAAGCCTGAATTTGGTCTCCTGAGGTACACTAGAGCCCTTTCTTATGCATATGAGTTTTTAAATAAAAAACTTTAGGGAAGTTGTCCTGAAAGATTAGCTGTTGTATGACCTAATTCTTCATGTCTCTGCATTAGTGCTCTGCCAGGTAATTCCACTGACCTTAACTGCACTACAGCAGTGTGGAAATGGTGCAATGGAGGGGAGTAAAAAGCCTTCTGCATCTGCCTTGGTCTGTGCATAAATGTATACTCCACGATGGTTGTATTATACTTTCAAACAACCATGCTATATTTCTAAGAATTTAGAATTTTCTGCTAAGAACTCCAACTATGAGACCATCAGTATTATTTTAATAATAATTTTCCTTTTATTCAGCTACATTTCCTCTTCACAATTTGCCCCAGTATTTTCTTACTCTACCTGCATTCTGTATTAAAAAACCCAAAACAATACTCACTTGAAATGTGATATTTATGTAATACACATGAACAAAAATTAGCTCTGTTAACACTATGCATCTCAAACTGTGAATGAAAATCATCAGTTCTTTTATGATAAGTATGATTCTTATTTACTTCTAGCAGGAAACTTAAAGTTCTTTGTTTCCATTAATCCAGGCTCATTTTGTAGAGGAGCAGTTGTCTGCAAACACTAATCAAGTAGAGTCTGCTATGGACACAAAACTTCTCTACCTCCAATGGATCCCTTCATTGTTAAATATTTGATGCAGCTCATTTGGGTGCATATAAATGAAGAGACATCTTCAAAGAGGATATCTGAACACAAATGAAAAATCAAACCAAAACCTGCTTGCTGATGATGTGCAGGAGCTTCCAATCAAAAGCCATCTGAAAACTTGCAGGTCTCCCCAGTCCTGCCTCTCTCATAACCTCTGAATGGGAAGTTTATCCAAAAGCTAACAAATTCTCAGTTTATAGTGGCTGATTTCTAGCAATTGGCTTAAGGGGGCTGCCTTCTTAAAAGTCAGTCAAAAATATGAAAAAGTTTTCACTGAGTAGCTTAAAATGGTATTGATTCCTGACAACCTGGATACAAAACTATGATTTAATTCATACAAGTTAAAACCACATTTATTATGACTTATGTTTCAGGGCTTTCTGCCTTTGCATCTGCTTTGAAGGATGCACCTTCAATGACTCAGTCGATGTCCTACACAGCCAGTGTGGGCTGCTACTTATTTACTCCCTATGCTTTTGACAAGAACATTTTCCCTGCCATATTTGTGCAAACAGCAAAGCTGGAGTGGTTTGTCATTGCTGTGGGTTGACCTTGGCTGGCCACCAGGTGCCCAGTGAGCTGCTCTATCACTCCTCCTTAACAGCACAGGGGAAGAAAATAAGATTAAAAGCTCATGGGTTGAGATAAGGACAAGGAGATTGCTAGCCAATTACTGTCACAGGTGAAAGAGACTTGAATTAGGGAAGATTAATTTAATTTATTGCTAATTAATAACAGAGTAGGATAGATGAGAAACAAAAAGCAAACTAAACAAACCAAACCTACCTCCAGCCCCCTCAACCCCTCCATTCCTCCCTTCTTCCCACATTCAGCTTCACTCCCAATTTCTCTGCCTCCTCCTTCTGAGTGGCACAGGGCAACAGGGAATGGAGGTTGTGGTCAGTTCATCACGTTTCTGCTGATCCTTCCTGCTAACACTCTCCCCTAGTTAGGAGTCTCACCCATAGGAGATAGTCCTTCACAAACTTCTCTAACATGGGTCCTTCCCGTGGGCTGTAGTTCATCATGAACTGCTCTAGCCTGGGTCCCCTACAAGGCCACAGGTTCTGCCTGCTGCACCAAGGTCTCCTCTGCACAGGGTCATAGTTTCCTTCAGGGCACACTCATCTGCTCTAGTGTGGGGTCCTGCATGGGCTGCAGGTGCTCCATCTGCTCCACCACAGACCTGCACAGGCTGCAGGGGGAGGAAGCCTGGTTCACCATGGTATTCACCATGGGCTGCAGGGGATTCTCTGCTCTGGCAACTACAACACCTCCTCCTCCTCCCTCACTGACCTAGGTATCTCCAGGGCTGTTTCTCTCACATTTTTCTCACTCCTCTCTCCCAGACACTGCTGTGCAGCTTTTTTACCCTTTCTTAAACGTGTTATCACTGAGGTGCCACCAGTGTTACTCATGGGCTCACCTTTGGCCTCTGAGCTGGCTGGAACTGGCTCTGACACGAGGGCAGATCCTGGTCTCTTCTCACAGAAGCCCTTAATGATCCTGCTCCCAAATCTTGCCACATAAACCCCATACAGTCACACACATCACCACACAGTCAGAAATAAAACAAATACCATCCCAAGTGATTCAGCCTAATGTAAGAATGACTGCCCACACAGATTCTTGGCTTCCCACACAAGAGCCCTTCATACAAAATTCAATGTTAAAGGCTCAATGAAATCCTCTTTGCATTTTTCTCCCCCTTCAGGGCACAACATCACTGAAATCTCCTCTTTCACCTGACACTTGACGAGCCAGAAAGCCACTACATTTGACATTAATGGGTAGGGCTGTGATTGATTACTCGTATGGGATTTCATGATGAGAACAGAACTTTGGTCCCCAGAGAACAACTGCTCTACCCAAATAAACGCCTCATTTTTTATTTTGATGATCTCACCTCCCATGAAAGTGGAGAACCTACAGCTAAAAATAAGAGTAACAGATACCCATAGCATAGGATCCAAGGATAAAGCATTTCTAAGGCTCTTGACAGAATCATAAAGGAAATGTGCTGGGCTTAATTCTCTGGTAATTACTGATTGGTGACTTGCTGTCCTGAGGTATATTTGTGCTGGTGTAGACAGCTGATGCACAATCTATTCTTTGCTTATGTATTACTAAGCTCTATTTTGAGAAATGAAAAGGAACTTAACTTGTGCATAAGCCTTGAGGACTGAGAAGAATAGCAGCAGAGACAGTGGAATCCCAAACTGCACTACCCTTTTTGCTTCTCAAGGATTACCACACAATACACCATTCTTCTTTTTAAAATGGGCTTGATATATAAAACCAATTACATATCATGGGATGTGTGGGTGTTTAATGTTTGGCTGGGATAGGTCATCTCTCTTTGCATTCCCTCCTACAAGTATTCCAAGAACTAGAAAAAGTACTTATAAGGGATGGATGCTATAACATCCCTTGAAAAGAAAGTATCACATTGGGACAATATTGCACGTCCAGTTGCAGTTTATATGCAGCAGTAAACTTAGTCACAGTAATCAATGTTTCGTAATTATAAAGCACAAGAATTTGCTCAAGATTAAAAATTTTCACATTAAAAAAAAGAGATATTTGAATCTTCCTAGCTAGTACATACACAGAAGTAAGATTTATTTTCTAATGTTGTTATAAAATGATTTTTTTGTTTCAAATTACAGTATAACTTAGTATTTCATTAATTTCAAATCCACATTTCATGATTTTGCTTTGAAAAATTAAAACAGTTTTTTAATAAAAATGTCAGAGCATTTCAGTATTTTCATATTTTCTCTAGCTTTTTTCTATATTTTGAATTTTTTTTTCATTTCAACTTGAACGAGAAAACAAGCAAAGGAAATAAACTTCTAGAATGCATCTCTCTTACAACCATCTTTAAAACCATCTGCAGCCTCACAGCCTTTTGTTTTTAGGATAGAATATTTTCAGTTGGGAGGAACCTACAATGACCATCTAGTCCAACTGCCTGACCAATTCAGGGCTTACCAAAAGTTAAAATAGGTTATTAAGGGCACTGTCCAAATGTCTCTTAAACACACTGACAGGCTCAGGGCATCTACCACCTCTCTGAAAAGCCTTTTTTGCCTCTAAGATGCTAAGAGAAGCCAAAACGCTATGAAGGATTAGTCAAGTTTCCTTCCCAAAAGAATAAATGAAACAAATTGGGAAAACATCTGGGAAGGGGTAAGAAAATCCCATACTGTATCACACCGAATTCCAGACATAAACTCTGCAAAGATACTTAAGGGACAGTCCAAAACACTTAAAAAGCAAATAAAGCCTAGAAGATGATTTTAATATATTGCTTATAAACCTACAGTATAAGATCTGAACATAAATAATTCAAAATACTGAGTCCCTACTGACCTTCCCTTAATATAAATACATAAAACATTCCTCTAAATTAATTGCAATTAGGTTTTCATTGAGTAAAATAAAAAATACTTCTTCAGGAAATGCAAGAAGATCTGGCTGCAGCTAGAGGCACAGGGAAAAAAATGTTTTTACAAAGCACAGGAAAATATTATCACTGATGATATTTGTAGTTACCAGGCTGAAATAAAAATCTCAGGCTATGTTATGAACCTCAGTGGCAAAGCTCAACTGAAAGCAAAGAAGAAACATCTGCTAAAGATCTGCCCAGTGAAATGTGCTTGGTACAACCAGCCAGTATCAGCAAGACACATGCCCTTTTTTATAGTGAGAGGTACAACTCGTTTGAATTCATTTCACCTATTTTTGACACATCAGATTTTACATTTTGCCAAGAAAAAAAACAAAACTGAACTTAAGAGTCCTAATAGTCTGCTGAAAACTACGCTAATACTTGTTTCTGTCTAGCACTCAGATGATGAAGGCCATAAAGTAGTAGAAAGATTCATATAATGACAGACTCCCACTGGAAGGCCATCATGTCTGACCCTCCACTTGCATCAGACTCTTTATATAATGCCATGTCCCATACAAAATGAGAACTAGAATATATTTAGATAACTTTATTCCTCTAGAAGATTAAGAAAAGGATTTTTTGGTGCTGAGAAAGCACTAAACATCTGCTCCCGAATCCTTCTTCAGAGAATCAGGGGTGTCTGTATACAGAAAAGGGGAAAAACAACCTAGAACATATTGCTAATGGTTATAAATGTACAGACTCTTAGAATTTATTATCCTTATCTGAGAGGAATGTGACTTTTATGAACAACCATGATTCTGAAGTTCTACAGGGGATTTATTCCTATCAAAGCTCTGGGACACTTCTCTGATTGTGTCTGAATGATATAAGGAAACATAAGGATTCTGAAACAAATCAAAATACAGACTTAATATTACACACAAACTTGCTGGATTTAATTCTTGCATACAAAAACCACTGACAGATTGTCTCAGTGTGAGCAAAACTGACATAACATGCTACATTTTTCATAATTTAAGTGTGCTAAATATACCTACTCAGGTAAGAAAAATACCATTAAACAGGTCTGCAAGAGAGAGGCTTCCACTCTTCTTTCTTACCTTTTAGTGACTTTGATGGTTTACAGACCTAATTCATTTCAAAACAAATCTTGATTAAACTAAGAGAGCCATATGCTCTCCTGATTTACATCCTATGTAATCTTGCTAAGGAAAAAATCTGTTATTAAGCAGATATGACATTTTTGACCAATGTGTTAATTCTAAATGCATATACCCTTTCACAAGGTAGTTAAGAGACCTGTAAGTGAATTGCCTGTGAAACTCCAACTGCTCTGTAGAAGTTCCTCAAAAAGGCTACATTTTGCAGGAGTAAGTAAAAAGAAAATGTGAGGCTGACTCAATTATTTCATAGAACCATAGGATGGTTTGGGTTGAAAGGGACTTTACAGATCATCGAGCTCCAAACCTTCTGCTATGAACAGGGTAACCTTCTACTGGACCAGGTTGTTCAAAGTCCCATCCAGCCTGGCCTTAAACACTTCCAGGGATGGGGCATCCACAGCTTTCTTGGCTAACCTGTTCCAGTGTCTCACTCTCCTCATAGTGAAGAATTTCTTCCTTGTACCTAATCTAAGCCTACCCTCTTTCAGTTTGGATTTTTCAAGAGATAAATGTTGAGTGTGCAAACTGACCATTTTAAAAAACAGAATTAAAACACTACCAAAAGGTTAATTTTGGTGTAAGTGTTATACACTCCTTTAATTAATTTCATTTATCTAAAAACAGGCATTGACTTATTCTTCAAACATTTTGTCAATCTGCTTAAATCACTTCTTAAGAATTTTGAGACTGCAAAATATTTGAGCTGCAAATGAAATCATGTGAAATATGTGTATTCAACAGTCATATTTCTCACCAGTTTCCTAAACACTGCAAGATTATATACGACTCCAGTTAATAGGTCTGACTCAATCTCTCTTAAAAAAATGTTATAGATTTTTCTCTGAAGAAAGACTGCTCCCCTTTCTCAAGATCAATTCCACCAGTAAAACAAAGAGCAATTTCATTGGACATTACAACTCTTTAAATCCTGAGCTCCACAGATCCAGAACTATAACCCTTATACGTGCTGACACTTGGGATGATGACTGGCATGAGTATGAATCTGCAACAGTGGACACACTCCATCTGCACAAGACACCAAGGCTCACACTGTCCTCATCAGGAGCTCTGGAAACATCTTTCTTGATTAGAACACAATATTACTGTTGTTCATTTTTTATTTGGAAAATAATAGACTTCTTACCAAAAAATATGATCTTTTGAAACTCGCTCCTGCAGAAGAATCCATTTTTTCCCCAAGTCAACAGATACATAAACCTACAAAAGAAAAAAAAACCTGTTAATGTTGTACATCTTCCAAGATCAGTCCTAGGTCACCATTAAAATGACAGATTGCACGTCAATAAAAAAACAATTACCAGGACTCTCTACAATGTTTTTCAGAGTAATAACCTTTCATAGAGAAAAATCTTTTAAAATATCATCTATTATGAGCAAAATTCTGTGACAATGTCTTCTTGTTTACCGTGAAAATTATTCACAGTTCATTTTGTGTCAGATTCTTTATTATCTCAGCATAGTTACACAAAAGGACACTTTTCTTCTTCCCATTCATCGACCAAAGGAGCGTAAATGTTCTCTTTATGTTTCAAGCCTTAATTCCATCCAAAATACTTAAGCCAGGATTTGTTTTTTTAAATTCATTTTAAAATGGTTTTAAAACTCTGCTAAAACCAGACCAAAAGACATTAGAGAAATACTTAAGAGATTTGATGAGGAAGAGCTTGTTTCACAAAGACCAGTTTGTGACCTGTGAGAAATGGTCACTCAGGAAAGAGGCAGAAGATGCCCTGGAGGAGGACTCCAGCTCCATCTTTCCTCTGAACAGTTGACCCATGGCAAAAACCCAAATGCTAATGATACGGATGGATATCAAGAGTGTAGATGAAAGCTGTTTTCCCTCAGAATAAAGTGTGATGTAAAATTGCTATTCAAAAATCTCCCTCCTCCAGCATTTGCCTTCATAATGTGTTCCTCTAGATAAAATAGGAAATATCTATCAGACTTCTAAAAAGACAGATTTAAGAACCCCTGCTGTCTGCATGCATTTCTTATTTGATCCAATTTACATATGATGGGTTTTCTCTTAATATCTCTAATAGGGGGAAAAAGGCAAGTAAAACTGTTCTTCCCTGATGTGGGAATAAGTCACCAGTTCAGTCACTGCTTGTTTGGGGGGATAGTGTCTTATAAGGACTAGTAAGGAATGTTGCTTTATTTTTTTTTAATGAAAGGTTCAATGACAAATGAAAAAACAACCCCACAATTATGTATTGCACTTTACTACAGAAAACTGGCAATATTAATATGTAAATATAAAGGCTGAGGTAACTTAGCATAAACTCTGTGTAAATTTACTAAAATGTGAGTTAGAGATAAACCAGTATTTCCCAGCTACTCTGCATTTCATAGTGACTGGGCTTTGTTCCACTGCACACTCAAAGCAGACGGACCACGGTTTGAGTCAGGAACTACAATCAGGAATCCAATTGCTTATTTTAACAGTCACCAAGTCAATGCATAAGCATAAATGATCAGGGAACAAAGAAGTCTTCACCCTCAGAGCTAAAATGTGTTAATGACAGACAGCCAAATTCCTGATCTGCCTGCTAACATTCTGATCTTAGTTTTACTGTGTGGGTTTGCTGCAATCAGTGTATTTTATAGCATATAGATTAGAACAACCTCCTGGGAGGAATGTGTCTCTGAATGGGTTAGGCAGTGCAGGATGCAGAGCTTTAGTTTCTTTCTTCTTCAAACATTTGTCACCACAGGCATTACAAAAAAGGGATAGCCATTGGTTTGCCCATCTTTCTAAAATGCTGGACCCTGCTCTGCTAGTTACCTGCCTGAGCAGACTGCTATAAATCTGGAAGAGATATCATTTAATGTGCTGCCCTAACCCTGGTATCCAAGCTGCAAAGAAAGCCAAGGATTCAGAGGTTCCTGGCAAGAGGGAAAATTGCTGTTTAGGATTAGGGACAACATTGGCACATGAACAAAGGGATATAGTTTTCATAGAATAAGAATCATAGAATGGTTTAAGTTGAAATGGATCTTACAGATCATCTAGTTTCAAACTCCCTGCCATGGGCACACCCTCCACTAGACCAGGTTGTTTAAAGTCCCATCCAGTCTGGACTTGAACACTTCCAGGGAAGGGGTATCCACAGCTTCCCTGGGCATTCTGTGATGAATTTTTTCCTTGTATCTAATCTAAACCTACTCTCTTTCAGTTTGAAAACACAACCCCTCATCATAAAATCATAGAAAAGTTACAGCTGGAAGAGACCTTGAAGATCACTGAGTCCAGCCTTTTTCCTAGCCCTATCACCCCACTAAATGATGCTCCCCAACACAACATCCAGCCGTCTCTTAAACACCTCCAGGGACGGTGACTCAAGCACCTCCCTGGGCAGCCTGTTCCAATGGCTCACAACCCTTTCAGTAAAGAAATTCCTCCTAATGTCCAGCCTGAACCTCCCCTGGCACAATTTCCATCCATTTCCCCTTGTCCTATCACTCTCCACTAGGGAGAACAGACCATTTCCCGCCTCTCTACAACCTCCCTCCAGGTAGTTATAGAGAACAATGAGGTCTCCCCTCAGTCTCCTCTTTTCCAGACTACCACTATAAGCCCTCATGGAAAGTCCCTCTCTATCTTGTAGCTTCCTTGTACTGGAAAGCTTCTATAATGTCTCCCAAGAGCCTTCACCAGGCTCAACAACTCCAAGTCTCTCCACCTGTCCTCATATGAGTGGTGCTCCAGCCCTCTGATCATCTTCATGGCCCTCCTTCGTGGCTTTCTTACAATATTTTGTCATGGATGAATTTTAGAAGAATTGATAAAAGATTCCTGCCATTGGAACAGTGATGTCTACACAGCAGGGACCAAAAAAGACCAAACCAAACTTAAAACCCCATGACCAAACCCAAACTACCTCGCCTCACACGCACATTTAAGACTGAGGTCTGGTAGCTTATGAATGAACTGTTTGGCTTGGTTTAGGAGGAAGCCCTTGCAATCTCATTGTAAGGGAGAATGAACTAAGACTCATAAGGCATACTCAAACTATGAGGGATTTTTAACTCATGCAGAAACGATAGATTTGAGGCAGTAAATGGGTTAACCCAACCACATTGACTGGATATGCATTCATTTATAGTGTCAGCGTGAGGCTAGAGCTTTAAACAAAATCTAGGGTTCTGAATGAAAGAACAATGCATATTTTGCAATATAAAATAAGCCCTAAATCAAATCAGATATTGTGAGAAAGGCTGTGATGCTCCAGCAGAGAGAAGCCTTGCTGATGGCTATTTATGAAGGACATGATCCTGTATTCCCTATATTCTCAAAAGTGCCTTTGTAAGAAATCATTTGAGTAACAAGAAGTAAGGGCTTCTCCTGAGTTTTCAATTGTGTTACATCCTGATATTACTTTTTTCAGCAAAGATAAAGTTACCTAACTCAAAAAATCTAGAGTACCTCATCCCCCTAGGCCAAATTCAGATCAATACTAGCTCTCAAAACCACTGATTTTAGTACTGTGATCTTTTCTTACGGCAAGTTGCAATTTTGATTTTCAACTTCTCATTTGCCAACATCACTTCATCTTCCTCTCCCTTCTAGGTCAAATATATCAGATCTTATACAAAATGTAAGCAGGTGACTGGCCTAGTCACAGTTAAAGGTGTCTTTCATTCCTGCACATTCTATGTAAAAGAGGTATGACTTGTCCAATAAGTCTTTATGGTTAACTTCTTTTAGTGTCATATTGGAAGCCTGAGAAGAGTCCATCTGACTACCTAACCCTTCCTGACACTCCTGCAGAGCTATTCTTTACTGAATATTTTGTAGAGTTTTTTTCCAGTCATGCTTTAAGTGTGGCAAATAATAGCATCGCTCCCTTTGGAAGGTTATTCAAGTATAAAATGCCAGGAAATCTCCTTATCATGCATAATTCATCAAAACACAAAGCAACTGCTTCACTTTATGCTTCTGCCTCCTCCTCCTCTCTCCTGGAAATTTCTACCAGCTTCTTGTGGGCTGGTCAACTACTTCAATACACTTCTTTGGACTCTTGCACTTAAAGCTTCTGCCACTCAGAGAATTCAGGAATTATAACTATCATAAGAAATAAAAGTCAAACTGAAAAAAAGAGATTTTCATAACAGACTTTTTACAACTTCAGGCTTCCCTGAAGTATTTTGTTTCTATAACATGCATTCAACATATTTCTAATTATGATAGGATTTCAAATTGAAGTTGCTGAGTAAATATTTCATGTAATTTGTGATTGAGTTTGGTTTGCTATTTTTTTTTTTATTCTAGTTCTATCCTTATTTGCAAATGCCTGCAAATATGAACTGGTTTGGGATTGGCTATTAACTTTTTTATATATATATATATATCTCCCCCAAAATATTCCCAAAGATGGCTTGATATAATGTCACTGAAATCAGTGCAGTATTTGGCTGCAGGATGAGCAACTTTCTCTGACTAATCTCAGCACCTAAATATACACATTCTGTGAAGTGTGTCAAGGATTAAAATGGACTAGAGTTCTCTAATTTCAGTTTAGAACATAAGTAAGATGGAGGCAAGTCAAGATCACTACCTGGTCCACAACCACAACAACTTTACAGCTACAGTTTTGGCACCATCAAAAAAGAGATGAACTGCACGCTCTCAGACTGTGTGCATACTCATCAGTGCTTAGGCTAACCCAACCAGAAAAATGATGTTATAATTTAACCAGAGGAAATCTGAAAGATGGACAAAATTTACAAACATGACACAATTCCTGAATCTGAAAGTGGTATAAATATAAGAGAGAGAATTATTCTACATTTCATTGATTCCCCAAGTCCTCTTCTGCTGAACAGTGTGAAGTTCATTTTATATTACTTTATTTTACATCCCATGAATAGCCTTTGGAGGCTTAATTAACTTTCTACTACATTGTAAATTGCAGAGCAATTGCTTATGGTCACTTTATAGAGAGGAGCACAATTCAAAGGTACTATTTTAACTATATTAAGCAGGATGATAAATATACCAATACCTATATCAACTGAAAATGTCAGGATTGAAATTATCATAAAAACAAAGATGTGGACGAGAAGACAATAAATATTTAAATGAATCTCAAAACCAGAATATGATTCCCTTCTGGGCAACTGATATTTCATAAAACCCAACACTAATCAGCAGATCAGAACTGGTTTCTATCTCCTTAACAAAGTCATTCCTGAATTTCAAACAAATGCAGTATCTTTGAGCTTTACCTTGCCTTCCTTGGTGTAAGCAAGTACTTTATCTTCTTCTTTTGGGTGAAAAAGGAGAGTTTCCACAAAGAAAGTAATAGGTTGTTTCTGGAAAGTGGCTCCTTCATCCGTGCTTATGAAAAGGCTTTGGTCACGGTCATTATGGGAAGAACTTACAAGAATTATCTAAAAGACAAAAACAACAACATGTATTCAGAAGATTGTTTTCTCTGTAACATACTCCATGGTTGTTTGTCTTTTTTCTTGTGCAAATGTGCCTGACAATCCTCTTGGTGAAGAAATTCTTCCTAATATCCAATCTAAGCATCCCCCCTGGCCCCTGACAAAATGTCAGATTTGGTACATACCTTACCAATCAAAAATTTGTGGACAGTAAACTCCAAAGCATCTAAGAGATAAGGATTGCAAGATCCTATTAATCTTTCTTGACCACATCTGTGAATGTTGAATTCTGTAACTTGCAAATTACACCAAACAGACCACCCTCCTCATCTCTATTCACATTTACATTTTGGTCTCTATGCAAAGTTTATGAGGCCACATGAGAAAATCTCCAAACTAACAAAAAAAAGAAATTTAGTAATGACTCTTTTTTTTTATATTCATATAAATACATCACTTTATCTACTGAATTTGCCTATATAAATACTAAACATAAAAATAATCACTGCTTGTGTTAGGTGCAACTGCCCTGACTGAAACACAAAAGCCTGACAGACACCTGCCAAAGGGCTAGGGCTTGCCAGAGGCCTGGTTAAGATCAGCTTGGCACCCACAGCCATTAATCAGTGCCTTTGTTGTGGGCTTGCCCCTCCAGCTAATTAAAATGACCACAGTGCATACTCAACTAATGTGTATATGAAGACCCACTAGAAAGGCATTTTGAGTAGGTTCCCCTCAAAGCAAGTGGGCTTTCCAGTTAGATCCTCCCATTAGAATGGGATGCCATCTAAGGATGTGTCCATGGATTGAGTGAGTCCTCACTCCCCCTTTGGTGAGTGTATATTTTGGGTACCCTTGAGCGTGAGGTTTTCTCTCTATGAGTGAGTACACATTTTGATTGATCTTTCCAAAAAGATTATTCCTTAAGGCTTAAGAATTGGTTGTGTAGTAGTATATTCCCAACAGACATGTAATTTAATTATGTCAGAAGGAATGCTGAGTAATTTTTGTTCCAATAAATCCACATTTTTGGTAGCTGTTGCTGTCTGTTTTGTGGGTACCTCCATGACACTGCTATAGTTACATCAGAAGAATGACCCAGGCTAAAGAACTAATTTATAACATCTCTCCATTGCTTCACTATTCTCTTCCTGCTGACACATTTTGGATAAAAAGGCAGTTCATTTTCACACAGAAAAATATGCCCATCAATTATTTGCATTTCCTACTCAGGCCCAAATAATACCTTGACTCAAACACACTAACAGCTTGAGATGCCTCCTCATGTGAATTTCATCTCAGGCTTTCAGCAACAAATTCTCCCCACATAATTTAATCATAATTTCACTCTTTTCAACATCTCCACCTTTTGCAGTTAGCCAGTGGTTCTAAAAATGCCACTGTGCAGATCTTTCCAGATCAAACAGCCCCACTTTGCATTCAAAAAGGTGCCTTTACCAACTGATAGCCTACAAACAAAACATGGATTTTCTCAGCCCAGCTGGGCTCTATTTGGCTCACACTTCAAAACAATTAACAACAAATCCTCAATCCAAAATGTATTTAGAATATTCGGCAAATGATGCAGAAGACACCACAGAATACTGATCACTGTGATACAGTGACTGTAAATTGCTTACAGAGATAAATGGCAATGAGTTATGCACACAGATTTATAATAATGTGAATACAGAGAAGGAAATACATTAGACCAAACAGTACAATTTTTATTTAGCAGCTTTTTTTGAAGTAAACCTGAAGTTATAAAAATTTGGAAGTTCTAACGGATTACACAGATATGACAGCTGGACTGAGCTTTTACTGCAATTGGTCTTGGGGAAAAACTATAAATAGAACATTTGTAGATGCTCTAATTTGTCAGGTCACTTAAGCATGTGCACTTGTACTTGAAGCACACACACAGTTGCACTAATTTCTGCATAGCTTTCATACACCTAAAATGGGGCAACCATTGAAGTGCATTCTTGAACAAGAGGGAGAATAGCACATACTTCAGGGTCCATGACCCACTGCTGAAACTCCACACTAAAGCATATATTAAACCACATCTACTTCTATTAGTTGTGTGACTAGGTCAGTAAAAAATAGTAATAGTCAGTAAAAAATAGCCCATAGACTTGCTATGATCTTCTATTTTTAATGATATATTTTACCCAAGAGTAGGAAATTGTCATTTTTATTGGAAAGCCTCCATAAATGACACTTCCATGAATACCATCTCTAATTCCTACTGTCCAATGGCTTCCTGCATCTTGATAAACTCTTCAAACAGAATCTGTTTAATTTATTAATATATACACTCCAAGTATGCTGCTGGTGGCCTAGATACAGCATTCAAAGATTCCTCATTTGGCAGGTTTTGTGCAGAGGGCACAGCAGATAGTGGCTGCCATTTGCTTCCCTGTCTATTTGCTTGCATCTCACGGTGGACTGAAGAAGTGTTTGTGCCCAGCATGGATATTTGTACTTTCCTTGCCACGCTACCATTGTAACTCAGGCACAGTCTGAAAAATCACTTGTGGTCTCCTGTGGCCCCTGGTGCGATAACAGCAGAGGGAGCATTAAACTCATTGCCCACGGGAAAGTGTGGGGAGTGATACCCATGTTCCTATAATCCTTGTATGGGTAGGATGAGCTCATTAGCCTTCTGGCAGTCATCCTAGGAGGACAACTCTGATTCCAAACCCAGGCAGATGGAGCTCATTTAGCCCTGCAAGGCCTTCTATCTAAGAGAAGAGAATTCTTCTGAATTCTGAATCTGAATTCTGAGAACTCTTCTGCAGAGAATTTGAATTCATCTATTTTCAATAAAACGTGGATATTTTGAGATGGAGTTGCNCCCAAGTGATTTTCAGACTGTGCCTGAGTACAGTAGTAATTCCACATAAAAAAGCTTAATATCATTGCATACAGTCTTCTAATCCAAATAATACTTTATGTAAATATCATTATCTTCATTCTTTCCTGTTAATGTTTTTAAAAATGTATACAACTAAGACCACAAATCAGTATGGCACATATTCCAGAAAAGACATGGACTGTACTTGTACAGAATGGTAATCTCTGGACTACAGCACTAGTTATTGTCTTGCTTTCTTTTTCTGGCCCAATATATCTTACACTTCCAAAAATACCAAAACATTGGCTTCAAAAGAATAGAGGAAAGAGGTTTATAAATTTGGGAGTGGTTTTCACTGTTAATGAGCCTGGAGTATAGGCACATCTAAGTTTCATAATGAGGACCCAAGAGCAGCCTGTATAGAACATCACTCTTGAAACTGAAGTCAGAAGAAAAATGCTATTTATAATGAAATGCAAACACACTGAGATATTTACTAATGCTGTCCTTCAAAATATTGTGTATCTCCCAGAGTTAAATCTCTCAGGAAAAAAAAAAAAATAGCCTAAAGATTGTAGACATCTAAGCATATATGGCAGAGTCCTTAACTATACTTTTATTCACATATCATAATTCATCCAATGACATGCTTTTGAATTTCACTCAGTGTTGTGATTTATATTTCAATAGTTCAAACTGATCATAAAGTGCCAGGCATACAGATTTGCTTCCTACAGCTAACACACTGGGTGCTCAGACTTGCCTGCTGGCTAACACTACTTATTGAGGAAAATATTCCGGAGTAAATATTATACCTTTAAGTATTTTCCATAACAAGTTTTATTTACATTGTAAGTGGAACAAATAGCAAAACCTTCCTGCTAGCAACTGATGAAGGGATGCAACTGGGACATAGTCTCTGGAGAGCTAACTGATTGCTGAGGGTTTTAACTCAAAATAAACAACTACTTGCTTGAATAATTGTGTATCCAAAAACCAGAACAGATTTTAATCGTATCTAAATTTCACTTAAGCTACTTTTAAACAATGTTTTACAGAGCACTTCTCCCTCCTGGGAGACTCTTCTAATATTTTTTTAGTAAACTGTAACTTTATATTATGCTGTTTATCCCTGACCTCACTTCTTAATCTCCCATCAGCTAAATAAACCACAGTAACACATGTGTATATATTCAGATTTAAATCTACAACTTCCAATAGTTAAGCAAAGGTAAAAGAATATTTCAAGGAGATAAACTATCCCGTGGATTGTAAAGAAAAGGAAATGTTATAAATCAACACAGAGGAAAGAAAAAAGATTTCAAATAAAAATGAAAAATACAACACCATGCCAACACATGAATTAAAGCATTCCAAAAATAAAGTCATGCTTTTCTTCATTTCAGGAAAAAATTAATGAGGCAAGAGCTAATATAAATGCCAAATAAATCTGAAAATAACATAATTAAATCCATTTATTTCATCTCTCTTTCAGGACTGATTGGTCAATGTGCATTTCTAACCATTCCCTTTGCTGGGTGGAATCACAATTTGAGCCCCAGAGGATAAAAAGGCTCCGACAGCTCAGGGTACAGTAGCCTCCATATCATACTACTTCTGCTATTACCATGAAGACTTGGAATAATCATAGTGATTACTAGGGAGTCTTAACTGTAGATCTGGCAGCAATTCAAAGCTATGCTTTAATTTCACGTCGCAATAAACACAGGATATTAACATGCATCATTTGCACTGCATTTGAAATAAACCCACCCTCCCTTCAGTTTAGGTCCAATCAAAATGTAAACTCAAGATAAATTTGATCTTAATCAGCACTTTCTCTAAAACAAGGCAATCTTCTAACATATTACAATTGTGCTGTCTTTTTCAGCTTCAGCAACTGATCTTAATTTTAATTCTAGGTTTTATGTTCCTTTCAGTTTCTCTAGTATTAAAGAGAAGGGGAAAAAAATGTCAAAATGTCCATCATGAAGAAATTTCTAGACTCATGGCATCTGACTTGCCACAGGAGATTTCTGCAGGAAGTGGTGAGAGAGATGGGGCACACCATTTTTTAATTCTGTATATGGCCAGAAATCAAGATACTTCATATTTCTCAGCACTCTAAACTGACCTTGAAGGAAGAAGCCTCTTTTGGGTTAAGGAATCAAAATACAGATATTCTTCACTTAAACACAGAGCAGGCATGCATGGATGGATAGGCCAAGTGTGCTCAGGAAGCACCTACAGTGCTCTAGTCAAGTATAGTAGACTGAGCTCCCACTGGACACAGAGGATTTGACTATGGGGATTCAATCCGAAAGAGTGCTGGACTCACTCTAGCCAAAACCTGAACTGACAATTTATCAGCCATTCCCACCAAGGTGAAATAATTTCCATTGAGATCTAGATGGAGGTTCTTAGCTAAACTGGAGACAAGTCTGCTGAGCACAGGGCAGCATCAAACTGCTAGTGATGCCATCACACAAACCTTCATGCTTACATGTGTTTTGAGGAGAAATGTTCTTTGTGGCACTACTGCCGATTTCAGGGCAGTATTCACAGAATCACACAGAATCCCCAAGGCTGGAAAAGACCCCCAGGATCATCAAGTCCAGCCTATGACCCTATACACCCAACATCTAAACCATGCCACTCAGTGCCACATCCAATCTTCTCTTAAACACCTCCAGGGACGGTGACTCCACCACCATTCACAGAGCTTCCCAGCACTGCACTCACACACTCAACATTTTTCAGATTAAGTAACTATCTCATCTATTTTTCTTGTTTTTACAATCTACATTATTCATGTGTTATTAGATATGCTTGGCTGATACAGAAATTACTCCAGCTCCTGGTCTCAAGTGTAAATGGCATCTTGCTTCTCAGATGGCATTCATAAAACACACAAAGTGGACTGCCAAGAGTTATGATTTTTATCTTAGATGGTATGAAAGACCTGATAACACTAGAGTGGCAAAGCTGCATAGTGAATTATAGTTCCTCTACTTTCATAATGTGTCCTGGTTTGAGCTCAAATAGTATTAATTCTGTTCAGTGATTTTAATTTTCAGTTCAGTCTTCTAAGTAACTGCACTTTCTAAAGTTAACAGCATGTTTTCACAGTGTCTGCTTCTGGAAGTGATAACACTTCATGTTTATAGATAGTACCAACGATTGGTATGCAGAAAGGCTCTTGCCATACTTTTCCTGTGGCAACCAAGGTCACTACTAAATCTTGTGTACCACATTGGGAGTGCAGAAAGTAAAAAGCTGCACCTGCAGGGAGGAGCAGACAGAAGAGGTGACCCTAAACTGACCAACAAGGGATTCCATTCTGTATACATCATATTCAGTATAAAGCTGAGAGTGTTAGGCATCTTCTTCAATGGCCAGTGTCCAAGAAGGACTCTGTGCATCCTGCCTTCAATCCCAATTTTTGCACTCCTGAATCCAGTTCCTAGCTGCTGCTGAATCCAGTCTGGTACTTCCCCAGTGCCTGCCACAGCATCCGTGGTAATGGTAACTAACTGCCATCAGGGGGTTGGATTCTATACTGGGTTTGTACATATTTGTACATATTTCATTTTATTGTCATGATTTTCATTAAAGCTGTCTTAGTTTTCTTTTCCATTCCATAAGTCTCTCTCCCTTATTCCCTTTCTCTTCCCCTCTGGGAAGGGAGAGGGATTAATAAGGAGTGTCTGTCATTTGTCTAGTGGCTGGCCCAGCCCTAACCCTTGACAAAGAGGTAAAAACAGTATCTAAAAGTATCAACCCAGGGTAATTCCAAGAAGAGAGTAAAACAAAATGCCATCCAGACAGCAGTTTCATCTTGAAGACTTTCCCTGGACGTTGCACCCAAAATCAGTCCTCACAAATGTTACTTATTAGTGAAGCTGATCACTAATGAATGACTGAAAATTAACAAGAACTAGAAAATTAGCTTTTGTGTGCAACTGAATTGCATGAAAGCACACTGATGGAATAGATCTATACATGAATGTACATACATCCCAGAACTTATCACAACAAGCATGCACAGCTTCCTCTTGAAGAATCCCTTTCAAGCTATCACACAGATGCATTTCATAACAGCAACTAGTCTCTAAGAGAAGCACCACAAGGGAAGGAAAGGTTGGAATGCTAAGGATGGCTCCCAAGAAATATCCACTACACTGATCACATCATCTAAGGACACAATCAAAGGCCATCTGCAGCAATCCTGGTGGGGGCTAATGGAAAGCATGTATTGCACTTTCATTTCCCCTGTGTTGTGGTCAGCTCATTAATCATTTGGAATATCACCACTGAAGCTGTACTATTATTTATCTAGTACCAGCAACATATTAGGCATTATAGGATGTGGAGTGAATATTAAGAGGTTAGAATCCTAACATTGAGCTGGTTACCAGCTGGAGCAGTTTGGTAACACATGAGAAATGTTAGCAACATAGCAGAAATATGTGTTCAAAGCAACTGGATGGAGAACAACTGGCTCACACTGCAACTAGGCAAGCCTGCAATGATATAATCTGATCATAAAAAGGAAATAGTTTTGAAATAGTTGGCTTTTCTCTAGGGCATTCACTACAGTGGAAGCAAGTTTAAGGCTAAGGTTACATATCATAATAATGAATGCCCACAGAGAAACAGCTACAAAAGTTCTGACTGATGTTGATGACCAGCCTAAAAATCCTGCCTTGTTGCACTTGCTGGCAACCTGTATATATCTAAATCTGCCAGCTCTCTATAACTGAACACCTCAAAGATGCTGACTCCACCAGCTCTCTAGGGGATACCAATTACAGCACAATTCTTCAGTCTTCTTAGAGAAGTGTCAGGTAGGATAAGCAAGCTGATCATTACCTCTTCTTCCATGGAACAAATCTCATCCACCTATAACCTGCTGGAGCCAAAAGAATTGTTGCCACTCGACTAGCACAGCAGGCCAGATTTTCATGAGGAATGCTCTGTTCAAAAAACATTTCAGAGCAGTAACTTGTACTGCCAACCCAAGGTTTCTAAAAAAAAATTAAAAAATAAAAGGCATATTTTAAGCAAATTTGGTACTCCTGCTATATAGTGTAAGAGGTATGAGCATGCCAAAGGTCACTGGAGAGGGAGAGGAGAAACAGTACTCAACATCTTCAAAGACTGGTCTTTCTTTATTTGCCAGTTTTTCTAGTGTTATTTGCACCTACCTTGCAGAGTTACAATACACATACATTGTTATCTCCTGCTATATTAAGGAAGTAGTTAATTAATAAGGAATATCTTTAATATATCCAGAGGATCACGTGGTATAGGCTGAGCTTTGACTGAGAGGAATAGAAGCTTTATTAGGTGCCTAAAGTTGACATAAAGGAATCTAATACTATTTGTTACAGATATTACTTCTTCATTCCTGTTTAAAGTGAAAACAGAAGAATCCTTTGGTCTTCCTGCAAGGTCCAATGTTGGTCTGGCTACTGCTCATTTTTCAGCAGAAGTGATCAATTAACATATCCTTTGTAGAGTTCTTACATTTAAAAAGAGCAAAATTTAATGCTGAGAAGTTTTGTAGGTTGATTGTCATATTAGTATCCTGACAAATTCAAATGGTTTAACCTAAAACTATGCAATCCAGTACACCAAGACCAGTAAATCAGATAATCTTTCCCATTATGCAGTTTGAGTGGGAAACAGCAGTGGGGGAGGCATAGTGCCAATTCCTGTCACAGCAAGGGAATGTTCCCTAACCAAGTTTTATATTGCCCATAAAATGAGGACATTTTTCATGTCTTTGAGAAAAAAAAAAAAAAAGAGAGAGAGTTGGATTGCACAGCAGAAATGGGCAAGTTTCCTTCTTTCTCACCAACATCTCCACAAACATTAGTATTTCCCAGACAGAACAGGCACATACTGATCTTTTCAGCTTGGGCATTCACAGACTAATCTAATTCAAGAAGGTATTTTGCAGCCCTTCAATAATCCTGCAAGTATTTTCTGCCTGAAGACAGCACAAATCAAAAATACAAACCAATGTTTCCCAAACAGGATAATGGATACACAACAAATGGCTGCATATGTGTGTTGATCTAATTCAATGAAGAAACAGGTCAAACAGTTCCTTGCCACCAGCTATTAATTTGTCAGCAGCAAAAACAGCACTAAGCCCAAAGAGAAATTACACAGGCAGTAATTAAAGGACAGAGAGAAAATATGAAGGAAAGGAAGGCAGTTGTAATGGATAAAAATATCAGTCATATGGATTGATCATGAGTTCAATATCTTGTGTAATAGTCAAACATTTGTCTGCCTTAAAAATACTGCAGTCGTGCCTTTTTTATTCTGAAACTCAGTTCTATCATAAAGTTGCACAAGAATTTTCTGGGGAAACTGGAAAAGGGAGCTCTCAAAGCATTACTCTGGGGAATCTCACTTTGCACAAACTGTCCCCTCCAAGCCCAAATACTCAACATGTTCCTGGTGTTTGTGCAGCCAAGGTCTTCCCATAATATTCCCAAGATATTCCCAGTGCCAGTTGAGGCATGAACTTCAAGCACCTCTATCCCACTCGATCCCAATTCTAGAGAGCATTTCTTATGACAATCAACATATTTAATGACTCTGTTACAAATCAACTAGCTGAAGTATGATCTTCCAAACTTGGAGATGTGTGTGTATCTGCAAATACACACAGGCTCACCTGACCAGATGGGCTACATCCAAAGCTGCTAAAACAGCTGGCTGAAATCAGAGACCTCTGAAAGGCTTTAGCATTTCAGAGAGTTCCCTGAAGATTGAAAACAATAATCATAACACCAATTCTAGCATCATCTATGATGTCTCCCAGACATGTCTCACACTGTATTTTGAATGTGTCCATTCCCATATCTAAAGGGGGTAGAGCTGGCACTAGGTGAGGTGTTAAATTTCTTACCCTTCAGGAAGCACCTTCTTCCTTTTGAGAACTGTAGCCATTCTCCTTAGTGGAGATCCAGGTATGGTTGATTGAACAGATCTCCTAGACCACAGGAAAAAATACAGACCTGGGAGAAAGAGCTGCATTGAGCAAGTCTTTCATACACAAGGCACAACTGGTTATGTGGTTTTGAAGGGGAAAATGGAAGGGGGAAAGAAAAAGGCAGAGTGGCAGAAGCCAAGGTTGGAAAAAAACCAGTAATTATTTTTCACTTGAATTTGGCCATATCTCCATTATGTAGGCTACAAAGCTTAATTATAAAAAAGCCCATGCTATTGAAATATTTCCCCTTATCTTTGATATCCAGTCCAAATGGACTGGAAAAAAGCCCTTGAAAAGCAGAAAGGAAATGTCTTTTAAAGTAATTTTTGGTCCCATTAGGGCAAATCTCATTAATAGAAAAGGGACTTCACTGAAGAATAGAGCTTTTATATTCAGAAGCATACAGTACTGCTGTGCCTGATTCTTAGCAGCACTGTAGATAATAAACCTTTCTCCATCAGGGCTTAGATTTTTGCAGTTGTCAAGTACTCATTTTATATTGAGGTAGAGTTTTAGTAAATGTACATGCCTGGCACTTACTGCACTAGTTTTCTCCAGGTGTACTTGGGGTGGGTGTTGATTGGAGCTTTAGAAAGATGATGTATGAAACATTTTTTTTCCCACTGAACAGCATAATTTTGCCATAACTGAAATGTATTGTTGAAAACTGACATCAGAAGATTTATCAGCATGATTCCTAAGACCCATTAGGGAGAGAAAGTATTCCTTTTGGGACTGTTCCATGCACATAGACAGAAAATATTTGTTGGGACAGAGACACTGACATTGTGGATCAGTTGTTAGAGCACTCACATGTGTCATTGTAGGAACAAGTCTCAGTATCTTCCCAGTTGAATGCTGTGATTACTAAACCTTAGGCAATTCTATACATATTCAAATATATGAGAGAAAAGGCTGCACATCATCAAAACCAAGATAGAAATAGGAACAATATTCTTTTGCTCATTTGCTAGATTGGTAAAATTTAGGGGTAAGGGTTACTGCTGCTGTGTTTGTACCCAAGCATGTTATTTTGGCTCTTTTTCAGTACCTTTTAATGAAAACTTGAAAAGTGAATAGGAAAGTAAATTGAATAAATGTACAAACATTTCCACTAATCCCCTTTCCCTCACTTTTACTGACATTTAATCCTCATGAAAAGTCTGTAATTAATCCAGGGGATTTTTCTTTTTTTAACATAATACTTTACTGAAAATGGGGGGGGAGGGGGGGGAGAAAATCCATGTGATACTGTTATTTTTCCTTCTAAGAGAGAGATATAAAACAGACCAAGGGTTAGTCTTGGGGTACCAATTCTCTTCTCAGTCAGCAGGAACTCTGCAAACTGGCCATTTTGCAGACCCTGAGACTGACTCCTCTTAAGCAGAATCCAAACAAAACATTGGTCTCAAAACCACTTTGGCACGTAAAAGATTTTGCAGTAGTTCTTGAGGCTGTAAGATGAATGTTTTATGAGACTTTACACACATTACAGTTTCTCTATATTTCACATCCCTACCATAATGATGGGAGTAAAACACATACGTGCTTACAGGTGGTGCTAAAAGGGGCATGGAGGAACTACAAAACTAGAGAAATTCAGAAACAGGAACAAAATATCCAAGAAAATATATTGGCAAGAACAACTGCATTTCAACACAGAAAGGAAGAAAAATTTTCTTCATCTTTCACCTCAAAAATCTCTATATTGTTCATATTTTCATTTAATTAGCAGAACATACCAGATACTATACAAGACACTGGATTTTCTCAAGCATATTGGAAGAAAATACAGGGATGTTGAAAGCAGCCCCACAGTAACAAAATGAATTTTAGGACTCACTAAGAAATCAGCTCCTCCCTCTTACCCCCCAACTGCCCTGCCAATGCTCTCAATGAATAAGTAATAATCATGAAAAAATGTTCATATTAATACCAGGAGTTGTTTTTATGGGGGAAAAAAAAACCAAAACCACAAATACTGCAATGTAACTTCAAACCTTCAATTTAAAGTACTATCCAATGACTGAATAATACACGTCATGCCTTTACTCTAAGTTAAGACCACACTATACTGGTGCCTCTAGTGGTCTTGGTATCTTAGAGTTAAATTCATGAGAAAAGAATGCCTTAGAGCTCCAGAGCCAACTGTTAATCTCAGTTGTACAGATGGGTATGTTTTTGATTAAATCTACTGGCCAACTGACATGCACATACACAACAAATAGAACACAGGCTTGGATTTGAACAGGCAGACTTAAATAACCTGGGTTAGACAAAAAAGATAAAACCAGCTCATCTCAGTTGATTATTTGCTATTGTTCTGGGAGACACAGTTCCAGTGTTTGATAGACTCCAGTGGATACTAAGGAAACACAGAATCATTCAGCTTGGAAGAGACCTCTAAGATCATTAAATCCAACCACCTACCCATCACTAAACCATGTCCTTAAGTACCACACCTGTACATTTCTTAAACACCTCTGGGGATGGTGATTCCACCACTGACCCAGGCAGTCTGTTCCAATGCCTAACAACCCTTTCAGTGAAGAAATTTTTCCTAACATCCAATCTAAACCTTCCCTGGTACAACTTGAGGCCATTTCCTCTTGTTTTCTCACTGTTAACCCAATAGAAGAGACCTACCCCCATCTCTCTCCAACCTCCTTTTAGGTAGTTGTAGAGAGACAGAAGGTCTCCCGCAAGCCTCCTCTTCTCCAGCGTAAACAACCCCAGTTCCCTCAGCTGCTCCTCATAAGACTTATTCTCTATACTGCTCACTAGCCTCATTGCCCTTCTCTGGACATATTCTAATGCCTCTGTGTCTTCCTTGTAGTGAGGAGCCCAAACCTGAACACAGTATTCAAGGTGTGGCCTCACCAGCACTGAGTACAGGGAGATGATCACTTCTCTAGTCCTACTAGTCATGCTATTTTTGATACAAGTCAGGATGCTATTGTAATATCCAGGCATTACATAGCAATTTGACTTGGAAGTTGCAAGTTTTTCCAGTCTTTCCCTTTCTTTCTTTCTTTCATTTCAAATGAATACATTCCTAGGTAATAACTTCAACTCTTCTTACTTTTTTCCCTTCTCCTTTGCCTACGCTCTTCAGATCATCTGTTGTGCTAAAGGACTGGCTATGTGGCTATTTGGGAGATATTTGTCCACTGTAACTTCTAGAATGCTGAAAAGAAGGGAATAATACAACCACAGAGGTAGATAGGGACTTACAGAAGTCACCTGAACCAAGCTGCTCAACCAAGCTCAGGACCATGTCCCCTCCAATACTGACTATCTCCAAGGATGGAGATCCCACAGTCTGGATGGCCTGTTTCAGTGTTCAATCACCCTCCTGACAAAAGCTTGTTTCTCATGTTCCAGCTGGTGTTGTTGGCTCTACCTCCAGCCCACGTGGCTGAGAAAAGCCTGACTCCAGGTTCATGCACAGCTGGTTTTAGACTGTGATAGGATCTCCCCTGAGCCTTGTAAAGGCTGAATAAGTCCAGCTCCCTCAGTCTCTCCTCATGTCTCTTGTGCCCCAGCCATGGATCCAGATGTGCCTCCACTGGACTCCCTATGGTATGCCAATGCTCTTGTCCTGAGAAGCCCCAAACTGTACGACCTATTCCAGATGCAGTCTCATAATTCCTAAAAAGAGGGTAAGGATCACTTCCCTGGACTGGCTGGCTACACTCTTTCCAGAGTATGTGGTTGGATTTCTTTGCTGTAAAGGCACACTGCTGTGCTCTTGGGAGTTCAACAAGGAACCCCAGATCTTTCCTGCAAAGCTGCTTTCTAGCCAGCAGGCCCCATTTGTACAGGTGCTAGAGTTATTGCATCCCTGATGGAGTATTACTTTTGTATGTGCCTTTGCTGAACTTCACATGTTTCCTACCAGCTCCTTTCTCCAGCCTGCACAGTGAGCATGACTCTGAAAGTACTATCCTGAAAACATAGATGGGGCAGGATAGCAGATTCCTAAATTATGAGGATGAGATTCCATCCTTGATTTTCTAGCAACAGTTATAATTAGGAACATTTACTAGCTCATCTCTGTTGGAGAATATATTCAAATGACCTTTTCTGGTCCTCAGATTCATGTCAAAATTTGGATTTTGTTCCTCCCCTGCCCTGCTGGTATTAGTCCTTCAAACAGTAGTGTACTTCCTAATCCTTATAAAATCCTTTCCAGTGTAACTTTCCAGGACACCTTGTTCTTTACCTCTTATGTTTTAATCCATTGCAGCCCTGGACCATAGATAGCATAAAAAGCATAAAAAAGATTGTCTTTTATATCCATTGTATTTGAGGTAATGTCCCTAAAAACTTGTAAGCACCATCAAATCCACTGTAATACAACAGAGCTAACTGGGTGGAGGCAGAGTGGTGTAAGTTAGCCATAAAGGATGAGAAATAATAATAAAAAAATACTATGAGATATGAAGAACATCTTTCATATAATTAAAAGTTAATTAAAAACCCTCAGTATAATCTGTATCCAGAAAAAAAAATGGCCTTTTGTCATTTCTATAAGTGAGTTTCCTGAAAGAAGCACTCGTCTGAGACTGCAACCCATTCCAGAAGAGTAAATAGAAATCACACAATAATCAACAGCCTGTCCCAGGTGGCATTCTAATTTACCAACAGTTCTTGATAATTTATTACAAGTTAAACAGTTCAGTGACAGGCAGGGGAAAAAAAATGGGGGAAGGGGAAAGAGAGGATTATTTACTCTCTTGCTTGGCAGTGTCTCACAGTCAAGTCAAATCTACCTCGCTTCATCAGCTTGCTCCTAGGCATTTCTTTGAAACAATTAATAAACAGACAAGAAAAAGTTTATAGAGGAATAGACTATAACTCATTTATTGCTACTGAAACCAAAAGGGCCCAGGGGACATAAAAGACATCAAAGATGCTACATCTACAAAAAAACCAACCAAACAAAAAAAACACCAAAAAACCAACAAAACCCCAAACCAAAAATCACAATGAAACATGAAAAACCAAAAACACTAAACCACTAACAGCCCCCAAAACCAAGAGAAAAAGCCCCAAGCCTCATTCAAGAAGAGTGATTGCCCAAGTGGATTGCTTGTCTTCCCCAATTGTCTCCTAACAGATCTCTGTGGTCTGTGAAATAATTTGTCTTTGATAACTAAACAATATTACTTATTTATAAAGAACCAAAGAGATCCTAAATCAAAATGTTTCAGAAAGTAATAATCACAATTTCTGTGAGTTTTAGCTGTATAAATCCAGGTAGTGAGTGAGGATGCAGAAATAATACTGAAGTTAACATTAATAAATAAAACAGCAAGAGGATCTAAAAAGTGGCCAGCATTCTTACAGTTCTAGCTAAGCTTTCAAACAGCTTCAGCACATCCATTTCTCTGTCAGCCTGATTACAAATTGCCCATGGCAAGCTTGTCTTCTCTGCTTCACATCTGGACTGTGCCAAGCTCAGTCATACCTTTGCCTGTAGGTGTAACCATTATAAAAGTAAATAAATACAGCTGCAAAAAACACACTGATCACACAAAATGCTGAGAGCTGATGAGTGTTTTTTGAACTCAGTTCTATTTTTTTAACCCCTAAACGAGAGCTTGGTGATTTTTAAAGAGACATTAAATATTTATGGCAAATTAATTCAAATGAGCTACACACTGCTCTCATTTCTACCATCAGATACAGAAAGCAGCCCATTAATTTCATTCACTGTACAACTGCTGAGACACTACTTGTACAATTTGCAAACTCCTCTGCATCAGAAATTCCCAACTGTATCATCTTCTTTCATGCTTTCCACAGTTTTCAGAGATTTTTAAATCTATGCCTACAGAGAAGCTGAAGTGTGCTTAGCCTCCTATTTTGAGCATCTTTTCCAAGGTTTATCACTAGGAAGAACTTTCAGTATCCTGGAGCTATGAATGTGACTTTGGAAATGATCATGGCAGTAGGTATTAATGAAAGGTTGTAATAATCACTGCAGTCCAGGAGGAAGAGAATAAAGAGAGCAGAGGTCCATGCCTCAGCAAACTCTTGTGGCACCATGCTAACCAACAGCAATCACTGCAAGCCATCAAGAAGTTGAACTGTTCACTTGGAAAACAAGCTCTAAGAAGTGCCAGATTGCCAACATGCAGTGGAAACAACATGAAACAAGAAGTTGAAGCTATATTTTTGGAGTGGCCCATATCAATTCCGGGGAATGGAAAATCCCTGCAACCCAACCTGTCAAGCCTTACTTAAGACTCACTCATCTGGTTACCATCCCTCTTGGTGACATCAGGGGACTCTCAGGTTCCTCTGTTAACAGGGTACAAGTCATCACTACAGATTTTTACAGAAATCCAACCAGTTAGGGCAGCTGAAGCACAATGCCAGTATTTTTCTAATACAAAGCAATTGTTCACAGCTTTCTCATCCACAGAATAAATTTATAGTTAGTGAGTATGTTTAGACTTTGGATTTTGAGAGAATTTGTGAATTTAGCTTTAGGCCTCAGTCTCTTATGGAGTATGGAATCTACATTTGCTACAAAGAAACAATTTTCAGTGAACTGGAGCCCTATGGCTCAACATAGTGCAGACTTGACTTCCAACTAAGATCAGTTCAACAATAAAACAACCCCACTGAAAAAAAGTCTCCCTTATATCAAGGTATTTCTCAGAAATACACAAAACAGCTCAGTCTTGCAGGCTACCCACATTTTCATATCATAACCTATCAACCAGAGGTTATCTCTGGTTTTCATCAGTAAAATAAATACAGATTCTTTATACCTCTGCAAGGCTCTGGAAACATTCATGGGACACAGATCATGGGATGACATGCATTTTGAGTTTGCATTGTCATTAGTGTCCAAGATTTACCATGCTCAGGTTGGGAATTTATGTATTTTGCTCCCTCAGGTTCATCTTTTGACTTCTCTCTGTTATTCATGTCTAAGTGAAACTGCAAGTTGATCAACTATCACTGAATAAG
Source organism: Bucco capensis (assembly GCA_013396975.1). Taxonomy (NCBI): domain Eukaryota; kingdom Metazoa; phylum Chordata; class Aves; order Piciformes; family Bucconidae; genus Bucco; species Bucco capensis. The sequence continues at coordinate 169,548 of VWZO01018191.1, read as the reverse complement.
AAGAATAAGCAGTGTAGGTTAAAGGTAATTTAAAGATTCGTATAAGCCTGTCCATCAAAAGTTGCAGTTTAAGTGATTTCTGTGCTGTCCAGTATCTTCATCACATCTGGGAAAGCATTTGATGGTTTGTAGTTCCCATTATATAGCACAATAGCAATGGCTGATCCTGTGATATTCTAAATTCTCATATAATGAATAATAGTTTGGTTTTATGTCAGTATTTTGTCTACAGTTGCCTTCAGAAGTTAGAAATGGTTTTTTGTTTTGTTTTTTTAATCTATTCCCAAATCCAACTGTTGCATTTTTAGGCAAAATAATCAGTGGTCTTTATTAATCCATACTCACTTTGTTAAATAGAAGGGCAAAAAAGAAACCCACCTTCAAAAGTTCCATTCCCTTCAAGATTAACTTTTGCAATACAGTGATGGCAACAAAACAATTTGCTGTGAATGCTGTAACATAATGCAAGTTGACAAGGTACAGTAACTGGTTCCCAAAGCACAATGCACTCCATGAGCATAGATCATGGCTGCAAAAAACACACAGACTTCCTTCAACAGGAGATTTGTAATAAAATTACATGCTCACAAAGCCTTCTCCACCAACACAAGACCCCAAAGCTATGCCAACTCTGCTGTATTTTGAGATGGGTGTCTACAAACTCCCTGCTGAAGGTTAGACAACAATGCCTGCTCTGGTCATAGATCAGTATGACAAACTGCTACACTGAGAGTTTAAACAAGATTCACCAGAAGATGACTCCTGGATCCCAAAAGAGATGTGGCTGAAATGGGCAGAGAGCAAAACCAGGCCTTAGAGAGTCAGGATTCCACACTGTATTTGACATTTTATCAGTATTGGGGGACTGTTTGCCTCATATCTCTGTGGTTTATAACACCCATCAACACAATGGAGATAATACTTCTGTGCATTGTAGGACTAAGATGATGGAATTAAAGTATGACTTAATATTAAACTCTCCTCTGCTGTAAATCCTTCAGTATATCCCTACTTCCACTTCTCCAAAGAAGCACACAGGTTTCATCCTACATGAGTTTCTTCTCATTTTCCATGCTAGCATTTTGACTATTTAATATAAAATTGCTCTTGTAATGGGTATAACATAGATCAAAATAATAGCCACTGAACAAGGAAACAAACAACATGGTGAAGAAAAATAAACATCATCCATGCTGTCAAAAGAAGTATCAAAAGGAGATTTTCCCTAAAGTGTAACCTCCACCCATTCAACTTCATAGCTCCCTCTAGAAATGACAGAGCCAAATGTGAAGCCCATTAAATCTGCTGAAGCTCAGGCTAAGAGGTATGAATCTTTATTCTGAAAAATAAAATCCCTTGCTATGAAATGTGACTCAATCACATTTGTCAGTGTAAAGATTGTGGCTAAAGCTATGAAGTCAAGATCTATTTTGATCTTTCAAAAAAAAAAAATCAGGTCTTCTGTAACCATCTGTTGAAGCAAAACAATTTGTCATTTCTGATGAGTTTCTTGGTTTTCAGATGTGTATGAATTCAGGCCTTGGAAATGGTTTATCCTCTATAGCACACCAGTATTTTGTGACTTTTGTATTATCAAGAGGTGCTCAATTCACTGTGAAAAATTAACACTTGTATTAGCACTCCATTTTCCCCCTATTTCTGGCCTGAAAATTAGCTAATCTATTTTTAGATCTAGTAATTACCACTAGTAGTCTTACCACTCTGAAGAAAAAGCAGAATCACAGCAGTCATCATTATATTACAAATTCTGAACAGACTGCACTAGAATTACTCAGTAAAAAAGGAACCAAAACTCTTACCCTGTCAAATCATGCTGACTATAAGTCAGTATAAACCATTCTTTGCCTCAGAAAAAAACAAAGGTCACTCCATCAGCATTGTGAGTTACTAGTGTTTCTGGATGCTAAGTTCTGTATCAGTTTCTTGGAATTAATGGAATGATACAGAGAGATCCATAAAAATATTTTTTTCAAGGAGGCACTTGTGCACAGTCTCTATCTGAAGTTTTATTAAAACAGACACAATTCTGTACTCTGAAGATCAAGAGTGCCCTTTGTAGATGGAAGAGAAGGCAAGAGAGGTTGCTGGAGGGTTCTTAGTATTCCCTCAGACTAAATCCTAAGAAAGACTCTCCATAGGGCTAGGGAGTGCTATGATAAAGTAGAACTTTAATACCCATAGAGTGCCACTGCAAAGAAACACGATTTGTAAAGACTGCTAAATTATCAGAATATTTGTCTTGGTCACTCCCCAATATCTATCCTGAATTCAATCCATTCAATCATGAATAGCAATTTGGAAAGCATTATATGTGTACCCTAGCCTTCCACCTGGAAATGGTCACCTGTAAAAATACAAAGAGCTAAAATGAAGGAAAACCAAGTGTGATTCTTACTTCAAAGCAGTGCTATTGTCTTCCAGTTCAAGTGGGAATATATACCATGGCAGCAAAATATGCAAATCATTCTAAGATTGAAGTAATTTTGTTTTTATTAAGAACCTTGGAAGAAAAGTATTTGGATACTAGAGAAATATTATATCCCAGAGTGGTTTTTGTATTTATCTTCAGACTAGAGTACCAAAATGATTTTCTTTATCACCTCAAGAGAAGTAAGTATAAGAAAATGACTGCAAGGAAAAGCTGGAATTATTCATCACAATTCCTGTACTAGACATAACTAATTCAATTTTCACCAAACTGCATCACTATTTGCCTTGTTTTCTGTAACAAATACAAATACAAACTGATTCTCAGACTTACCTGAGAACAACCTAAGTTCCTTTTTCCTCCTCCCTCACCTTGTCACTGTCAACCTTGCTCATTTAATTACATCCAGAAAAAAACTCGCTACGTTTTACAGGGACAAACTTTTTTTAATGTTTCAGCAGTGGCTCTTACTAGTTCAATCCAGACACATTTATTTCTTTATTTTCTTTACAATGCTGAACTAACACATACCCCAGCATTCAACCAGGAGCAGCACTGTAGGTGGCTTGGTTCAACATGGCTGAATTATTGACATGACAGTTGCTTCCTGAACCATTTGTCAAAAGCAATTTTCATCTTCTGCAACTTTTTGCACCTGCTCTTCCTTTCTCTTCCTGCTCTTGCACCTTTCTTGATTTCCCCTGGAGGGAAAGTCCTCCTTTTTCAATTCACCCTGGCTTGGTCCTTCCTCTGGTAGAAGTAAAACTCATCCTAACTTTGAGTGGCACACATATTTGCCATCTTTTCAGAAATTCCCAACAATTAAAAGCAGTGTGATTCTGCCCCAGAAGGCTAAAATACACAAGGTGGATTTGAAGGACTTCTGAATATTTCTATGACTCTGCATCAACAACAGCAGATGAGAAATGTGAACACAGAGAATGGGAGACAGATCCTACCCATTATTTGCAATGTAAAAAGGACAATAGACTGAAGTACACAGGAAAGATTGCTCTCCATATTGTGAGTTGATGGAGAAAAACAAAGACTAGCTTTCAAAAAACTTTACCTTCTATTGAAGCATGTAAATAAAGAGGCAGTTCTCTAAAACTGCTGAACATACAGCAACTCCTGTTGTGACCCCATGAGTACCTTTTCCAATTACATCAGAACTTGTAGTCTAAGCTCTTGAAAAATCTGATCTTAATCATAGGCACTAAGAAATTTGGATCCTTTCTCTCCTCTCCCCAAATCTGCTCCCAAAGGATTCTGGAAATGTGAAGTCTGTTGCAGAGCTGGGTATTAATGCAGTGCATTTTGTGTTTCACTCAAGAACTTAATAGTTTCATATATATATATATATATATACACACACACACATATATATATATTCTTCTTTTATATTTATGGCCTTTAAATACCTATTCTCAACATAAGCCATTAACACCAAGCACCTGCAGTTTGGAGACATCAATTCAGAACACCACACTATTCTTAGAAGTAACAACTCATACTTTCCATCAGATGAAAGAGAAATAATAGGTTTTGATCTCAGATCACAGCTGCAGTGTTTCTGATGCAAGAATATTCTTTTTAATAGAATGACCTGCGTTACCTTTTGTTAGGGAAGTGTCAATTATTAAAAGCTTCATTAAGAAGGGAGAACAAATGAGCAAGACAGAAAAGCCCTTTAAGAAAGTTGAGCTGTCAGGTTTTCTCTGAGGGAAGTAACAGTCCCTTTCACACTGAGATGTGTGAACTGAATCATATTTGACATTTATTCCAACTCAAAACCTACCTAAAAGTTACCCAGTCAATCAACATTCATTAGAGTCAAGAGCTAAGTTTTATTAAAGTGTTTTTCTCTTCTGAATTTCACCCTCCTTTACAGATCCTCCATCAGTAACTTTCCAGCTCAGCATCACACAAGACAGACAGCTTTTTACTGAGTTCTGTGCACGCAATAGACTTGTTTGGCATGTTTTATGAAGGTGGTATGTGCCCATGAAACCTCAGAGATAAGTGTAATTGAGAGGCAGGTATCACTGCTGACACACAGCTGACACAGATGTGCACCACTGCCCTTTACTGGACCTGTTCAAACCTTTGTGACAGCAACCTACTGCTATCAGCTATTTGCCACTAGGTTTTTCAAGTGAGAGTTCAAAAGGTGTAGCATTTGAGATTCCTATCCTGCCTCACCAGTTTCTACCTCTTAATCAAGTTTTGATAAGCTATCACTTGTACAGCAGGTTGTGAATTTACAGATTAGACAACAGAATCAACTCAGCTGTGCTCAAATCATGACAGTGCTGGTTGTAGAGCAATGAACTTGGATGGCAATGTGATAGCTTTAAGCAGTGTTCCTGTTCAAACACAGGGCATGCTTGAGAAAATCAAGCAACTGAAAAACCTGAATGATAGAACACTTTATCTCTCCTTCTGTGACACAGAAAAAAAAGACAATGAAGCCCTGTAACAAAATCATAAAATGTTTTGCTGTGTGCCTTAATGTTAACTCTGAGCACCAGATAATGCTCAGATATATCTATTATGAGCCTTACATTTGGTGGAGGAATTCATCAAAAAGGCAGACTGCAACCCATATGTAAACAACTGAGTCAGTTATGCATTGAATTATTGACATCAAACAATTTTTAGAAGCACTTATTTACCATAAAGATACAGAGCAAGTGTTGCATTTTCCCTAACTATAAAAAACCCTTACAGATTCATACCTTTTAAGGCTTGAAGAGGCCACTACAACAGACTCTTATGAGAGTAACACTGCTGAAACTGCCTGTGATAGTACTGTAGATTTTCAACATTACTTTTACACTTGCATAATTCTTCTGGCTTCCTGGAATTTTCCCCAACTCTCTACTAATTATCTCTTTAATTCTATGCTGCCTGCACTTGTTACATAAAAACACTGTGATGTAGAGTAGAACTTCAAAACAGTGCAACTTTATTTCCCAGATTAGGGTTCACTGCATGAGTTCTGCTTTTGCTGTAAAATGTAGTTTTATTTCATGAAGCAGAACAATCCAAAGATCAAGGAGGGCTGGTGAGAGTCATACTAACACCATCCTACTCAACATCACAGCAAATGAATCCTCTGTGGGAATACTTCAGGTCTTATCAGGAGATACTGGGACACCATTAGTATCCAAGTAACCTCAATGCATCTCTAAGTTAATGGAATCATATTTCAACTGAAGAAAGGTCTGCAGCTGTCAAGGAAGAGCATTACCCACATTAGGAATTACAGAGGTTGCTGTGGCAAATAAATGGTGCCCTCAAGTGCACTATATTTTTTGCCAGGGGCCTATTTCCAAGTAATTTTTCAGTGTCATTAATGACATTAAAAAAAAAAAATGGAATGCGTTGTTTACATCAGATCTGAAATTCCCACTACTTTACATAGTTCCTTTCTTCAGTCTGTATCTCAGATAATGACTTGTGCATAATTACCTCAAAACTTTCTATCTGGCTTTAGGAGAACATCAGGGAGGGGAGGAATGAATAAAAAAAACCCTTGCACAGTAAGATGTCCAGTACATGCAGCTGTTAGTTTGTCATCTGAACTGTTCACTAAACACCTTATCTTGGTGGAAATCCAATGACTCTCCATTAATTTTAATGGAGTGACTTTGGAATTAAACTAGCATGAGAATGCAATTCTCCCCTTAATGACAGCTATTTGCAAAAAGGAAGCTGGTTTATGTAACCCATCTGAACACCTGCTTTTGTAATCAGCCTGTGTAATCAGAGAGGTTACATGACTACCACCAAATCTTGTGCAGATACATTCTGAGAGAAGAATTTATTGACATTTCACATTTTTTAATCAAGGTGGCAGGCAAAAAAAACCCCAAAACAACAAAACAACTAAAACACTGAAAAAATAAATATAAGATTCCATCTTAGCAGGTGCTCATAAAAGGAGGATGGACAAGAATTGTAAAGTTTGGCTGCAGCATGTTTTTGGAATAGAATTAAAACCTTTAAACCTAATTTTCCCCCCCAAAAAACAGGGATAAAAGTTATTGTTTGGTACATACACACTATACACAGGGCTTTAATTCAATCAACAATCCACATCCTTAACTCTAACACCATTTTAGAATACATGTGCTTCAGCGTATTCATAAACAGACTGGAAAAGTACTGAAGGAAAAATAAATCTGTTACCCAGCAGCAATATGGAGAAGCAACTAAGATATCTGACTGTTTGCCACTCAATTGCAGGAGCACTCTTACAAATATTTTCAATATGAGCAACTTTAACACTGAATTCAGTACCCTAAATACAATAGAAATCTATTGAGTATAAGAAGAATATTAGTGTCTTGAAGGTATAGTATGACTCAAATTTTGAAAATTATATTACGAGTTTCTCTTAGTATTCTTGAATCAAATCAGCTCACTTAGAAAATGAAATAAAACACAAGTCATAGAATCATAGAACAGTTGCAGCTGGAAGAGACCTTGGAGATCAAGTCCAGCCTTTGTCCTAGCCCTATCAAATTATTAAATGATGTCCCCCAATACAACATCCAACTGTCTCTTAAACACCTCCAGGGATGGGGACTCAAGCACCTCCCTGGGCAGCCTGTTCCAATGGCTCACAACCCTTGCAGCAAAGAAATTCCTCCTAATGTCTAGCCTGAACCTCCCCTGGCACAACTTACATCCATTTCCCCTTGTCCTATCACTCTCCACTAGGGAGAACAGACCAGTCCCTGCCTCTCCAAGTCCTGGAGCTTGTTGATTTGTTGCAGTTAATAGTTTTGCAGAAAGAAAGCTTCTTTAAAAAACATTAATCCTTTTAATAAAAGTCCTCTAGTTATAAAGAAAATATAGCATTCCAACCTTTTTTTTCAGCTTAGTTATGGACTATGACATGGAAATGCTACTTTTCCATTAAACCCCACCCTTCCCCCCCCAAAAAAGGCAAAAAAAAAAGAAGGTAAATGATGGCTCTCCAAAGAACTGGTCCTCAAAGGACAGTTATGTTCCCAACAGTTGAGTTCAGCACAGGAGGACTTAGGTGTTCATGCCTCCAAAAGTGCCACCTGCACTATTAACAACATACCACCTTTCCCAACTATCTGGGGACTGAAGTGTTTTGTAATCATAGCTACACTAACTATATTATACAATTGGACATACTGTCAAGCATCTTTTTGAAACATTAAGGTGAATGAACATTTCATCAGAGGCAGAGTAACCATAATTACCAATGGCAATTAAAAAGCTGCATGCACAATTATGCATGCAAGCAGATGCAGATATGTAACTGGATAAGTCATGAATTTTCATCATACTATGAACATAGCTTAGAGTTTTGTGCTCACAGAGCTCTATACTTTTTTATTTCTATTTTTGGAAGTATAAAGTCACTGAAGGGTGTTATTAAAAAAGCAAACTATAACTTACTGATTTCATACATGATTGGAAGAAAAAAACAAACAAGAAATCAAGTTACAAAGAATAAAAAATGCTAAGACTAAGGTTAAAGGACAATGCATATTTGATTGGATAGTGATTTGAAGTTTATAAAACAAAATGTTTCACCTGACAGAAAAACAGATGCTCAAACACCAAGCAAAAAATACAGCTTCAGTATATTTTCCTTTGTATTTACAACAGAACCACTTGATTTCCTCTACCAAAACCATTTCTAGATTGATTATTGGCCCATGCAATGTAGCATGATGGAACTGCACATCAAGGCTTGCTGGAAAAGAACATGTCACATGTCACCACTGCAGCAGGTTGACAGAACACAATTACATTTGTTTGGTCAAGCATGCACATAACTGCTTATGTAATTTATGTGCTGATGTATTTGCAGTGTGCTGAGCTATTAGCATCAGAATATCTCTTTTTTTCCATTACCAAGAGATGCCAAATCTTGCTGTGCTATCTCAGTATCAATTCCTTCCATGTTCCTATGAATTCCTACTAGCTTTAACAGAACTTGCCAGAAGTTAGAATTGGAATGTAATCATGAAGATTCCCTCCCCCCCCCCAGTCTAGTGCTAGAGAACCACTTCTCTACATATACTTATGGTGAGGGACCTCTTGCTCTATGAGAAGACCCAATGAATCCAGTAGGGCTACTTCTGAACCTAGAGGCTAATGTACATGGACAAGCCAAGTCACTGAGAGTGGGCTCCAAGATGTTATCTGTAGACCATAAAACCACACTTGTTTTCACTTACACTTCATGGGAAAGAGTAAAGAAGTAACACGACTACTACATAATTGTCCTTCTGTGTCAAAAGGCTAAATGGCTCAGCAAGGAACATATTCTTCAGAAAATAGCATAAAATAACATTACGGTCAAGCCTTCTATTTTGGGAATAGGAGAAAGGCGAGGGAAGAAAAACCAAATAATATTTCTATCGCCACATGTGTACAGGAGAGTGAAGCACATAGAGCATATGAGAAGAGATCCATGGGATTCAGCACTGCCTTCTCCAGCACTCCAAGGAATAGGAAATGCCTACTAGTTATCTGATGAGCTTGGGCAGAGCGAGTCCTCCAGAATTCCCTTGTTTGGTGAACAAGGCACACAAATAACTAATTCAGAGCTGAATCCACACGGGCCTACACAGATGGATTTAGACAAATTTTAATATTCCAGCACTCCTGTTCCAAAGATACAGACCAGAAATGCTGGAGCTGTAATAGCCAAAACTTACACTGACGTTGCTTGTACAGCCTTGGCTCAGCTTCTTAGGTACATATTTCAAATGAGTCTCTGAGCATATGTTCCCTTCCAGCTTGCATGTAGTACCACATATCTCCTTCATTCACTAGCAAAAGATGCCATATCTAATCTTTAAAGGCCATGTACTGCCTGGTATTACAAAAACCATGCTAGAAATTTCACAGTTTAAAAACAATCACATTACAGACATGCAACATAAAAAATCATTTTAAATTTTACCAAACTAAAGACAGGCAGGGTTATAAGAATTGTGAAGTCCCATATTAGGAAATATTAGGCAACTTTAATGACAACTACAAAGACTTGGGTCATCCCTTTGACAACACACACAGCATGATCCCACGGTTTTGGTATCTGTGCATTTTATTTTCTAAAGCCATGGTATCCGCTGGCACTACTGCATAATCATTAATGGGTCACAGATGATGTCTGGTATGATTTGCTTCAAACCCTTGCTATCTACTCTGTACCTGCTTGGTGTTTTGAACACGAGCCACCTCTTAACCCTCTATCATGAATTATAACCCTCCCAGAGAGAGGACTCTTTGCACCACCAAAATCATTTACTAACTTCTTTATTTCCACTTAAAGTAAAAGTAAATTTTTAGCTGCTCTTCCCAACTTTACAGACCACAACATATTTCTCCTTTCACATGGACTGGGTTTATTTCAGCCTTGGTTTATGTCTTCCTTACTAGCCCTTTTACAGATATGTTAGGGCCAGATCACATTTTGGCTAGCAAGAACCTGAGTTTAATTTATTGCTATCATGCTGAAAAATCCTTTATCTATCATTGCTATCACTATGACACCATCTCTGGTTTTTGTTCGATTGCCGATTACATGACCTAGTGTATACACTGTACATAAGCAATATTTGGTGAAGCTCAACTTTGAGAGGACTGATGTTTTCTTTTTTCCCTGGTTGAGTGCTCCTGTCCTAGGGCATGTCCATAAGGAGGAGGATGTTTCTGCCCTCGGGTTGTATTTGTTCTTTATCATGCTCCTATTGCAGAGCTGGAGGTTTAGGCAGGGAACATCATGCTGGTTTTGTAGGCATTTTTTATTTTAACGGAATTTAGCTATTCTGTTTTAAGTCACCAGAAGCCTTTAAGTTAATCCAGTAATCCAGTCAAACATTGGGAAAGTGCTACTTAAGCATTAAAGGCAATTCCTAATACCTTGTGGGGGCTGCAAGCAGCTCAGATCACTCTTAACTGGCCCCTCTGGCTGCCACACAGGGCTGCATAATTCATCTCTGGAGGGAGATGTGTCCAGTTGACTTCATCCACAGCCCAACACGTTTATTTATTACAGCACTTCAGTATGTTCTCTAAGCTCTTCTGTTCAATTCACAGACATTTCTGGTGTAAGGGGCAGGATTAAGAAAATGATTCTCAGCATCTTCAGTTATCTCTCAATTTTTCTGCAAAGATGCATAGAGAGACAGAAGCTACCCCATTGCTCCTAGCAGCAAGGATGATAAGTGATCTTGTTTGGCTGTAAAACATACTTCACAGCTGTCCATGATTTTTAACTCAAAAGTTCACAATGCTCCTCGATCTCAGTATTTTGCTAAAAAAGTGAGATAAAAAAATGGCAGACAATAAAACAAGGGAACATCCTTCCAGAAACAACTTTTGTTTAAAGAAAACTACAACAAAAACGAAGGACTTCATGACTTAGTGAGGAGTTTAACAATATCTCTGCTTCCAAGCAAAGGTATATTAAAATATTAACTTTATGTTTTCTCTACATGGAAGGGGTAGAGAAAGCAGGAAGCTAAGCAGCTTTAAAGATAGCTACTAGTAAGTGAAAATTAATGTGTCACTTGCTTCCTCTCTTAACATGTCCATAGGAACTGGAAACCCAAATGCAATGAGGCTGTTTTTACCTTATGGAATAAACAGAGTTAACCTGAATGCATCTCACTCCATGCTGTTACCCTGCTCTTACAGCTTATCTTTGGATGTGCTTGCAAATAATCCAACCTCTGCCTGTCTCAAATAGCTTGGGTAAGACAAAATCCACATGCTAGCATCAGTAGTTAGCCTAGAGACATTTACTTTAAATTCCTAATAATCCTACATAACCCTACAATATCTTTTCTATACATCTGCTCTAAGTCAGATTTTTTTTTTAACCAAAGAAAACGTTCATTCTTATTAAAGAACAGTAAAACCATACTCAAGGGGTGTAAGGAGCATGAAACAGTTGTCTTCTTAGAGGCTGCCACCCATTTAATTTTTTTGAAGGCTTATTTCAGATAGGATAGATTTATTGGATAAGGAAGACTAAAGAGGCTATAACTCCTCAATTATCACTAGACAAAGCACTATATTCCTGGATCACATGACATAGTCATGGTTGTGTAGATATGTAGTTTGGCTCAACCTTTCACCCTCCCTTCTCTCCATCTGTATCAGGACTACAGCTGCTTCTAAATTCAACATGTTCACTGGGTAGAGATTACCTTACATTTTCCATGTGCTGCACAAACATTAACTTATTAACCTTCATAATAACCACAGGAGATTCATCTGAAACCTATTCAAAACCCAGTGGAGGATATGGGAAGATTCAGCTTCCAATCAGGCTCTCATATAACAGATAAGTAAAGCAAAACATAAGATTCTGTTTAACTTAAGACCATATAGCAACCCAAACTTCAGTCAAGGTCAATTCCATTCTCTCGATTATTAACGGATGTTCCAATTCCTTTGGCTGTTTAAGACATTTCTGTTACTTCTGGTTCTGCTTACAACAGAGACAGAGTGTTACAGCAAATCCCACAGAAAGGACAAAATGTTCAAGGCCTTCCTTGAGGTTTCATCAATCCATTTTTAATATTTTTAAAGCAAAGTTTAGACTCTGGAAATGAAGATTTTATCAGAGTCATTACTGAATGCATCCGAGTGCTTGATTTTATTGTAGCACTTTTTGCCCTATGCATGTGTAAAATTCATCATTATCACAGATTACTGTAAACACAGGATACAATATGTTCCAAGGTACCTAAGCACACCATTTTTACTGCTACATGTTGTTGTAAGTCATGTAGTCACTTTAAAGCATTCTCCTTGTTATGGTTAATTAAGATGAGCAATAGAAAAGTCAAACTCGGTGACTCAGTGCTCTATCTACTCTGATTACTTAGTGAAGTTTTTAAAACTCAAAATGAACCTAATATTTCAAGTAATTAAATCCTAATAGAAAGGCCTTTTCTCTGGTAGGAATCCTTAAACTAAAAAACACATCACTAAATTAAAAACCCAGTTAAGCCACAACCTGCTTTTAAGAGGCACAAAGAGACACATTAATTCTGCTTGGAAATGTCTATCATTTTTTGAGAAACAGTTAAATTCTTCAAGTTCAATATGAAAATTCAGCATTTATTTCCCAAATGACCAAACAACTGCCACAGACTCCAAAAATCATGCAATGGGCCACTGTGACTCTTTCCTTTAAATGTTAGTACTTTGGTGAGTGTGTATTGTTAAACTAAGGAATATTGTGCTTGGGTCTTTCCCCAGTCCTTTGTTTAGAATTCATGAACAACTAGACTGAGACAACCTGAGGCCAGGTTCAAAATTAAAAACTCTCCTGAAATCTCCTACAGCCATCTGGTAGTTGAAAAGCTTTAAAATGTTCTAGCAGGACTTGCTATCAAAGAATAGATGCCTGAAGTATAAATTAGAAGACATAGCATCTATAGTTTCCTTGCCAAAAACTCAATTATGTAAACCAAACTTTCAACTAGAGGCCAGATTTGAACAGCAAACAAACATTTGGAGGAAAATAAAACACCTTTTCAAGAAGAGCAAATGAAAAGCTCCTCTGCTCCTACGTGCTCTTTCCACTACTCTCTACTATTGTGACAATTTTTCATTCTCTTCTCTTTCACTGATGACTATTTCAGGAAATTTTGGATTTTTTTCAGTAGACAGTTGTACAATAGATAAGTGGCTCAGGCAGGAAAATACTGCTGTAAAAATCCTTTTGCTGGAAGATTTGTATTTCTGATTCACTGGGAAAGAATGTGCCTATTGGAACAAGAACACAAGGCTGAATATAAAGTGTAAGAGAAGAAGAGTTATTGAAAAACTTCTCTATGTCATCTGCAAGTAAAACACAGATAAGGCAAGTTCCAACCCTCAAAAGACAGTTAAAACAAATAAGATCAGTACTTGAATAAATATACTGGTACCCCCTTGCAGATCCTGGTTTAGGATTTTAATCTCACAACCAGTCATGAAACAAATGACTCATTAGACTATAAGAGAAATGTTGTGGATTGGATTACCCTGACCTACAGCATGAGATGCTGTCCTGGCACAAACCCACAGCCATCATTTTAGGCAACTCTGGTTTTGACCTCAAACTACAAAACTAGTAGGAGGTTCTGCTTTATTTCATCATTTGACACAAACATCCAAGTTTGCTGAAGACTGAACTGGTTGGATGCTGTATGGTCTGACAACTACAGCTACATGGTACATGGGGATTGGGAAGAATTTGAGATAGGTAGGGTTTGGTTTTTTTCCAGTGGTAAAATTTCACTGTACAAAGTCCTTATGAGTTTTCATCTACAGGAATACAAAACACCATGCACAAATTTATATCCCTCTTCAGCTTTTCTCTTTTATTATGGTACACTCTTGAGAGACCTATCATTTACAGAAAAGTACGTTAGACAACTTCAAGAACTTTGCTGATACTTTTATGTCATGTTGGTCAAACTATCATGAGACATAGATGTTTCAGATCTCAAAGTAATAGGCTAAATGGAAGCATTTATACTAAGCTATCATTATAAAGATAAACTGTAAGTAGTGTAGTGATACTAAAAAAGATACTATATTAATGGCAAAACAATGGGATTTCTAAAGGAAAAAAAAATTGACAGATTACCAGTTTCTGACACTATTATTTATGATGCTTTTGTCACAATGATTGAAAATGTAAAAAGATCCTTTGGGGTTGGAAATCTTTTTCTAAGCCTGGGCTTGATTTGTGCTAGACTACAAAGAGGACATCAGCTCTGGATTCCATCTTTGCTTTCATGTTCAATGATGCTCACCATCTTTTTACCTCATTCGGTTTTAGCTGGAAATAGAAAATCACAAAAGAAACACAAATTACACCAGATGAGCCCAAGGCACAGTACATGTGCCTCACATTTCAAATGTTAAAGAATTCAGTTTCTAATAAAACTAATGAGGAAAAAGTTTTGTAAACTGGTTAAATGGGCCTAAGTAGGCTTAAGTCTGAAAAGAGACAAGAATGTAAATGAACATGAGCTACTAAGGCTACAGTGCTCAAAAAAGTGAAGGAGAAAATGGAATAACACTACTTTCAGAAAGAAATAATCGTTTTAAATGAGACAATAAAAATTAGTCTTTTCTGTAACTATGAGGAGGTAAAACAAATTCTTCAAACCAAGCCTAGCAGGAGATTTAAAGAGAAGGAGACCTGCAGACAGTAAAGGGAAATGAGTCCGTTTCATGATCCATGACTTGAAGAAAGGAATTTCATTCTTTCATGGTCCAAAACTGACAACTGAACAGTCCCTAAAGTCATACTTGTTTTCATCTATCCTTCCTTTACACCTATGAGCAGAAAAAAACCCCAACAAGATGCGACTTACTCTAAAAGGCAGAAGACAAATGTTTACTTTACAATCCAACTTCTAGTGCTTGATTTGCACGCATCATTAGTCTTCAGTTTTTATTTCTTCACGTATCAGTGACAAAATATTCACTATAACACAGATCAAAGGCTAGTGTGAACTGGAAGAAACCCCAAGCAGGACTTCACTGGAGTCACAAAACACATGTCTGATATGTGACCACATTTCTGACTTAAAAGCGGGTCTCACTGCAACTGAAACAAAACTACTTCTGAAAAATTTAACTAGAAACTGGTCACCTACTGGGTAGATTCAAAGCAGGAAAATAGGACTAGTGCAATGAGGAATTACAGAAATCTTGTAGCTGTGGTTGATGCATATCCTGCATATGACAACAGAACAGAAAAGGAAAGATGTCTTGCAACTAAGAATGGCCATTTTGCTCAGAGACTTAGATCCAAACAGATTGCACAGCCCCCTTAACTGGATAGGAATAATTAGAAATCTGGCTGAATATTTATGCTTTCATTTCTCTGGCATGGAAATACAACAGCTATACGCATCTTGCAATAAATACTGTCTCATTTCCTAGTGTAGCTGCCTCCAGCTACCTAGCAGTTCTCATTAAATCCTTTCTTGCCTCTCCTCCCAGCAAGGCAGCATGGCTCAGCAGTCAGAATTGCACCCTTGTGACCACCCACTCTGCTCTGGGCATTGTCATTATCTGGGGCTAACTCTCTGCCAGTGAATCTTGATGAAGAAGCCTCTTTCACATTCCTGGCTGTTAGGTGTTATCATCATCTTTACAGAAAAATCTTTCTCATCACAAAAATGAAAGGGGAATGACAGGGGCTGTTAATGATTTGTACAACACTCTGGTAATCACAGAATGTGGAGCACAATTTAAATGTAAAGTGTATTTGAGTTATGTCAGCTACAAAGAAGATCACAAAAGTATATTGGAGCATGAAGTAACATTTTATGCTAATTACTGGTGGAGAGAGAATGAAGAAACTGGCCTTCCTGTATCTAGCACTAATGAGACTCAATTTATGTCTGCTTTTACATAATCTACTTATGAGAGCAAAGGAAATCCCCACCCTGTCTGCTAGATGTACACTGGAATAAATCTCCTTCCACAGAGATTTGCCTCAATCATGGAAGCAATCAGGATGTTTAGACTTTGATGTGAAGATGGAGGCCAAAGAGGAAAATCACTCTACAAATTAAAAACTCTGCCTTCTAAAATAACAGTCAGAAACATTTCTATAGTCAACACAGTATGAATGATTGGTAATGATGTCCCAGACCACAGGCTAGCCAAGGCTTTTCCTGGGCATAACTGTTTTGCTTTTAAAAGTGCTTATATGCTCTGAATAAACTTCATTTGAAGTTAATACACTACTTTGTCCTTTCCTCCCTCCAAAAAAATTATACATATAAGGTTTTGTGTTGACAGCTGTGGTTAACTGAATCACTCCTTCATGTGTTTGTATTGCTAAAAAAAAATACATGTGTGCTATAAAATACACTCTTACAGCATCAATAGCTTTTGTAATCAGGTTTTGCTTAACCTTTTTTTTACAGAACCAAACTCATAATCAAGCTACTGCTCTTACCTGGTTGTTCAAAAGCATAAATTGCATTTTAGCCTTAGTACAAAAATACCAAGATACAAAAATTGACACAAAACAGCTACAATATCACGCTTAAAAAAACTACTGAAAAGACAAGTAGAGACAACATCCCCAGGATACATATTCAAAGACTGGTAAATACTGGACAAAAATAGTTACAGTTTACCAAAGTATATATCTTCATTTGCAAAGCCTAGCCACGACGACCAAAGTATATCCAGAAAAGATAGTTGATCACACCTTCGTTGAAAGATCAAGCCAAAAGCAGACTGGGTTTATATCAATGACCAGTGTTCTCCAAAGGATTTTTCCAACCAGAAATCAAAAGTAGTATACACAATAACATCTAATACAAAAACCTTGTTCTTCATTGCCACCATTCCACACACTAACCTTTTTACCAAGATACATCCCCTTCAAGTAGATAACTAATAGTAATGTCCTCTGAAACAGGACTCGGAGTCATCAGGGGCCAAAGCTGCAGGATTTCTTGCCCAAACATCTGATCACTCTCAAATATTTATTCTCTTATATGATCCATATATATATTTTGAGATTCATGTGTATATAAATATGTGGATATATAAATATTCATATACATAGACACACACACAAAGTGTCAATAGTATTCGCTGACAGTGCTAGCTAGACTAATTTAAAGAGCAGCGTTGTAAGTTCACATCTGGTGCATAAAAGTTGACTAATTACATATATCTAGATAATTCAAAGGCAATTCCTTGCATCTACTAACACATCTGCTACTACTGCATGCATTTAAAAACATGCAAATGGTTGTGTTAGTATCTAATATGGCAACTAAATTTGAAATCACATAAAATTTACCTGATTTGTAAACACAGAATTTTATTTTCAGCAATTCAAACAAACCTGAAAGACATTATTCAATTATCCCCATAAATTCCAAATAGAAGATGATGTATTACAAATATGTCAAGATTTAGAAAATCTTTGTTCCTGAAGTAACCTGAATGGAGTCAACCTCAGTGACTTTTCTTTAAAATGACTTGAAACATATATTTCAGTGCAAATTCAGATAAGTTGAGTAGCTTTGAGTTTTAGTATAGGGATCTATTTTTTTTTCTTTTCCCTACTGGAACATTAGGTGAACTTTTGTTGTTGTAACACTTCAGATCCAAACGTGAGGAGAAAGGCTTCAAAGAGACATAGAAAAAAATGAAATCATTGAGTTTTGCTCTGCTACAGTTGCTAAGAAATTGATATGTTATCTTGTAAAATGTTATTTCTAAACATGTCTCTTTTTTTCTATACCATCCCTGGATGTCCTTGCCTATCATCCTGCACAATTTGCTTTCACCAGTTAGTTCTGCACGTAGAAATCAACAGGGTAACAACACACTGATCAACACTTCCACAGCAAAGCAAAAAGACCAAGTTAATTTTCGTTATTTTTCTATTAAAGTTTTAGCTGATTAAGTGATGACATGATTTGACCTCCCACTGAGAAACGTGAGCAAGTGTTCCTCTGCAGACAAATTATCAATAACATTTTAATTAAGGTTTGATTGAGCCAAAGCAATTATCGCACGGCAGCAGGTAGTGAGCAGCAAAGTGCTCGGGGTATCATTCTTCCCTCCCCTGCAAGGGCTGGAGGAAGAGGGAGTAATTACTCTTGACAAGGCTAACCTTCCCGTCTTCTAACATCAGGCATGCTCAGATGAGACAAATCCCACTCAGCATTCCTTGTCTACAAACTGGTCAGTTGCATAAACATGTTTTCATGCCAGTATGGGCTATTGTAGTAGATTACCCAAAGATGGCAGCAGGCCAGCCACTTACTTAGCAGCCCATGTTCATGTCTTTTGCACAAACATATGTGCTTTTCTAGCCTTTACATAAAATCTAGAGACTAAATCTTACTAAGGGCAAGTGGAGCTATGGGTCAAAACCTGTTGATGAGGGTCCTTGCCTTTGAAGTCACTTCCTATCATTGTAACAGCATACAGCTATAGTGGGTTTTTTTTTTTCCCTACTTGACATATCCTGTACCCCCAAGGAAACTTTAAAAGTTTCAGGAAATAAAATTATTGTTAGACAGACCACACACAATTTTTTACATACTGGTTTAGCTGTCCAAAGGCATTACTTCAACACTGCATCCATGTTATCCACACAAAGCAGTAACCTATGGCATGCCTTCCCCACGTTGTTTTGATGAAGTTTCTCCATTTGTTTTCCAGATAGCTAACTAAAACTGGGAAATGGCACTTAATACACACTTTTCTTTTTCCATATGTAGATGTGATTTTTATTACTGTTCACCTCCTTGCCCCTAGAAAGATCAGACTGACTCAGCTCTCAAGGGATAAGAGCACCCTGCCTGGATGGTTATGTGCAATGTGACTATTGTAAATGATTTCAGTAACAATTACTGATAATACCCATCCAGCTAATGCATATTTCTGTGGTACTCTGCTTGGCTTACCCTGCTCTTTGCAAAGGGACAGGGTATTGGGGAAAAAAATAAAATAATAATAAAAAATAATCCCTGGATTTACCTCTTATGAATTCTCTGCCTTTATTTTTTTAATTCTTTTTTTTTTTTGAGACTAAACAAATTCAAATGCTGCAGTATAAAAGAAGTGCCTACAAAAAACATGGTGACAGATTCTTTCAAGAAGTGACCTCAGTCATGTCCTTCAAATGTATTGCTAGCTCTCCCTGCTGAGGAGAGGCTATCACATCTCACAAGGCTTCAATCACACTAGAAACAGGGTATCTAACTATTCTGCATTCATCACTGGAATGATCTAGGCTTGGACTCAGAAATAAGCACCAAGGCATCTCATTTCATAGTCGATACATTTAAAAGACGGATCTCTACAAAGATCAGTCAAAAAAAACCACAAACATTTCTGTGCAGTCAGTTCAAACATTCTGCATCTTCTCAATTGTTTCCACAAGCAAATTTGCAGAAGTATTTGCAAATTGTGATCACAGTCTTCCAAAGTCTAAAATTCCAGTCATCTTAGATGAGGTTTTTTTCTGCTTTGTCGAGTAAAATTGTCTGACCAAGTGTCCCTGACTTCTCACTGCAGGTCTGGTGAAATGTTGTTAGTATTTATCGCTTGTGCAGTGTCAGAAAGAAACTGTACTTCTTACAGACAGATAGCTGCTATTCTAAAGGGCATAAATTCAAACTAAGTAAAGGAAGAAAAAGAGAAAGGATATAAGCATAGCTAAGCTCAGTACACATTTTGTTGGCTTAGCTATATTTGCTTTTCCTCCACATCTGCACACGTTTCTTTGTAAATAAAGTCACTGCCTGACAAAAGGTAGACAGCAATGAGTACTAATCCTGCAATATATACTCCTCACTGTATCATCTAGGTTGGAATTAAATAGCAGAATAGTATTCCAGTGTCCCACACCTGAATACATTCCCAGGCTCCCTGTTCACCACAAAAACCCCTGAGCTCTGTTCAAGTTACATTACCGAGGATTTTACCTGCATTTTACACTATGAAAGCAAAAATATCACTGAATCAGTCTTTGCTTTCAAAAGGGAATTACAGAAACTCAGTATGGTGACTAGTGTAACAGAGATACTAGGTTGGATAAAGGTAGTATCAAGGACTCAGGTAGTCCTGTGAGGAGCAGGGAGTTGGGGATGTCCCTGGCCACTGCAGGGGGGTTGGACTAGATGATCTCCAGAGGTCCCTTCCAACCCAAACCATTCTAGGATTCTATGATCCCTATGGGTCCCTTTCAACTCGAGATATTCTATGATTATATGACACTCAACTAGTGTAACCGGAAAAAGTAATCAACTGAAACATAAGATGTATTTATTAAACTTCACCTGACAATTCAATCCCTTTTGTCCTTGAAAAGTTTAGTTACAGCTTAAAGATGACAGCTGCAGCTTTTCCTCTCTGGTGTTTCAGAGGAGTTTTGTCTCAACACATTCATCATGCACTGATACCTTTGTAGAGCGAATGCAGAGATTACTCTTTCTCATCTCTGTTGTCGAATACCAATAAAATGGATTCTAGTAAGTCTGTAAGGATTTGGTCTGAAATTTTTCAGTCTGTGTACCACTAGTTTCTTACAGGCTTTTGGTGATAGGGTCAAACAAGGAGGAAAGGATAATGAAGTGGCTTGCTCATAAACCCCAGGCTGTTAACTCCTTGTTCATCTTTTTTTAAGAATAGATACAAATTTTGACATTACATTTCTGCACTCATGAACCAAGACAAAATCTTCAGAAAACATCCAGTTAGAAGTGAAAAATGTTTGCTGTCAAGACTTCCAAGGTGGTCAAGGAAAATATCCCACATGGTGCTTCAGAGGCACCGGCTGCCCCCAGCCCTACAGGACCAGATACTGGTGGGACAACCCCCTGGACTGTGTTCTTAGCCCAAATCTGATGGAAATAACACTGATAAAATTAGCTCTGTCCTGATTGCTGTAAAAGGTGTTGCTTCATGGGCTGCACAATTCAAAAACATTGGGAATGATATGCTCCTCTTACCTAAGCACCTATAATCATCTAAACTAAACAGCGGCAGGCACAGGTAGATGGGATTAGTCACCACGCAGCTCCTGGGGCTCTTCATTTACCAACACAACTGTAATTAACCTTTCAGCAAACACATTGCTGTTGCCATGGGAATATACCCTGGACATAAAGACAGTTTCATCATGTACTGCATATGCTAAGGAAAAGTTACACTTCTGATGACCACATCATCACAAAGGCTGTCAAAGCAGTTGTGAGCATCATCACTTTGGGGAGAGACAGGATGACAGCACAATAGGAAAGTCACAACCAATCTAGAGAAATTAAGGCCACAAGAGGTGCCAGGAAACCCAGAAAGCCATGTCATACCAGCTTAAATCACCTTTCCTTCCTCTTCTCCAGAGTATGCAGTCACTGCAGAAAATAAAGATGTCGGAGCAGGAGGAAAGAGAGGAGAGAACACTCTTCTGAATCTCCACATATAAATGGAATCATATTAAACAACCTCATGCATTAGAAAAAAAAAAAAAGAATTAGCACTTCAGCCTAATGTACAATAGGCATGGCAAATCCATAACATTACTAATTTTTAAAATAAATGCAGTAGGTTTATCTATCAGAGAAAATAACAATCATAAAATCTAAACAGAATAGCACCTTACTAGCTAATATTTAGGTTACACTCCACAATTTGCATTATAATCACTATCTACTTTCTACTCAGAAAGGATTTCTAAAGACCAACATAATGACGTTTGCAATTTACTGTACATTACTGTAGCAATCTCAAGCTTTACTGAAATTCACCAAATAATATTTATTAGTATTCTAGGAAATCTTTAATTCAATATTAATCTACATTTGTCAAATAAAGAACTAAAATACATTTTGAGTTGCATTATCTTTTCTTTCTTGAAAAGAACTCAATTTGTATATTTACTAATTTTCAAAATTCAGTGCCTATTACGTTTTTAGATCATTGGATCCTCATACACTTTTAATGAAAAGGAAAGTAAAAAAATAAAAACTATCTGTAGTTTTGAGAACTAATTTCTAACATAAAACATTCTATAGTAATATAAATGTACTATTTAATCGTGCCTCAATTTTCCCCAAGACTTTACCTGTCCATATTCAGGGGTGGGGGGAGAGAGACAACCAAGGCATCAAAAATTCAAATCAGGCAAAATTTAGGCAGAGTCCAAATGTGAGAGCTACAAAATCATTTTCATTGTAACTCCTTCCATACCTACATTCCTGAAATTTGACACAACAAATGCCTACCCCAAAACCACTCCAGTTAGGCCACAGACACATTTTTCCACACTGTCTCTGTTCACCTTTTCCTGTCAAATGGCTCATCCCAGGTGATCCCAGACTTCAAGATGGGTAGCACAATTCAATTTTGCAGTGTCAATGCAGTGGGTTAAGAACCACAGAAGGGGCAGAAGCAACTTGTCAGCATTTCAAGGGCTAGAGGGGCTTGTGTGGGCAAGACTGATGGCAGGAGGCAGAAAGAGTACTGGGATCTGCATGATTTGGAGCAACTGGGTCTGAGGGACCAGGGATTACAGTTATTCAAGCTGCAGATCTCTCTCTTCCCCCAAACCACGTCCCTTCTGAGATCTCACTCTCTCCCCTCACTTCATGATATAGCTGAGAGACTCCACTTGCTACTGAGACAGGTTTGCATTACCTCCTGCAGCCCCAGGCAAGCTTTGAGCTGTCTTAGACAGTCTCGTACAGCTTACTTGCTTGGACACCCGAATCTCCACACACCTTATAAAGGGCAGGTGCTGGAAGATGGGCTTGTGGGCTCTGTTCCTGGAGCTGGATATTCAATAAACAACTGTGATGACGTTCAGCAATATTACAAGTCCTCTCTCAGGTCATCTGCAGACCTGATGAGTGATGTGCTTTGAGGGAACCAAGCTGAGGATGCCTCCCTGTCCCTTTAAGAGACTCATAACTTCAAGGTCCTTATTCCAAACTTGTTTAGATCAAGATGAAAATTGCTTTTCTGCTCTTTTTGCTTTTCTTCTGATAAGGATATGCACCCACTCTCATGGGGTTGGTCCAAAATTCACAAATCAAGAGGATGACCTGTAGTGACAACACATTCTCTGAGCAGGCTATTTGCTATTGACCTCAACAGTGGTGGCATCAGGCCTTTCTTCCTCAAAACGTGTTTTTGCCCCTTCCAGTAAGATGATAAAACAGAGTTAAATTTGCTCTCTTGCCAAAATGAAAGGAAATATATGCTATTGCCTTCATTACTTCACAAATACATAAAGCACTCAAAACCATGGGATTATTCTGACATCTCAAAAGAAGAAACTGTCAAGACATGGTTCATTTGGATATTAGCAGAATTTACTGTCTGATAATCTGGATTATTGACTTATGGCAAGCAAATCAGCAACAATCAATACTCTCTAGGTTATCTATAGTCCACTCTCTCAATGACTGCCTGGTTCAAGGCCAAAAGCTTTGCAGCAAGCATTTTGCTTTTTCCAGCACAGTCACTGTTCATGTTTAAGAAGTTACGACAGAGGAAGTATCAAAGCTGTCCCATCACCTTAATTACTAAAAAATACCCTTTACATTTACTTATTTTCACACTTTCCTGAAAGCTTGAGTACAAAGGCAACCAATGGCTGTCACAGTTGAGTTTTTATAGTTAAAGGCATTTAGGTTTACCCACTGTGCTTATGTATTAAGCAGAGTTAATGTCCTTTACTACTGAATAACTTGTTTTCTTCAAGGCACTGTTGCAATAGTAATCTAAGAGGCATAGTAAACACACTTCACTTACCCTCTACTACATCATTGCTTGAAAGGCACTTAGCCACATCATACAATAACTTTTATCGCTTCGACTATCAAGTAATCATTTCTTGATTACCAGAAACACCCTCCTGAAATGAAAATGGTGGAAAGCCACTACATCTCTATTTAATATTAAAGCTTACCTTTTGGCTAGTATAACATTCTAAATTGCAGCAGTTGGGTTTGATATGACTTCTCTCTGTTCTTGCTTTCAGTTCATTTTTAATTACACCATGCAATCAGGCACTTAAATTAGAGAATAAAAATCCTAGAGCAAATTTGGCACAGAACCATTAACTGTACTGAGAGGCCTTGGACAACTTTTTCCTTGTGATTCATCCAAAACAAACAAACGAACCAAACCAATACAAACTAAAAATACTGTGTGAAAAAAAAAATCTCAGGTCTTGCATAAAATTGGAGGTGACATGTCAGCTGAGCTCACCTTCCAACACCATCCTATTGTGGGGCTGAGCACATTCCCAGGATTTCAATTTTATAAACTCTGTGCTGTAAACTGCAATAAGCTGCAAGTGGAATCGTGAGAAGTCACCACTACCTAAATCCTGTATTTCTTTAAATTTACTTTCTGAACTTAGAAATCACGCTGAGAATTTCAATTAGTGCAAACTATGGTGCACTAAAAAGCTGAGTACAAGTAAACACCATGCCAGTCTGTAGTTTTGATGTAAGAAATTCATGAGCTTACCAGTGAAACACAAATAATATTGTAGTAACAGATGTAGTAACCAACTTAAGAAAGCATTTACTTAGTTAACACTGCAGTGGCTTTTTTGAAGCCCTGTGTGCAATGTCTCTTTAAAAGGTTCAGCAAGGACACCATAACATGACCTGTTGTTTCCAACCCATGACTTGAAAAGTTGTCCTATTTCTGGAGATATTTTTGCTGCTATTTCTTTCCCTGTGTGTCCCCACTTCTTCATCACTTGGGTTTTAAAAATTTATTGCTTATCCTCTCTTCCTCTACATGCCATTTTCTATCGCTCCCTGCTGTCTTCTTCAGCATTTGTCAAGTTCTGAGTTGAAATAGATTATCTGAACTCAGTACTAGCTCCAGAGGAGTCACCACCATGACAAAACTCAAGGAAATAAAAACATGTCAGTCACTGATTAGGAGGAGAAAAGGGTCAGACAGGACAGGTGGGGAGGAAAGGGAGATGATGACAGATTATTATAAACCTCTCAAGTGAGTCACAATTTATAAAACCCTGTACCCAGCTGAGAACTAGGAATTCAGGAATCATGGATGACATACTTTAGCAGACTGATTTACAGTGTTTCCTATCCAAATATTTCCCACTGAAGCACAACAGAGTTGCAAAGAGAGTATTTCTAAACTGTATTTTGGAATATCTCACTGACAAGTACACAGCAAGACACCTTCGCAATTCATCTGTTTACCTTAGTCTACCACAAAAATCCACACTAAGAAGGAATTCTGGGTTCTGCTGCTGTGTGAAAATGATGGAGCTCATTTCCAACACAACTACAGTTAGGTAGCAACAGACTCTTCAGTCTTGAGAATAACAAGCAGTTGGAAAGAAAGCTTAGGGATAAAATCACAGACAGACTGCATCCCTTTGCTCCAAACAGAAGTCAATACTGTGCTTTGCAAAGGGGGTGAGTGGGAAGAAAAAGCAAGAAGTTATAAGGGACTGAGAGGGAGCAGCACTGATTCAGTATGAATTCATAAAGCAAACAAATAAAACACAAAAGAAATTGTCTTCATACAGATGTGTATCTTACGGTTGGAATTTGTCCCCAGATAGACAATTTCCAGATATAACAGACTAGCAGTACCTGGAAATCACTTTAATGACATCTTTCTTATTTGGTTATCATTAATTTTTTTCCTCTATAATAAAATTATATTTAAACATAAAAATAAACTGTTTCAAAACCTAAACAGGTGCCTGCAATGAGGATAAAATGCCTCTTACTGAAGAATAGCTATTATTATTAATGTCTTATGCTATAGCAGACATTTGATAATTCTTATGTATATTATCCAAAGTACTTCTGCATTTTAGGTATTATAAGCCTCATAACTCAGAATACTTTAGTAAGACTTTTCTAATTTAATAATCTAATATTTTATTAATACTCAAGTCATCTTGTAAACAAACTGCTTTGGCTACAGACTCCAGACAAGCTCTTCAGCACATCACACTGCTGACATTCTGTGATCTGTATTACACAGAAAAGTTCAATGAACCTTCAGGCCTAAGCCTTATGTATTTTCTTTGAAAAACAACACAACTACAGGAGCAGTTACAGCTTCCTCACAAAGCTGTTTCAGGTCATAAGTAACTCCCTCTACCTCAAAAAGGTCTGAGTAACCTGGTAATTTGGTGAGTTCTAGTGGTCGAAAGCTATCTTCTTCCCCCACCTCCCCAAAAAAGAAGAGAGAGCTCTGACACACTTCACTGTTCATAATGGCTTTGTTTTGTTTTTTAATATAGAGCATGAGAACTGTGGAGATGTCTCCTCTCTTGGTGTCTTTATTGAATGACCATCACTTCATTTAATTTCTTGGATAGCTTTTTCTGTTAGACACAAGCATTTTTTATGACATTTCCTTTATGTCTGTCTTCCCCTGGGATATTGAGCTCTTAAATTCTGTTCATTTAATATCACTTTACCTAACCTTCACAAATCCCAAAAATCACTCTAAAGGTGTGAAGAGTAGTAGGTGGGGATGACAAGAATGTTCAACATCATTCACAGAATAGCATAAAACTATTAAGTCACATTATTACAATAGTTTGCAGGAGAAATATCCCTGTTTAATGTGGTCAATATGGAGAAACACCAATGAATGGTAAGAAAGTAGTAAACAGAAGTTGATGTATTGAGAGGCCTGTTCTAGCAGCTGCAACTCAAATGATATTACCCTTAAAGCTAATAACATTTGCATGAATGAGGAAAAAAAAAGTTAAACCCTGAGGAAACATCTAGTGATGAGAGTGACAGCCATGCTATTACAGGATCAAGTCTTAACATTAGCTCAGAAAAGACTGAGATGAGCCTAATTTCTAAAAATGACAGTTCAGACAAGTTTGCAGCCAGAGTTGGTCAAGTCTGATAAAAAAAACAAATGAAGAGACAGAGATAACTCACCATTAGACTTGGGAAATTTAAAACTGAAGCCAAAATGTTGAGTCAGTTCTAAGGAACTGGACACAAAGTTTGAGATAGAGTCAACCAACAGTGACACAGATGGGTCCACTTACTGTAACACAGATGATGTGCCAACTGCTTATTGTGTTTGGGATGTAGGAGAGCAGAACAAGCCAGACATAACTGCCAAGTTCTCATGAAAATTTATGATTTTCAAGCCCCCTATCTTTCCAAATCTGCTGAAGAAAGGATTTCATTCAGCGAATGAAGCTTAGTTTCACTTCTTGGTCTAACTTTGCCAATGTATTTTTAATAAGAATTTGAGAGGTCAATGTTAGCCTTGTTTTGCCAGAGCTTTTTTTATTACTTGGGAGTCACTGATTCACAGGTTTCTAAAGGAAAGGATCATTGTAAAAGTCCTATCCTGAAATCAGTGCAGTAAAGACTATGTAATACAACTTAACTGTTCTTAAGTTCAACAAGTATCTGCCTAGAGTATCTTTGTATTATAGAATAAGTCACCAGTTTCAAGCCAGGAACCTCAAGAGGCAAAAAGTCACAACCCATTACATTTTGAATGCAGTATGAAGGTTAAATTGTCTGGCTCAGTGTTTCTTGAAAACCATCTCCTGTTACCATACTCATAAATCATAGTCACATCATATCTTGATTATTTCTTTTGATACACTAACAAGAGTGCACTACTTGATAAAAATGTTTCAAATTTACCTATCTATAAAATTCCCCAAAATGTGCAGCTTTCTAGTAGCAAAATAGTCACCTAACTTGAGACAATCTGGACTTGTTTATTATGCTACCAAAGATTCCAGCTGTGCATGAACCTGCATGGCAAGGTGAACCACAGGTAAATGAAAATTCTCACCTAGCTCCCAAAGCCATTGTTCAGTACTGGGGGTTACTAGTGATTTTACTCATTTAAGAGGATTAACTCTACAGTTTAAAAGAAAAATCTGCAGCCATTCAATGTAAGTACCCCTCTTATCTTCCTTTCCGAGCCAAACAAAACAAAGATATGCAAATCTTTCCCTGATGCCAAAGTAAAAAAGGAATTGATTTGGTTTGGTGGAGGAGAAAATATTGGGTTACTATGTTTACTTACTTGCTGACATCAAATGTTGATAAGGTTTTAGTACCCTGGCATTACTAAGAAGCCTGAGAAGCCATTACCAGGATGAGTAACTGCAGCAGTGAAAGAGATTGTGAATGAGGATGGACACTTCGAGATTCTGATAACAACACAAAAAATCCACTTGAAAAATACACCAGAAAGATTTATTGCTAACCTGTCAGGACTAAAGAAGTGCTGCATCCTCAACCACATTCTCAACTAGTGTTTAGCACTCAAAGCATACATGCTGTATGTCTCTGATGCCTAAAGATTCTGTAGATTTTTAGGACTTTTAGAATTATGTGAAGCTTCCTGGATTGTTCATATATTAGAAGCCACTAGGCTTGTTCCTAAGGTACTATCTTGGACTTTCCCATGCCTTGCCAAGGACATGATGTTTTGAAGAAGCCACCTGCAGACAGCCTGAAGACAAAACAGCAGAAGAGGGCCAAGCCCCACGTGGGCCCTCTCTGAGGGGCTGAGCTGGAGACCACCAGGGATGGGCTATTGGAAAACCTAGTGCCAGGGTTGGCTATAGATATCAATATGTTAATTACTACTAAAATGTATAAAAGGTGTAATCCCTTGCGGGCAGCGCTCGCTCGTCTATGTACAAGATCACAAAGGTGTGGGAGCTTCCAATTAAAGGTAACTCTATCTTTCTCCATTAATTTTGTGCCGAGTGCCTATTTTCCAGCATTTTCGGCATCATCTCCAGCACCTTTCCTCTTCTCCACAGTTCCAACAGCCCCAGAGCAGCAGCTGTTAATACATTCACTGCCCAGTCGCGTAATCCATTCTTATTTCTCTGACAAGTGATTTAGTGATACTCAGGTTCTGACTCCTCCTGCAATTCCAATTTAAGGGTTAATAACCTGACATCATGAACCTAGACACCAAAAAGTACCAAATCACATAGTATCCAAATTAATCCATGTATTTGGCAGATGGGATGCCATACAAGCCATGCTACTCTCATGTCCATGGGGAATTGTAGCTCCTTTGACTTCTCTCCAACACCCTCCTTTCAATTCAAGCTGTACCTTAGGTTAGTAGCAAAGAGTTAA
Source organism: Bucco capensis (assembly GCA_013396975.1). Lineage (NCBI taxonomy): Eukaryota > Metazoa > Chordata > Aves > Piciformes > Bucconidae > Bucco > Bucco capensis. The sequence continues at coordinate 140,424 of VWZO01018191.1, read as the reverse complement.
GGTAGGAGAAGAAATAAAATACCTGCCACTATGCCTGACAGAAGAAAGTAGTAAGATAATTCATATGCACACAACTGCACTCTGGCATTTTTGTTGAGTATGAGCCACAAAAGAACTGTTAAAGATAATACTAGTCTGAGAATATAGTCTTCACTTACTCATTTTTTTAAAAAGGAACAAGATGCACAAGTCTCAGTAAAAAATTCTTCAGGTTGAAGAGACTGTATCTTCTCACAAATAACATTGCTCAAAGTCATGTTCTCAATGTTCTTATAAAGAAGCTGACCAGGCTAGTTTAAGTTAATTTTTATATTTAATAGTACTCAAAACCCATTCTGCATCTTAATAAAGAAGAATTAAAGAAGACAGAAAACACTACATCAAGGATAACTTTATAAAATTCTCACAAGACTATACAAATGTGTTTCTCAATGTTACTCCCAATTAAAAAGAAATTCTATTTCTTCTGTAGTAATGAGCCACCAAGCTCCTCTTTATCTACAATTTAATTTACACAATAAAACTTTTAGAAGATCTTCTATTATTTACCCTAACAGTGACAGCAAGAACTGATAGAGATGCCACACATCCTCTAAAATAACCACAAGTAAACACACACAAAGCCACATGACAGAGCAGCACATATTTTTAACAGAAACCCATCATGCGTGTACAGAATACAATGAGGACTCAAGTGTCAAATCTCACAGTGGTGGACTTCATCAAAGAAAGCATTACAGCTTTGTGTCATCTTGGAATAGCAGACCAGGATTTTCTTCAAAGCTTTCCATGAAATCCACTTCTAACAACCCCATAAGTCACCTTTAATCTTTAAAGTAAGAACAAAAAAAGGTGCAGCTTTAGAAATAAAGAGTGAATTTTTTAACCAATTGGCCATTTTTCCTTACACAACTGAGTTTCAACACAACTTCCTCTATGCATGCACAACAATGAGATCTAAGAATTCAAGGTTTCTCATTAAGAGGAGAACTCAAGGCTTCACCTTGAAAACAATACTTTGAGTGAGATCTGCTACAGCATGCACATTTGTTCTCCAGAAGAAACCAAGATCTGATATCACTGTAATGTGATTGATAATACCTTGTTACCGCAGAAGAAAACCTGTGATAAAATAAAGGTATTTCCCTGCAGCATAGGATAAATCTGTCTGGACAAGGAAAGAACATTCTTGCCTATCCTGTTGTACACATATTTAGTGAAACTTAGATTATAAATATGGCTTCAAAATTTGATAGCAGAAGACATTCAGAGACTTTCACAACTCCAAACTCAATCTGGGAGCTCAAAATCATGCTGAATTGCTCAGAAGTTTGCCATCACCAGAAATACAGCTTCATGTATTCAATTATATTTATTCAGACACATAGTACTCAACTCTGACTTTACTAATATGTCAAACCAACTGCTTTGAATGGATTTTTATAGGTACAACAGCTTTCAGGTCAGCAAATCTGACTGACGTATAAACAGAAAGATTAAAGTGTTTTCACAAAGACAGTAAAATTTAGTATGGAACAGTGTAAGAGTGATGTTATAAATGGAGTTTAGCCTGGAGAAGAGAAGGCTCAGGGGGGTCTTATTAATGTGTATAAATATCTGAAGGGAGAAGAGAAAGATGACAAAAATCAGTCTCTATTCAGGGGTGCCCAGTGACCAGATCAGAAGCAACGGGCACTAACTGAAACAAGGGATGTTCCCTCTAAACATCAGGAAACACTTTCCTACTGTGGGGGTGACTAAGTACTGGCACAGGCTGCCCAGAGAGGTTGTGGAGTATCCCTTAGAGATATTCAGAAGTTGTCTGGACACAGTCCTAGGCAAACAGCTTGAGAAGGGGAGTTGGACCAGATGACCTCTGGAGGTCTTGTCCAACCTCGACCATTGTGTGATCACTACCAGGAGAAGCTATAACCCTGAACTAACGCTGAGCATGAAACTTTTCATCACACATCCAACTACCCAAGATCTTCCCAAAGTTAAAGCTTCATCAAGACAGACCACCCAATACACAGAGGTCAGGGCAGGCCTCTGCTGCACAGGAAGTACATTCATATATATCTCAGTTCTATGTGCAGAACAAAACGTGGATCACAGTCTCCCAGATTTCAAACTTTCCAATTCTGTTTGTTTTTTTAATGTGTTTTATCATAAGCAAGACATGAAATATATTTCTGTTAAAGGCTATTGCCACAGCATGGCCTGAACAATGTAATTCCAGATTTCCTTATTCAGTGAATGGGTGCTCCTAATTCTGAGATTAAATAGAATTTTGCATAATGATGGAAAGCCCTATCATTAAAAGCAATGTTTATTCTGAAATTCAGAGTCTTAAATGAACAGTATCAGCAGAGAACTGATATTTGTCATTCTGGGAAAAGAAAAAAAAAATCACAAGCCAATTTTAGTGAAAAAAAAAAAGTTAATTACAGAAATAAACTTTCCCCACTGCTCTTATTTTCCCTGAACAAAGGAAGTTTATATTTGCCAAAAGACTCTACGTATCTATCCTGTTCCAGTACCTTAAAATGTCACCATTGGAGGATATGGCAGCAGAGGCTCAGATACATACTTATGGATCAGTTCAAAAGCAGAAACTCAGTGAAGCAGCACCCATCTGCCTCCTTCTTGCCTTTGAGTTGCTTCTGAACAGCCCAGGTTGTACTAGCAATTCTGTCACAGCTTACAATGGATACTGCACAAGCTAAGCTAGTGACAAATTGAATTTAGAAGATAAGAAATGTGAGAAATTCATTCTGGGTTTTTAAATTGAGTCTGTTTTGGAATAGAAGAAAAATATATTTTGGATCTACGCTAATATTTAAGTAGGCTCATAGTGTATATTCTGGCTAATAATAAAATTACTGATGTTTCCTATTGCAGTGCCTTTTTTTAATTATTATTCACTGCATTAAGCTATTTTACAAATATGCTGAAAGTACCACTTCGAATGGCTTTAACAACACAGGAGCTATTGATTTTTGTACCCAATTCCAAGAGCTGATGAATGCCCTTTTTCCACTTAAGGAGAAGAGAGATGACAGCTCTCCCATCTGTTGGGACTGAGAACCTTTGTGACTGAAAAACACAGCTAGGTCTTTTTGCCTCCTGAGGGAAGAAAACAAGAAAAAAAAAATTGGCCATGTAAATGTAGTTTAATAGGGAGTGCTTAAATTGAGAGTCTATAGCAACATGAACTGCTTTCTATAGCTGGTTTGTTTGTGTCTCAGGCACAGGAGCCAAGGGAGATGGCTGCATTATTTGCTCGATGTTGCTGTTACTGCAAGATAAATACAGCATTCTTCTTTTTATCTCTGGAGTGCCTTTCAGATAAACAGTCTGACCTGAAGCAAAGTCCTTTGCTGTTTAAAAGCAAAACCAGAAGAGATCTATTTTCCCAACAAAAACAGGACCAAGTAGAGAAGTGGCTTTGGACCTGATGTTTAAGAACACCATTTGACATAATCACAAGCAGGGTTACACAAGCAAGGATAGGAGGGCAAAAATAAAAAATAAGTAAGATTGTAGCTTAGTGCCTAGTCCAGAAGTTGTAAGATATAGAAACAAGACTATAACAAGGCTGGAATTTGCAGAACCTTTGCTGTCAGGTTCATCAAGAACAAGCACTGGCCAAGAAGCATTGGGCCCAGAGGTGCCATTAGGACAGGGTTAGGACATAACTACAGCTCTCCAGTGGAAATGTCATGCTCTGAGCTGCTGAGTGCTGAACCAACATTTTAGAAGGGGAAAAAAAAAATCTATGAGAAAAGCAGTTCAGAGTTGTTCTCTACTTCACCTTTGAAAGACTAATAGGTAGAAATGCCTTGCACAGAAGAATGAGAGAGAACGGGAATAAATTATGCTCCTCTTCTCAGGTTCAATGCATATTTACTTGCATTACATCCTAATATGTTCAGGTATCAATATCATACAACAAACATTCAACTACAAACGTGTAGTTTCCAAGAATCCAACATAAAGCTAACAGATGCTACTTGATGTATCAGATTTGTATGCATCAGGCTCTAGGCCAGAAAGCTCCCCATGCTCCTGCTGGATTCCTCCAATACCAAGTACAGATACTCGTTCTTGAAACTTCAGGTAATGGAAACCTCACATTCTCTCTAGGCTACCAGCTTCAAAGCTTCATCATCCTTATTGTTACATTTTTCTGTTGTATAACCTAAATCTTCAGTGCTGCAATTCAAGTTCTGTTTCTCACTGATCTCCCTGTGAAAGGCCACAAATATATCCTTTACCTCCTTGTGACAGACTTTTATATTTGAAACCTGTTATCATGACACCTGAGTCTTACCTTCTCTGTATTCAAACAAAAAAAAAATAAAAATCCAGTTTCTTCAAAGTTTTCTTATTAGGTTTTTGTATTATTTTTCTTTTTTTTTTCCTGTGTTTTGTTGTTGTTGTTTTTTTTTTTTTCAATCAGACTACTGAGAACTTCCATTATTACTCTCTGAACACTTCTGAATTTGTCCATATCCTTTTTGACCTTAGGAGGTCCAAGGAGGGCTAAAGAATTACTTCTGCTGTTCAACACAATGTTCCTGCCACACACTCCAGATGGTGTCTGACATCATTGACAAGACATTGTTTACTAAGTTCAAGTTGAAATTGACTATTAATCCACATTTTCTCTTGTATTGCTGATGCCTAAGGGGTCATTACCCATCCTGTGCTTGTACAGTTAATTATTCCTATCTAAATATAGAAGTTCAAATCTGTTCTTTCTACATAGCAACCCAGCTAAGATTGTTTTATTTTTCTTACAGTTTCAGTAACAGAATGAGATGAATGATTTTATATTCACAGAATTCAGGCTTTGCCTTCCAAACATCCTTATACATTTTCTAATCCTGTTGACACCTGAAGACTGAACAAGCATTCTCCTTCATTCAACATCTTTAATGAAAATATAGAATAGTAACTGGGCTGAAGTCAGGCCCCTGAGAAGTCCCATTTGCTGTATCTGCCTATTCTGTCAGATTTTCTAATGTGTATGGATATACACATCGATGACTATCTTCTATGTACCAGAACTGTTAAGCTGTCAGAATAGAGAATTAAATTCATATGACACTTTTTTTCTTGATTACAGTTATTAGGCATCAATGCAATCTTCTAGTTTCTTATGAAGAACTTATTTGTTCCAGTGCTTTTCAAAAAAAAAAAAGAGTTAAACTGACAACCTTGTAAAGCCAAGACTCTTCCTCTTTCCCTTGTTTTACAGATGTTATGTTTGCCCTTTCCACTCATGTTTTGTTGAAAAAGAACCATGTCACTGAAGACCAGCCACTTTCAAAAAAACTAGATTATTTCTTCTCTAAATGCTTCTGAAGCCTCAGTCAGGTCAGTGTTCTCAAAGAACTAGAAACATTTACCACCAGCAAAGAAATCTGCATAAAATGCAGCTGTGGCAATGTATCACAGTATGTCAGGGGTTGGAAGGGACCTAGAAAGATCATCTAGTCCAACCCCCCTGCCACAGCAGGATCACCTAGAGCAGCTCACACAGCAATGTGTCCAGGTAGCTCTGGAATGTCTCCAGACAAGGAGACTCCACAACCTCCTGGGCAGCCTGGGCCAGTGCTCTGGCACCCTCACTGTAAAAAAGTTCTTCCTCATGANGTTCTTTCCCAGATGCAGTACTTTACATTTACCCTTCTTAAATTAGAAGGTTGAAATCCAACATCTCCCTCTACCTGAAAGGATTCAAGTCTATCAAAGTGGCTGTAACTATGAGGTTACCTCTAGGCAGGATGAACAGGGAGGAAAGGAGATTATGAAGCCTTGCATCTCTTCTTACAAGACCACTCATATTTTATAGTAAACAGTCTTTGCTTAATACAGAAGCTGAGTCACAAGGATTCATATCACTCCTGTGTTTTCTTTCTTCCTCACTTGCCTTCCTTCTTGTGTCCTACACTCTGCAGAACAAGACAGCTGCAGCAGGAATGGAGAGTCACAGCACCATCGTGCTGATGACAGCCCTGAGCTGGTCTCTTTCATCTCCTAAGCAAATATTCCACCAACTGAAGATTCAGAAGATTCCTCCAAATTACAGTTAGAAGGCCACTGTCTGATTTAGGACTTATTTTCCTCACTTTTCTCCTATTAAGAGTCTGCAAAGGAATTGACAAATGAACTTGTACTTCAGCAACTCCTCCTGCCTAACATGCTCAATATTTCATTTGGGACATTTAGCTCTATTTCCTTAATCTTCCCATGGTGCAGCCAGCAGTATGGCTTCTATGCCAGAGACAAGGTGATTGAATGCTGGGTGATAAAGTTCAGCTCTCATCCTCAACCCTTCTGTACCTGGACCCATTTCCACTGAGCAGGCTCCTACAGCTACTCCTGCAGTGTTATTTCAGACTAGGAAAGGAAACTGGAAATCCAGGCATGTAGTTCTTGACCTGGCCAAATACAATAAGAGCAAATACTGCAATGTATGGTAGCCTGCTTAAGTGCTCTCTTAGCAATCCTGGTATTGATTCTTGCCATGATACGTGACAGTTCCTTACTTTACAGTTATGGAGACCTTATGCTAAAAGCATCCTGAAAGGTGAAGTTCTTCCTATAGTGTGGGTATCTAGTAAGGTTTAGATGGTATATGGTCTGTCTGAATCAGTGTAATTGCCAGTATTTAAAAATATCTATTATACATCTTCTTAAAAGTTAATACTAATATTTAGCAAATTCCTTTAGCACAGTATATTCTATTTCATTCCAGTGTATTAGATTCATTTATGGCAGCAGAACTGAAATCACCTTGCCAGTGAAACAGTGAGCCCACACAATTAAAAAGACCTACCCTGTGTGCCTAAAAACATGGCTATAAGAATGCTTACTCATTCTTTAGATAAATCACCAGAACAAACACTACATTAATTTTCTAGTACACAAAAGTACCTAGCTCTATGCATCCATACACACAAAGCAGTCACCACATTCAGCACTTATTGAAACCTGTGAAACTACTGCACCTATTGAAAGCATGTGAAAATTATTCAAGATTCCTTACTCCAGAATGGACAGAGTTCTGCCTGTACTAACAGGCAAAGAAAGCAAGTAACATAAGCATTGAAATGTGCTGTAACTAAGTTAGCAAACAATTAAAATGTTTATATTATAAGGTACAAAGCATCACTAATTGTTTAGAACAGATGCTTGCAAAAGACTCAATCCTTATGGTCACAGAAACACACTGAAAGGAAGGTCTGTGAGTGTTTCTCTTGTACCTCTATGATTTAGCAGAAATAAAAAGGAATAGAAATAAGGGAATAAGAATCCTCTTCAGACATTGGTTTAGCCCCACATAGCCTTCTCCTGTCACTCAACCTGATCAAACGGCTTTTAGAGTTAGTAAGAGGTTATCTTGGCTTGCATTTGCATGTTTGCAGGCGTATGCAAACTTTACCACAGTAGAAACTGTCAGCTCCTTTGAAGCAAGAAGCTGACAAGATTTTTTGGAAGTAACCATGAGATTATATATAGTTACACAATTTATAAATCCAGGCCAATTATAAGTTCTTCAGGCTGTTTTATCCATTCCTCTTTGAAGTCGATTCTAAAAGCCTTTAGCCCCAATTTAACAAAAATAAATGGAAGTTTACTCTTAATGGCTCAGACTGAGAGCATCTTCAACACTGCCACAGGAACACGTCTGGTCTTTGAATTCCACACACACCCTGCATGCGCAGAGCTGGACCCACCCTTTAGTCCTAAGGTTCATCTGCCAGGGCCTAGCAAGCTTGGATGCTGGCAGCCAAGTCCTTAGGACAGAGGTTTTATTAGAGTGTCCTTCTCTTAGATGGAAGGCCTCACAGGGCTAAATGAGCTCCATCTGCCCAGGTTTGGAATCAGAGTTGTCCTTCTCCTAGGATGACTGCCAGAAGGCTAATGAGCTCATCCTACCCATCCAAGGATTCTAGGAACATGGGTATCACTCCCCACACTTTCCCGTGGGCAATGAGTTTAATGGTCCCTCTGCTGTTGGCACAGTTATCGCACCAGGGGCCACAGGAGACCCCAAGTGATTTTCAGACTGTGCCTGTGTCTCCATAATGCAAGGGAGGAAGAAAGGATCACATTTGTTTTGGGGAATACAGAACTGTGTATACCACCATGCACGCACGTTAGTAGTTCCTTTACTTTGCTGCAGTCCCTCTAAAATGAACTTGGATTCACCTCCATTTCATTACAAGACACTGTTCTTTGAGCAGGGAAGCAAAAGACCTTGGGAGCAGTAAAGTCAACAAATCCCAGTTTATGTACTGTCCACAAAACAACTGTCTACATACAGGAGGTTACACAGCTCAAACTCCAACTTCTACTGAATAGGAAAAGTCACTGATTTCAGTTAAGTGCAGTAATCCACTGCAACACAACAAAAAAAAAAATCTCTGGAAGAAACATTGAGCAGATATGAGCAGATAAAACCAATTGTCAAATTCCCTAATTTTACACTGAGCAATTAGTATAGATGTCACTCTCTTCTAACAGCATAGTTTACATTTCTACATTCTAGACCTCTCTCTTTCTTGAGAGAACAAGTCAGCCTTCTCCACTCCATCCCATAAGCACCAAACTACCTTTTCCCAAATGGTCTAACCGTTACCAACATCACTAAATCCTGGAAAAATGCTATTCTTATTGAAATAAATTCTGTTTGGAACCAGAAGGCTCAAAAGCTTGTCCACTTTTTCCCAACATTACAGTCAGCACAACCAAAAGTAACCCAGATCTGCTCTTTTCACAGAGCATCTACTCCCCAACCCCCATGAGAGCTAGACCATACAGCTTTTGTGTGGAGTCCACATGTTTAATTCATCATATGAAGACTGATCCTTGACTATATTAAATCCATCAGCAATATATTCATGCTATGTCTTTTCTAAGACTTGGACAGCACAGACAAAAGTCTAGGTCTGTACTTAGGTATTCAAGTTTTAAGTAGAATTCCTAGTTCTATACTTGTACAACATCAGTTTGGTACTTCAGATCTTTGAAGCATCAATGCAAAAGCTACTGAAGAGTGACTCTGTGCTTGAGTACCTCACAAATATTCTGACAGGGAGATAAACAGATAAAATCTGCAATTTTGCTGATTTCTGCTAGGAAAATTAAATAACCCAGGCTTTACCACAGCCTACAAGAACCAGTTTCTCTAGCAATACAAATTTTACAGTGTCTCATAAATGTATCCAAGGGGAAAAAAATCCCCATCACCTACAGTCTGATTAATCAGAATTTTTCCTTTCTTCTTATTATGAATAATGTTGAAAATACTACAATAAATTGAAATGCCAAGATCTATCAAAAAGTCCTTGTTGGAAAAGGCTTGATTTTTAAGGGAAATTAATCCACAGAGAGTTGACTTATTAATGGTTTATTAAAAATTAATTCATGCCAAGAGCACATTAAATGTTCATCTTATTAAAGAAAATATAATGATTTGGGTGAGGATAAAACAATCTTACTATGAAACAGACAGTAAAACATACTAATTGGGTTAATATTAAAAATGTATTGTCTAGAAACACAAGAAATGAAACGCTCATGTGGTAACTAAACAGCAGGTTTATATTAAAGAATATGTTCTCCAGAGTTATTTTGACGTTAAACAAATTTTGGAAGCATTTATTTTGCTAAGACTTGATCACATAAGCCAAATAATTTTGATATGATGAAAAGAAACTGTTCAGCAATCCATTACTTAACTCCACAGTGCTCCTACACTTAATAGAATTTCTTTAATGAGGTTAACACTGTTATTAAGGGAATTTGGATTTGAATTCCAGTCCTCCTCCTTTTTTTTTGAAAGTAAATAATTTTCTTAAAAGAACAGTAGCATCCTAGAAGAAGGTTTAAGGATAGACTTTTGCAAAACATAAGGCTCTCATGTATTATTAACGTGCATATAGAGATAAGGTATAGACATCATATTAGGATGTACACATAGATCCTAACACACTTCGTCAGAAGCAATATAAAATATAAAAAGTAAGTAACAAGGTAGGTAACAACCAATATTCAAGTATGATACTAGATTACTTTACCAAGAATATTTTTCTTGTTATACAGAGATGAAAATTGCCTCGTTATAGAACTACTGATATTTTCAGGACATCAACTAAATTATATTTTGCCCACTTTAATGACAAAACAACAGTTAATACATGAGAAAGCTTATTGGCTTGGAAGAGCAGAGATATTAGTTGCAATGCTGAAACTGAAGTTGTAGGCAGTTATGATACAAACCAGCTTTAAAGTCTTACATAAAAATTTTGCCCTTTTCTCTAAGAGATATGCCCCTTTTCATTTGCAGGGACTCTTTCATCCAAATCATTAGACAGACACTGGAAATCAAATCTTCTTAATTGTGGCAATCAAGAAAAATAGCAAATGCAATAATCAGTCACAATTTATTGGAAATTTTAGCAAACCCAAGGCATTCCTTACTTATTGCAATATGATTACATTTTCCAGGTACCTTTCCCTATGTAATGTATTCACTTTTTTTTTCCCTTGATCTTCTGCTTCACTATTTTCCAAGTACTTGCAGTACTTCTCAGGTTGGTGTCATCTACAGATTTAATATGCACATTCTTGACACGCTTCTTTCTGACAGTGAAATATTAATAACACTCCCCTATTATAACTTTTTCAACAGTTTCCTATCCACCTACAATAATTTCATCTGCTGAAGTCAAAACACATGACATCTACTGCCTGTCCTTTACCCACAAGACCTGTTATTCTACGAGAGATGGAAATTAAATAGGTTTGACACATTTTGTTCTTGGCAAATGTATGTTTACCATTCCTCATCTCCTTTATTTTACTAGGTGCTTATAGGTACTTTTAGTGACTTCTTCCAGTATTTTTCCAGGAATTGAAGTCAAGTATGTAATAAATCTCACTGAATTGCTGAGGTCCTGCATAGAATGGATGTATTGGCTATTAATTTAAAATGAAGAACAATTTAAAATGCTTGGTTGAATCAATTTTCATGCAACCTAAAATGCCTAGGCTTCTTAATCTCAGACTATTTTCTTCTTAGAAAGACAGTTGTGACATTTGGAGAGTTGGAGGAAATGATCTTATTCAAATATTTCATTTATTTAAGCATAATAAGAACATAACACTTAAAAATCTACCCAATTTTCAGACACACCTGTTTCAGCATGCTGTAGCTGATTATTCATTGAGCTTTTTAATGGATTGATTTTAGTCAGTTTGATATTATTATGACTTTTACTAAACCCAGGACCAAATAACTGTTATCACACCATGGCTTTGAACAGCAATGTAATCAGCACAAAAAGTAGCTCAGGTGCTATGTTTTGCACGAGTTGTAACCCCTTATCTTTCGTGAGAGAGACACCACTCACCTTGCTTTATTTACAAGATCTGATCAAGAGCTGCACTCATGAGATGTCTACCAAATACAGTGAGGCAGATCACTTCTTCCCAATTACTTAAAAACAAAAAAAAAATCAAAATCCCCAAAATACTCAGTTCCTTAAAAGTTTAAGATACTAAACTAGGGACATCACAAGAAGGGGGCAAGATGTCATCCAGAAGGACCTAGACAAGCTGGAGAGGTGGGCCCAGGTGAATCTCATGAGCTTCAACAAGACCAAGGGCAGGGTCCTACACCTGGGTCGGAACAATCCCCACTATCAATCCAGGCTAGGGGATGAGATGATGGAGAGCAGACCTGCAGAAAAGGACTTGGGGTGCTGGTGGATGAGAAGCTGGCCATGAGCAAACAGTGCACACTGGCAGCCCAGAAGGCCAATGGCATCCTGGGCTGCATCAAGAGAAGTGTGGCCAGCAGATCCAGAGAGGTGATTTTGCCACTTTACTCTGCTCTGGTGAGACCTCATCTGGAATACTGTGTCCAGTTCTGGAGCCCTCAATACAGAAAGGACATGGATCTGATGGAGCAGGTCCAGAGGAGGGCCACAAAAATGATCAGGGGGCTGGAACACCTCTCCTATGAGGACAGGCTGAAGGAGCTGGGATTGTTCAGCCTGGAGAAGAGAAGACTTCGGGGGGACCTAATAGTGACTTTCCAGTACTTAAAGGGAACTTATAAGAAGGCTGCAGAGGGCCTGTTTGCAAAGGCCTGCAGTGAAAGGACAAGGGGCAATGGTTTTAAACTGGAGAGGAGGAGATTTAAATTGGACATTAGGAAGAAGTTCCTCCCCACAAGAGTGGTGGAACACTGGCATAGGTTGCCCAGGGAGGTGGTTGAGTTCCCATCCCTGGAGGCATTCAAGGCGAGGCTTGACAGGGCTCTGGGCAACCTGATCTAGTTGGGGATGTCCCTGCCCACTGCAGGGGGGTTGGACTAGATGACCTCCAGAGGTCCCTTCCAACCCTAACCATTCTATGATTCTATAAGGAACAGAGAGATTTTTATTCCCTACTTGAGCACCTAGTTCCTCAGGAAGACACCTAACTGCAGGCTTGACAGAGTTTTTACAGCAAGGCACTTCATCCTACATTAGCCAAAATACTACTGTAACATCCTCTGATATTATAATATCATCACTTCTTCAGGTGAAGAAAGAAATATAATTCTGGAGAACCTGCACTATGAGATTGCTCACAAATTCATCAACTTTTAACAATATTAAACGGCATAAATGCATATTGACAATTAGCATTTCACTTTCTCTTCAGTGCTTACAGTGAGAGAAAAAAAAGAACATGCAAACACAATCATTCTGTTCACTTGAGTAATGTTTTCACATATGCAAAGATTTGGCTTATTTTCAGTTGACTATGACTTATGTATTACATTGCTATGTAACATGCTTAAGCCACACAGTTTACTGCAAGACTTACAACAGCAAATAAAAGCAGCTAGGTGACTGTCTACAGTGTAAAACTGGGGAAAGGAGATTATATTTCTAGCAGAAATTATCTCTCTTTGCAACTAAATTGTGTCTGCCTGGCTAAGTGCTTTGAGAGGATGCACATGCTTCTTCACAGCACCAGGATTTGGAGCCATAATGGATATATTAATATCAGGCTGCCAGAAGTGATTAGTAATCTCCTGTGGGTGCAGTCAGCCCTGCTCATGCTCACTTCAGCCAGAATGGGAAGCAGGAGTGAAAAGAGTATTACTCCTTATCCTGCCAAGCAGGAGAGAGAACAGCTTTAGTAGAGGAGCTGAAGGGGTCTGGGATGTGTTGGAAAACTGCCTAGTCCAGGTAAGTCTGTGACCGTGAACGTTGCTGCTAAGCCAGTTCACAGAGAAAGGCAGTAACATATACATGTTCTGGTTTAGCTTTTAACCAAGGAGTCTGTATCCCCTTGGGAAAATAAACAAATAAATAAATCACTACCATCAACTGCTTCCAAAGAATGACCTAGAAAGGCCCAAAGTTAGCAAGCAAAAACTTACAGCTTGATGTCAAGACTGTCTTCCAATTCCTGCCACAGTCTGAAGCAGCAAACACACCTGAGCAAGCGTTTAGTGGCTCCCTCCACTTGAGATCCAGCTGCCATACCTGCAGGGTAGGACTCCTATCTATAAGCCACAGCCAGTGATGGGCAATAATGATTGCTTACACAGGTTAGCATACACTAGGGAAGTAACAGGTGGGATCTGGGTCTTCCCTTGGGTAGAATAAACTCAACCCTACCTGTTATGCATCTCAGAGTCATCTTTGATCTAATCCTAGGTGTTTTCCTAAACGTGGAGAATTTGTTGTGTGTCTCTGCGTTGAGAAGGCATGTGTATATGTGTCTACAGCTCATGTTTGATGGAGAACTGCTTCTCTCTTTCCATTAATTATTGAGGTAAGATGCTGAACTCATTTTAACATTTCAATTAAGCATCTAGAATTTAGCCGGAGGAATACAAGTCAGATTGCTGTTTACCAGCCTATGGGAGAGTCTGCTAAAGATGTGTCACAGCTGTACCATTAGATAGGTGAAGCTATTTGCAGGCAGTGAGCTGGTTTTATGGCCTTATACTCAAGGTACTCAGTGGGAGAAACAAGGCTATGTTCCCTGCTTAGTTTATGCATTGTACATTGCAGTCACCATATAACAAACAGAAAGAAGTCCAGGAGCAAAGCTCTGAAGACAGGTCTGAGTTCCAGCTGCTCCTCAGGAGCAGCTTGCAAAGGTGACATGAGTGCCACCACCTTTCCATTATGTTTTTGTGCACGGTGCCTAAACCAGCACAGAGTGAAAGAATTACATTGCATCCCTCACCTTTTACTAAAGGCTAACAAAACCCACAAACAAACAAAAATCAGCCTCACACTTTGTACTGCAATATTTCCTTCTTGGAATTCTATTTGTCCAAGGGGAAAAAAAAACAAACAAACATAGAAATCCATTAAATAAATGTATTCATCTCATGACAAATGCTAAATGGATATTTTTCTGGGAATTGTTTCACTAAGTGCCACAGATCATCCTCATCTGTTTCCAGCTGTGGGCTAATGCTTTAGAGGAATGTATATGACCTCATGCACCTGGAGATTAGGAGATTTCTTTTAGTGAGTTCAGCAGCTTGCAAACCCAATGATTGACACTTTATGTCATTTGTACTTTATATTAACAAGAGTAAATGATGACTTCATATTCAGTAAATTTTACTGTCCTCATTTTTGCATTAAAAACAAGTCTTCATGCTATTTTCAGATTCCTAGTCATAAATTAAACCTTTCTAAGGCGTGGAGAGCATGAGAGGACTCTAACAACAAAATAAAAAGGAGGAGAGAGGGGGGGGGAAAGGAAGTATTTTTACTGATGTACTAGCATTTACACACTTCATCCTCATTGTTAATGTACACTTGGTAAAATATTACCTTATGGAAGCTGATGGCAAAACCGATGAGAAATATGTGGGAAAGAAAAGCCACATTTCTCTAAGCCTAGTGCCTGCTACTGGAATGTTGTGGTGGAACGAGGTTATGCAGAAGTAAAATGGGATGTGTTAGAGTTAAATGCAGTGCTCAGAAAACACAAAAGAACTGGAATGTTAATGAACCAGAGAGCACAGTTAGAATGCAGAATTAATTTGTAGTCAACTGAAGCCTGAAATTTGCTATTGGATTCTGCTACTTGTTGACTGTGTTTTTTGTTAGGTTCTAAGGCTTGCATACTTACTTTTTTTCCCCCCTCACTCTACTGGGCTTTAGTGTTAAAGAAAAACAAAAAAATTAGTGTTAAACAAAAAACTTATGCATATGAGTCACACAAATGACCAAGGAGCAAGAGGCTTTAAAATTGCTGTTTCTTGGCCAACTCAGGTTGATTATACTCTCAATTCTTTGGTAAAAAAATAAATAAACTGAAAGATAAGATAGAAAGTTCTTAAAATTGTAAAAGCACAGGGTGGACATGATGAATGACAAGAAGCTCCCCATTGTTCCAAGCACACCAACACCTTTGTACCTGTCTACAGCTCCTTACAAAACTGTAATTTTTGTCACATTTTTAGAGTTCAGCCTAGGAAGCAATACCAGATATACCAGCTTATATGTTATGTTTCTGCATGTGACTTTACTTCCCCAAGCATTCAAAAGTACTTGTCTCATTTCTGCAGAAGCACTACTGGACTACTTGCTCATGCTAATTTATTCACCCTTTTCTCAGCAGTGCCAGCATCCTATCTGTTATCAGCACCAATTTTGCATTTCACCACCGTAGGCTCACTCATAGATGCTCAAACAGGCCCTTTCCAGCCTTCTTGGAAGTTCCCTTTAGGTACTGGAAAGTCACTAGTAGGTCCCCCCGAAGTCTTCTCTTCTCCAGGCTGAACAATCCCAGCTCCCTCAGCCTGTCCTTGTAGGAGAGGTGTTCCAGCCCCCTGATCATTTTTGTGGCCCTCCTCTGGACCTGCTCCATCAGCTCCATGTCCTTTCTGTATTGAGGGCTCCAGAACTGGACACAGTATTCCAGAGGAGGTCTCACCAGAGCAGAGTTAAGTGGCAAAATCACCTTTCTCCTTGGAGACAGTCACAAAATAGTCTTGATCCTATGTCTTACCCACTGCTGGACATGCTGTGGTGTCCTTGTGGCACTTGTGCAGTCAGACTCACTGAAGTTTCATAACCTGCTAACCTTTTCTTTTCCTCTCAATTCTCAATTATTTCAACTCAGAGTGTAAATGTTTGCTGTCAAATATGGGTCACATTTAAATTAATGGAATCCCCCAAAGAAAAACACAGCCCTTAATTGATGGGTTGTTCATGTTGAATGGTACTTGATGATACAAGTCATTCCCACCACTCACTCATACTGATTGGCAATGACAGGAAGACAAATCAGCTAAAAAATTTGGGAGCTGACCTCGTGTGGAGAACTGAGCTGGCATTCAGACTAGTGAAAATGATCTGGCAATGAAAGAAAAACCTTCACAGATTACTCAGGACTATGGGTACTTTTGATTTCACTGATAGGTCTTGTTTTATATTCTTCTTAGCAGAAAACCACATACCGATTATTAGGTGAAGAAAAGCTACAAATAGAAAATAGAATATAAAGAAGAAAAAGACTAATTTAAGATAATTTTTCATAATGTGTTCTTCCATATATTAATATATTTTTCCAAGAATAAATATCAGAAAAATGTTGGCAACTACTGCTTTCAGCTAAATATTTTAAGTAATGCATATTGCTTTTGGAACAGAAAAAGAATAATGGGAAACTCAAGCCCTATGCTGGGCCTCTTTTATCTGTACAATTTTATTGAATTTCCATGTTAGCAAACAATAAATAATAATAATAAAACCGAACATGTTTATAGCTGTTTTCATCCATAAACTCTGAGGTACTCTTTAGTACACTTGTCTAACTATAGCCAATAATTTTTCCTCATTGACTGGTGTGGAATGCTAAATTTAAGTGTAGTCCATTAAAAGGGAAATGAGGAGAAAGATTGTCTTGTGCCTGTGACTGAAAGTAATAATTCTTCAGTTTTATTTCCAGCTCTGCCATTGACTCACAGAATGACCCTGGGCAAGTCACTAAGGCCAAGAGACAAAAAGAGAAGAAAGTTCCTACATTTGATGTAACCACGAATAAGAAGTTTGATTTTCATAACTGCTAACTATCTGCAAATACTCTTTGTGGAAAAACCTTGCCCTAATCTCTTGTTCCAGTAGTTGACCCATCTGAAATTCAATCTCCATGGAAACTGAAGTGGTTTAGCTTGACTCAAATTAATCTCATTAATTTGTCATAAATCTCAACTGCATACATGCATAATCCAACAAAACTCTCTCAAGTAACAGGCTTATTTGGTAAAATATATGGTTTATTAAATTAAATTTAGCAAGATTCAGTAATTTGAGAGCTTCTGGATTAGGAGATGGCACTGGTTTATCCTGGTTGAGATATGACTTTCCACACAGGCACATTTTTATCATCCATCTACATTTTGCAGGCACTGTGTGTCAAATCTAAGATAGCACTTTCATATTATTCAGTCTTGTTCAACATATTACATTGTCAAACTATTACTGCAGAGTCCTTTTTCCTGGCCTTTGCAAACACAGTCATCTCTCACTGATACTCATCTAAACAATTTTCTTATCCACCTCTTCCCTCCCCCCTTTTGGCTCCTTTTTTTCCTGTCCCTGTGAACTACAGCATTTGTGGCTTTTGCTATCAAGACTTCTAACTACCTTTAGCTCAGCTTTGACTATTTAATGACTGCTGACACAACTGCTCCCAATTCCAACTAGCTGATCTTCCCTTGCAAATGTCTTTAGAAACAACCACAACAAAAAATAAAACTAAAGAAAACAATTAAACCATCACATCCAGAAAAGATTCTAACTAGTCACACCAGTCTGATAAGACTCCTCTTGATTAATTTACTGTCAGTAATAAGAACAGTCAACAACTCATGGTTTTTACATCAAATTGGAACTATTTGTTTTCTAAATAAATGGAAAAAACCAAGCTAATATAAATGACATTGCTGCCAATCTTTTCTATGGATTACTAGTGGAACCTGACATAGTATCAATGGTATCTTACTGAAATTATCTCTACCTGCTCCTAGAGAGTGTCCCATATCTGTTTAACACACTTAAAAGGTAATTATCATTAGTAAGTGCATAAATTTTAGAATCAAATTATCCACAAATAGAATCTTCCCAATTTTCAGAGTTTAACCAAAATTAAGTCACATTTATCAACATATCAATACAGTGAACCACTGTTTGCAGCAGAATGACTTCCTCTCCTTCCTTGCAACATACTGCAAGTGGGAGAAGTTGATGCACTGAATGCAGTGGCTACCACTACAGACCCTGATTTGAGAAAGAAATTACCAAGTTAAATTTCCCTAGATGGCTTTCAGATTTTCTCCATGTTCTCAAATTATATCTATAATAATAATTTGTTAATTCACATGGCACTATCCCCATTAAAATCAATGGTCTCTATTAATTGTGAGATCAGAAGAGCCTTCCAAGACATTTGATATTTTCATCATGAATTCTTAAGTCAATTTGTCCAATTGCAGAACAGAAAATAAGTAATACAGAAATATATGAATCATTTACTTTTTTGACTGTAATAGCAGTATTTCGTGCTGGGCATTTGTGCAAACAGGGTAAAGAAATTCTGCTTAAAGCTACAAACAATAAAGAGGAGAAATTTTACTCCTGTCTCCATCCATTGTAGTGGGTGTAAATGTGCCAATTTTTTCCCTGTAAATTCACAGTTTCAAATAGAATGTGCAAAACAATGAGTAGGCTCTGGAATGAGTAGGATGTCTTTACAGGGATGGAAATTCTGTAGACAGAAAATAGGATGAACAGTAGAGGACAGAAGCTAATGGTCAGAAAGGTATGGGTACCACACAAAAGAAGTAGCAGTGGTAAGGGCAGGCTGGAGGAGGAGGGAAGGTTGAGATAAAAATAAAACACCAACAAAACAAACTGAAAAACTGAAGAGAACCCTGGTCCCCAAATCCAGCAGCCTTCTTAAGCTTTAATTTGCTCATTGAGCCGTTTTACGATGGGATGCAAAGTAGCATATAAATTATTGAACACCTTTGTAAATAAAAAGATCTAAAATATGCCCATCAGTTAGGCTTTCTACAGAAAAAAAACCATGTGCTTATACCATTGTAATAGCGTGTTGACAAGGAGAACTTCACCAGGAAGAAAAGCATTGTTTTATAATGCCTTACATTTGTTAAGATCACAGAGAAATTCAGCCTTCCCATCATACACATGCAGCAGTTTCAAAAATCAGAACCACCAATATATATTTTGTATTGTTTTCAAAAATGAGTCAGCTCTTTTCACCAAATGTGAACACTCTCCATCATGATGGCTTGATGAAGATGATGTAGACATCATTTAAAGGCAAACAGAATACAAGAGGGCATGTCAGGTCTGTTATGTTACCACTATGTTACTATTACTACTAGCACCACACAAAATCTGTGAGTAATTATACTTAATTTGGATTTTTTCGGTATGTTGCATGTTCCTCAGGTAAGGACTATGTCTCTTCCTGTGGCTTGTGTGGCACAGAGTTTAAAGACTCTGAATGGTCCCATAAGCATTTAAAACTCTAATACAAATGAGCATGTGGAGAGAACTGAGTCTTGGCTCCTTCCCTGGCACTCATCCTTTTCTGAGCACATCCAGTGATCTGCATGCAGCTATGGATGAGACTAATTAAAACATGAACCAAAAAAATAATATTTATTGGAGGGTTTAGGTCCTGTAGTCAGATTTATGAAGATATTGAAAGCACTCGAATATAAATATGTGCTTAGAATGAACTACAATGGTTTAGCTAAAATTTGGGTTTAATCACCAAACTGTTTAAGCATTTATGCAAATTCTGAAAGAAGCCTGTCTGCTTTCTTTTGTTCCTTAATCTCTTTACAAACCTTAAGCAGTTCTAGTCACATGGCCTTAAAGCTTCACGAAATACTAAACAGATCAACAGATCTAGCTCCAGAATCTCTATTGAACTATTTGATTCTTCATGTATAGGATGATATACAAAAAGGAAAGGAATGGCCTGTGGTTTGTCCCTACTACATGATCCCAACTTTGTTCAAGACTGACAAGACATCTCATTATACAAAACAGCATGTGTAAAAATTACACATGGTCACAGAGGTGACATTTATAAGCTCTGCAGGAAATTTTCAGTGGAAAGCCCAAGGGACAAGCCCATATTATTTGCTATGGTTTGGAATGAATTTAGTTCATTTTTAAGCAAGTATTGGGTCATGTTGCATGGTAGATTACCTTTTCCCTTCTAATCTAGGTAGCACCTGGTTAATGAACAATTCAAATACACTAGGGATATGCTAAATCACCAAGAAAGAAGCATGGAGATAGGACTGCTCTAATTTCTGCAGAAAAAGTTCTATAAAGGTGAGGAAATGGTAATTACCCTTTACAGCACAGAATCATCATTATCTACGCTTGAGTAGCTGTAAAACATTCAATCTAAAAAGTAGATGGACTAAAACAGCTAAGACAATACCTACTGTACAGCTCTCTATGGGGTTCAGACCTAAGTGGGACACGTAAAAGCAAACAAACATAACAGTATTCCAGTTGTAACAGCCTCTCTTTTTTAACAACTTCCAAACTGCCTTTTCCCCTGTCCCTTCCCTACATAACACTAATTTCAAAGCCAGGCTGATTTAAATGATCCCCAATATGCAACTTTTACCTGCTATAAGGTATCCATCACCACTTAATGCTATTGTTTGTTTTGGGGTTTTTGGGTGGTGGGGTTTTTTTTGTGTGTGTGTGTATTTTGTTTAAGACAAACTTCAATTTGTTACTTAGATTGGAATGAATCTGATTTTACCTTAGCCATCTAAAAAGACAAACACCTAGTTTCTCTCTAATGTCAAGGAGGAGACACAGGTCACCTTGAAAGAGCTTTTCACCTGAGACATCTGTATTAGGACTGAATAAATCTGTAGATGCCTCTGTCCATTGACTAAACAGAAATACTAGAAAATCAGCTCTAGCTAGACACATAACATTAATACTGCTAACATTAAGCCATACACATTCCAACCTTTCACATTTGACATTGAGAATTCTGATGTTTATGGACCATTAGTTCTAGTAACAGATGTTAAAACCCTAATTGATATTAAAGTCAAGCTTGCACTTTTGTTTTTCTTTTTTTTCCCCCCAACCTGAAGAGATAAAGCTTTTCCACCATTTTTGTAGCTATCCAGATGGCTAGAAATATTCTCAAAGGCTTTCCAATTAATTGCAGTATATGGTTCATAATGGAGAGCAGACAGTGACTTTCAGCACGTATGGCTAATTTTGAATGCCTTGAAACACCACCACATTCTCATTTAATGAGCCTCTCTCTTAATGTTGCCAGTTTGTGGTGTCTCCCTTTAGAAAGTGATGAAAAAAGAATCACATCCCTTGCAGGCAAAGACAAAAGTGATGAAGAAAAGCTTTGCTCACCATTTCAAAGAGAGTAAACAGTAATTTTGATGTTTTCATTAGTGCCACCAAGAACATATCTATGACTATTCCTGCTGATTCTCAAAACTTAGCCATTGAAGAAAGCAAAAAAAATTTATGTTATTTCCATTGCCGAGCCCAATTACTTCTTTTTTCCCTTTTTATTTTAAAGAAATTAATACAAGTTCAGAGCTACAGTCACTGATAATCTGTTAATGACAATAATAACATAGGAATAGGCTTCGTTTTACTTTAAACTCTCTTTAATGCCATTCACTTTGCATCACTGAAGCATACCAGGCACTAAAAAGATACAGTAATATTCTGCTTTCTCATCAAATTTATATCAATATCATTTATATTTTAAAACAGCATAACAAAAAAGAGAGAATTAAAGCCATCTATTTGGAAATCAATCTTCATTCTGTCCAGCCATATGCATTTATTGCTCCCACTTTCACTTCCAAAGTAACACTGATATTTTTCCCTATTTCTCTCAGCACTGCCTGTGACCACTTTGTATGCTTTACAAATTTGATCATAGCTCAACTGGCACCAAAAGAATACTTAAATACAATCATGAAGCAGGCACATAGACAATATCAAAGAGCTTCAATACTAAGTGGTCCCCCCAAAAAAAATCTCTGAAAAGCTATGCCAGGGTTCACTTCAACAGCAATTAACAACATCACCATTTGAAAAAGAAGATAGACAGATGCTTCATTGGCTCAACAGACCAAGTGTACATGCTCTGTGCCCTGCCAGTCACTATGATACACAGAGGAGCACTAACAATTTAAGACAACCATGCTAATCATCATCTCTTAATACTTAACACTTGCCATGACACACTTCTCTTCCAGCCTACCTACACAGCAAAGCACAGTTTTTCCTTCTATTTTGCTCTAACTCAACTCTTTTTTAAATATGTGTGTCCCAAATCTTCATTCTGAATCATATCTGCTGCTACAGATGTAAAAATTTCATTTCTATATACACACACACACATCCATTACAGACAGCTTCTAGCTGCCTTTTGGGCAGAATAGGTTAACTATGATTAATACATGCCTATGCTAAAGTATAGGCATAGAAAAACTTGGCCAAGTATCCTCATTCAGAGTTTGGTTTTCACATAGAATTATAATCCTATAAACTCTCTCTTCCTTTCCTACATCTAAACACACTTTCTCCTGAAAAACTGTAATACAAAGAGCTGCAGTGAATCCAGCTATCTGTGCTCAATTTGCAGGATTCAGACCAAGCTCAGTTTAAATATGCAGCCAGTCCTCTTTCGTGTCCACTCTTTGTTCATTTGGCAGCTACCAAGTAAATACAACATCTTACATAGTGATTCCATTTAAATCTCCGACACTTAGGAGGACTGAATGCAGAAATATTTACAATTTTAGCATTGTTTATTTATATTATTATCAGTCTTCACTAAATGACACAGATATAGTACTTAAAGGATTATAAGAGAAAAACATGCATCTAACTTTTTGCTGTGAGAATGCAAAGGAAATTATTACTTTAGAAATTATGCATCTGGTAGCAAGAAGGTTAAACAAACTTCAAGCAGAAGCTCCCATTGACACATCTGCACTAAGAGTTGGAAACACAAAGACTGATTTTCAAGAGAAGATAACCAGCATTATATCCCATGGAAGTCCTAAGAAAAATGACCTCTTTAGGACCCTTGCAAATCCAGGCCTTATTTTTGTGTGCCCACCTCCTAAAAGGATTTAAGAGATTTAAGAGATAAGGCCTCAAGACAGGTTGATGATGCACAAAGATAAAGAGCATTGTGCTGGATCATTCTGCCCTGGCAGGTGTCTTATACCTGTTTCAACAGTATCAAGACATATAAGAAAGAAATATAGCTGGGATGGCTGGAGAAACCTTATAAATGCAGCTGGGACAGGTTGTGACAGGAAAACAGAATCACTCATAGACAAAAAAAACCAAAACACCTGTACTACTACAACTTCTGTTGCTTTTATTCTCTTTTACATTTAAGATTAAGAAAGAATGCCACAAAATACATATGAGCTCTGCTCCACAGTGCTGTGGAGAAAGGCACTAAGTTTTGCCCAGCCACATGGAAATGCTTTTTAGGTTGGTTTAAGAGAGTATAACTACATTGCTAATTCCAATGCCACAATAAAAAAGAATGCTAACAACAACAACAAAAATAACACGTTTCATCAGTATCTGACAGTTTGCAGCTCTTTGTTTTAAATCTGTTTTATGAAAAGAAGTGAATAGAAAGATCAGCATTGGGGAAAAAAAAGAAAGAAAAGAAGAAAGAAAGAAACTGATGCTAAGATGTTTGGGTCACAGCTATCCATGATATGCATATAGAGTATCCAGAACAATCTTTACAGTTGTTTTCAAGTTTTTACTGCAAGCCTGTGAAAAACAGTCCTCTCAATCACATCCATTTCCCCAGGATTTAACAAAATAAATCTGAAGATGAATGTCCCTGCCTTTTCCAACCAGTCTCAGAATTACAGGGATTCACCACTCCAGTGCAGCAGTCTCTTTGAAAGTAACAGAAAGCAGCCATAAACCTAGTTCAATCTCCCGATCTGATGTTGTCATACCCTTCACATCAAAACAGAGTAGCTGGTATGCACTAATGAATACAGACCCATTGCTCCCAGTATTATCTCCTCCTTGCTCATTCCAAGTCACATTCTAACCCAATTTGACACTCAGAACAGCAGCAGTAGCTTCATGGAATTTTTTGCTTAGTAACAAGATTAAGAGTCAGACCACATCAAAGTACACTGAGAAAAGGAAAGAAGTCCACACAGCCACAGAGTATCATTCCAGATTAGGAAGAAAAACAAACACCATGGTTTAGTTCCAAGAAGCTCTATTTTTAGTTGCTTCCTACCACCTCTAATCAGTGTGCTACCTCATACATATTTGTCATACCTTTCTGGAAGTTATTTCCCTATGCTTTTTCCCATGGACCATAAAACTGTAGGAAGCTGCTGTGCTGCCTTGTCATATAAATCCTGTAGAACCAAACCCTATCCCAGCTTGAGGTGAGAATCAGGGAACTGCACAGCACAATGCAATGCCACCAAGTGCAAGAGGCAATAAAAGAGGGACAGAAATCCTAGATCTCCTTAGCCATAAAAGGCATGGAGGCACTTAAGAGAGGGTTCAAGGAGCATCTTGATGGAAGGTCCTGGTTAATAAAACAATCTTCAGGCTTTCAGAAAACTTTGTTCTTAACTCAGAGAAACAGGACTTTATCTAATCCTTGAGGAACAGGCCAAAGCAGACACAGAAATGGACTACACTGCTAAGTTTCATCCCACAACCAGAGCAATCAACAAACCATCACACTTCTGCAAGATGCTTAAGTAAAACACCCAGTGATACTTGCAACAGATATTTAATGACCTTCAAAAAGAACAAAATCTAAAGCATTACATTGACCACTAGACACAAGATTGAAATGAGTCAAATTGCTTTAATAAACCTACACTATAGGAAGAAAAAGTACATCTCCCTTTAATTCGCTTCCTCCTCCTTGGCTTATTCATATAAAGGATAATGAATTCTCATTCTCTTCCTCAGAGGCTCTATCAATAACATTGCAGACAAACCCAATTAGCATTTAAAGGCTGCAACCTGCTTGAATTGCTTTGAGATTCCTTTCAGCTCATCTCCCAGCCAGACAATATACTGAAACTGATTTAGCCCACTCTTTCTGAAATATTGCTGCTATTTTGCCCTTAATATATCACAAACAAAAATATGCCTTCATTCTGACAGAGGGCCACGATGGATTTTGCATAAAGTTGAATAAATGAGAGCAGATGATAAACAAGCAATATCCCATCTGACGGTTTCAAACACTACAATTATTTTGCATAAACAAATTAACTATTGAAAAAATTCCTCACAACCATTTACTTTCTGCTTGGTTCAGAATGGTGAAATCTGAAATCACCACAAAGTCTCACTGTTCTAGGAACATTGCAATTGCTCTGCAAACACTCCAAGCTCCTCTCTCATTTTTGAGAGGGGGATATTATATACTATCATTGCTGTAGATGTTTTGCTTGTTCCCATATATATACTTCCAGTCCTTGAAAAAACAAGGTTGGTAAAACTCTAGCCTCAATGCCAGCTTAGGGAAATGACTGTTGTTGGTTAATTAGGCAGTGTGTAGTTAAAGTCTTTTCCTCAGACAGTTTTCAGTTTCCCCCTTCCAATTTCAATCAGTGTTTCCTTGTTCTTCTTTTCAAGTTTTAAAAATGAAATACAAATTCCCATCCTGATTTTCTTTACTGTAATCACGACTTTGGCTAGTTTCATTGTTTTCCTCTTATTCAGCTCTCCCTAAACATTCCAAGTCTTTTCAATCGCTTTTCATAGGAGAACATTTTCTTCATACCCCTATCATTCTCAGCACTGCAGAGAGGGATCTGGGAGTATTAATAGACAGTAAGTTAAAGATGAATCAGCAGGGTGCCCTGGCAGCCAAGAGAGTCAACCAGGTCCTGGGGTGCATCAAGCACTCCATCACCAGCCGAGCGAGAGAAGCGATAGTCCTGCTCTACTCGGCACTGGTGCAGCCTCACCTGGAGTATTGTGTGCAGTTCTGGGCTCCGCAATACAAGACAGACATGAAGTTGTTGGAGAGTGTCCAGAGGAGGATCACAAATATGGTGAAGGGCTTGGAGGGGAAGTCATATGAGGAAAGGCTGAAATCACTTGGTCTGTTCAGCCTGGAGAAGAGGAGACTGAGGGGAGACCTCATTGCGGTTTGTAACTTCCTCACCAGAGAGGGAGGGGTGGGTGCTGATCTCTTCCCTCTAAAGACCAGCAAAAGGACCTGGGGGAATGGCATGAAGCTGTGCCAAGTGAAGTTCAAGTTAGATGTTAGGAAGAGATTCTTTACCCAGAGAGTGGTGGAGCACTACAACAGGCTCCCATGGCAGGCAGTCATGGCACCAACTCTTGTGGAGTTTAAGAAGCACTTGGACAATGCTCTTAGACACATAGTGTGACTTTGGGGTTGTCCTGTGCCTAAATAGGAGTTGGACTTGATGATCCTTGTGGGTCCCTTCCAACTCGGGTTGTTCTATGATCTCTCTCAACCACTCAGTTTCTCCAACGTGTCTTTCTGATGCAGCAATCAGAACCAAACATAATAGCCCAGATGAGGGCACATCCCTGTCTTCCTTGGTTATTTTAAACAAAATCATAGCCATAGTGTTATCAGTATTCTTCTCACTTCTGAATATTTGTTTATTCTTTGGCAGCTGTTGCACAATACACAGAAGTCTGAATTTAGCTGTCTACACTGATGCCAAGGTCTATTTTTGACTGGACACTGCCAAGAGCATAAAATTAATTTTGAAATTTAGACATCTACATAAATACCTAGAAACATAGTTATCCAAGCTTCTCTAGGTAACAATCAGAAATAGGCACTTTTAAGGTACAAATTCAGACATCTATTCTATGAATTGATCTGCATCCTAATAGTGCGGTTCCTTCCAATTTTAATTAACTGAGATGTTAACATTTGCCCCTTAGGCCTGGGGAATCCTACCCAAAAAGTTAACCATCCTTAATTTTTACAATTCCATCCTTTCATATTAAAAAAAAAAAAATGAAGTAATGAAAAAGCATGTGAAAGACAAAACCCACAATAATAATTTTAGGGGACTTTCCTTCCAGGCTTGAGGCAAAGTAGTCATTACCAAACAAAGGCAAAAAAATCAATGTTGTTCCATTCACAATTATCACATCTTGGTCATATTTTTCTGATGAATTGTTCAAATTGTTTCTTTCCTTAGAAAGAAGTTGACTTTTTAGTTTGACAATTTCCACCTTGGATTACAAAACTGAATTCTCTGCTACTTTGAGTTGGTAAACACTTCTGAGGACAGGAGGGTACACAGCTGAGACATTCAAAGTGCAAAACAAAGAGTTCAGAAGTTTCTCTGAGATGATGTTAAGTTTACTACTCCACTACTTTGCAATTTTGTTGCCATTTATGTGGTTGTATTATGTATTTATGTGGAATTTGATGAAGAAAATACGGAAGCGAACAAGAATACAGAGATGAGTAAAAGAAAAAGTAAAACCTTTCCAACTAGAAGTTACTATATTGGTATAGCACCTGAGGAAATGTGATTTACATTCCACAAAACTAGCAGGCTATGCTTTTTGTAAAATAAAAACTTTAGAAAGGTCCTAAAAAGAAGTCAAATTTAATGTAAAGCTGCAACAGCATTGCTGCCCTTTTGTGCAAATGCTGAAAGCTGAAGGAAGATTTCATTTCCCAATGGCAAAGCAAGCAGCTGTGCTCAGGAGCTTTCTTGGGTTTTCATTTTGCTTGTTTGTTTTCCAATAAAGTACTATTGATTCTCAGTCAGGTGGTACAAAAGGGCTGTATAAAATAGTCTCTGCAAAAATAACCACAATGTCTTTACTCACCTCCTGCCCTCTCCTTCCACTCGACTTAAACAAAGAAGACTTAATGATTCTCTGGCTTGATGCTTTGGAGAACAGGAAACTACACTTAAAATAGCAACTGCTGTTTGCTTACCAGGCCTTTTACCTTAAATGCAGGCCCTTTTAAAAATACTTTGAGCTGATTTGAAAAACTACAGAAAAATTTTAGAAGCTCTTTCCATATAATCAGACATCAAAGTTTGATGTGGAATGTGGTTTTGCAATAAAATTTCATCCTTTCTCATTTGCATTTCAAATAAACCATTAATATCTTACAAAAGGACTGAGAACCAAGATAAAGCATACTTAATGCTTTGATATATCAGCTGTTGTTCACCCCTGTGGCTTCACCTTTTTTCTGCTACTAGAGTTACTACAACTTCACACCACTTTTGTTTTTTTTTAAATTTAAACTTATGCCATTATCAGTATCTGAGGCTGAAAAAGCTACCCTGATGTGGGTTTCTAAACAGCACAAAAACCTATGACAGAGATGGATTATGGCTTCAAAAGCTTTCAAAATGGACTTGCAGCTTATTTTTCTCTTTATCCCTATTTAGTGTCCTCAAACTCCCTTCCAGCTTCCTTCTGTAGCAGGCAGCACCTGCTGCCAGACTCTGTATCTGCCTTCTGCTGCAACCTCCTCTAATTTGAAAAGATTTAACAGAAAGATTAAAAAAATATATAAAATCCCATAAGTGGCCTAAATTATTAGCCCAAGTTGCTTTGACCAATGTTGCCAAGTGTGGGGTTGTCTGTAATTTAGGAATGTCACCAGGAAGGAGAGGTCAGGTCAGCACAGTGGTGCTCGTTCCCACTGTCACCAGATGCTGTATGAAACACAAGCAAGTTCCTATTAGCAAGGTCTCAAAGCAGCAGAGCAGCTCCAAGTGCACAGCACTGACTTACACCTGATGACACACACTGCATCAAGGAGGAGAAAGCAGGAAAGACAACACAGAACGATTCAGAAGAGATCTTTCTGGTCCACCTGACTTGTTTAAAGAAAATAAAGAGCATTTATAGGGTAATAAAGACTATGATTACGATTGTAAGCATCTGAAGGGAGGGTGTCAAAAAGATGGAGCTAGGCTCTTCAATGGTACCAAGCAATAGGACAATAAGGCAATGGGCACAAACTGGAACACAGGAACATGAGGAAGAACTTCTTTCCTGTGAGGGTGGCTAAGCACTGGAAATAGGCTGCCCAGAGAGGTTGTGGTGTCTCCTTCACTGGAGATATTCAAAAGCCTTCTGTACACAAGCCTGAGTGATGTGTTCTAGGAGACCTTGCTGGAGCAGAGAGGTTGGACTAGATGACCTCAGGTGGTCCCTTCCGACTTTAACCATTGTGTGATAGGTCATTTCTGGATTGTGTGCAGCATGAATAGAGACTTGTGGGAGAGAAGCACATCTTAGAAATGCTTAATAGAAAGATGATTGCAATGCTTTAGGAAAAAAACAGAACAAAAACACCGAGAAACACAGTCACACCTCAACCACATTTCCCAAGTGAATGGCCTCTGCTCTCCCCATGGAACAACCACAACCTCACTCTCACCATCCCAAAAAGAGATCACTACCAACATCAATACAACTTCTGTCAGCAAATTTTTATCCAAAGTCTGTATTATCAGGAATGCATCAGCCATAATGAGGATGAGGACTGTGGAGAGCATTGGTGTGTCAGCCATTCGGTTAAAACAAGACTTTACAAAATGAAAACCAGCAGAGCTACTCACAAAGCATCATCTGGGGATGGATGTTAAATGTCAAGTTGAAATAGCTTTTTTTTCACTTCTAACTGTATCTTTTCTGTCATGTATATCTCCTCAAAAAGCATACGCCTGGGATGATCTTTCTCCTGCTTGGTCTTGGTTCCAAAAGAAAATAGCTTGGAAAAGTTAACAGAGGATCATTTTGCCAATTTTGAGTCATTTAAGCACATGGAAGAAAGAAGGGTTGTTGTTGTTTGTTTGGGGTTTTTTATTATTATTGTTTTGTACTTTTCTGCACCCTGATAAATCTAAGCCTGATAATGTATGTGTAGTTACTACTTACTGTTTGTTCAGAGTGCTGATGATATGCTCTGCACTGTCATGGATGAGGAGTAATCCCTGCCCTAGAGAATGAGGGGGATGTACAGTTTTAAAATACAAGTAGTTCCCACTGAATTTAAAAAGACTACTTGTGTGTCAAGTTACCATTTATATTAAAGGGAACAGATATTCAGAGCTTAAAGACGGACCAAAAAAACAAACAAACAAACAAAAAACCCCAGCCAAACAACTGAAAAAAGCCACTGGAAAAGGCAGAGGAGAGAGCAGAAGAGGGAAATCAAAGAAATTACCCCTAAAGAAACCCCCTGAGGACATCAGCCTGCACCACTATTCACTTATTCTGTAGCATAATTAGCCACAAACCTTGATGTTTATGGCTGGATTGTTCACATAGATATGGTTTTCCCAGGTGAGTTCAGGTATTTTCAGCAAAACACATGTATTTCAAATAAGAATAAAACCTCTTCTCTAAGTGAGCACTTTCATATTGTTGGCATTGCCTATAATCTAACTCTGGATCTAAGTATTTGTGGAAAGAGTGAACTGGAAATTATTATCCTTGTCTGTAGAAATAGTCCCATTTGAGACACAGCTCACAAGTCAAGTACAGGATTATGCCTTAATACCTTGTGTTTGGAAGCCACCTATTTCTCTCCATTAGCAAGATGTTATATTACCTTCTCACATAAAACTCCCAGAATTGTTAGCAGGACTAAGATGCACTAAACTTCATCTCTCAGGATTATACAGGATGACTATATGGTGTCCTGTACACACAAAAAAAAAAACCCAACAAAATATTACATCTTGTGCATACATACTAAACAAATTACTGAGACCACAAAGGCCTCTGAGTGCCTCTGTGTCATCATATTTCCAGACGAAATATGATGTCTGCTCTCCAGTTGCAATGTGTTTTGTACCTACCCAATGCTATTAATTCCCAATCGTTGATCATTAATTTCTAAATCTCTAACTAAAAGAGATTTAGAAATTGCGATGAAAATAAATGGTTTTAAGATGTTTCCTTTAAAAAGTAAATAAGGTATTAAAAACTTTGTATAACATAGTCACCTAAATGCATTCCCCCCCACCCCAGTTAGGACAACTTAAAAATGAAACACAGTTTGCAGAAAATAAACCAGCACCTTGCAATATCCAAACTATTTTTTTCACCTTCTTAGGTAATAATGATATTAATTCAACACAAACTTAAAAGTAGTTTTGTTAGGCAAAGTTCTGCATTTTTCCCTGGATACAACTATTATAGGCAACACATAAAGCCTCCCAACTTTACTAAAGAGTCATAAAATATTTTGTAGAGGGGCTGATGTGATTTAAGCATCATACAGGGATTCTGAACTACAGTTCCATCCTAACCTGATCAGAGGGTTTTAATAGCCAGTGCTGTCAACCTGAAGAGATGTTGCTAAATTCAAGTAAAGGGAACAAAATGAAAAACAAAAACAAACAAAAAAAAAATCAATATTATTATAAATTATATGTTTTCATGGAATTTGCAGTCATTGAGGGACATCTCTAGCAAGCCAGATATCCATTTGTTTGTAGTGCAGACACTCACAAAACAAGAGTGATACTAATAAAACCTGCTCGTGTCAATACTTGAATGAGCACTTACTAAAAAGGTTACAAGTGCAACAATTCTAATCCAATTAGAAAAGCAAAAAAAGAGTCCATATAATCTATATCAAAAGCTGAGGTATTAGTCTAAAACTTCTTTTCATTCCCCAGTGACAGATGAATGTGATACAGTTCTTCACGGGATCTACTGAGGGATGCATTTTTTTTGCTATCATTTAATAGTCTAGTTATATAAAATCAATACTCCCACACATGCTGTCATTCTTCTCCTTCTGTCCCATTCAGAGCTGTGGAAGCAAAGAATTCCCATATGTAATTATAAATCTATTTAAAACAAAATATTGAACCATGTCTTCGAATTTTCTTCATACTATATTGCATTTTCAAGGTAATTACTTCTAAAACTTCCACAGTTTAAGTTATTTTCCTTATGGAAAAGGCTTAGGAGTACTTTAGAAATGCAGAAAAGAATGAAAACACATGCTGAATTCCAGTACAGGTATCAACATGGTGCTTTGGTCATGTCTGCAAGGCTAGTCAAGATACCTCCTTGCCTAAACAGAATGAACCAAACCTAAGTTTGTCTTACCTAGTACCCCAACAGGGCTTCCTGAGCCAGGCTTGTCAGCAGAAGCATGAATAACAGCCTATTGATTATAGGGACAAAAAAAGCTCTATGTGTGTATATTGTGCCTTGATGTTTGGATTTCTCCTAGATTTGCATTAAGGTTTTTATTTATTTATTTATTAAAATCCACTTTCTGTTCTGGATGTAGAGACTGAGGGATCTAGAGTGGAATTCAACTACTGTTAGTACACTGAAAAAGACAGAGGATCAAGAGTGCACTTAAGTGAGATGAAATGGTGAAAACTACTGGACAAGGCCACATGTTAATCTTGGCTATTGGGTCAGCAAGAAGAGGTGAGCTAGGGAGGCAAGAAGTGGGGAGTAGCAGGATCCTGTCTTTAGGTCCTTTCTTTTTGGAATTATAAGTGAAACTTCTGGATTTGGTCCTGGCTTTCATTAGTACATTTTACACTCACTGGTCACTTAGCATAAAAGAGATCCTGGTTTTCCATTCCGTGGACTTATCTCTTACCTACAGGTATACAGGTATAACTACCATTCGTAGCAATTCAGGAATACTGATCTATGGAAACAACTGCCCCTATCAAACTTGGTTTTTCAAATTTTATATAAAATGCATTTCATCAAGTTGTCAGACATCTCAGATCTATCTCCCTGTGGAAGACAGGGGCTCCTAACCCAGAGGTTGTTGGTTGGAAAGCATCCTCTGCTAGTTGCCTTTGGGAGTGGGACTTGCTGATCCTTGTGGGTCCCTCCCAGCTGGGGTTGTTCTAGGATTCTCTGATTCCATGGTTGAAGGAGAAGGGGAGGTGGAATTCATGGAGATGGAGGGGGGGGGTTGTGCAGCAGCAGCACATTGGACTCAATACCCCGAGGGAGCTGGTTTAAAACACCCTCTGCTAAATAATGCCCCGCCCCGAAGAAAGAAGATGATGATGGAGATGATGATGATGATAACGGATGAAGGACATGGAAAAGGTAGGTATGGAGAAGATAGGTATGAAGATGAAGAAGATGATTAGATGATAGGTGATGACGACTAGCTGATAGGAGAAGATGAAGATGATGGAGAAGAAAGGTGGATGAGATGGTGGTTGCCATTCATGACTCCACCCATGTTTTTTTCTACCCGGAAAAGAGAGGAGAAAGCCTTCCCCTCCTCAACCTTAGGTTCATAGAATTATGGAATGTTGGGGGTTGGAGGGGACCTGGGGTGATCATCTGGTCCAGTCCCTCTGCCAGAGCACGGTCGCCTGGATGAGGTCGCACAGGAATGTGTCCAGGCAGCTCTTGAGTGTCTCCAGAGATGGAGACTCCACGGCTCTCCTGGGCAGTCTGTTCCCCTGCTCTGTTGCCCTCACTGTGGCCTGCCCTGCCTGCGTTGTGTCGGGGCCCGGGGTCTTGCCCACCCAGTGCACCTGCCTCGCGGGGTTTGGGGGCTTGCCCGCCTGGCTTGCCTGCCTCATGGGGCCCAGGGAGTGGTAGGGTGTCAGGCGAGTTGTGGGGGTCCTTAGACTGGTAGGCGGGTGGGGAGGGCAGTCTTGTAAGTGAGCAGTGTCTGGGAAGATTTGTGGTAATTTGGCAGGAGGAGCCTAAGGCTAGGGTGATTAGTGGGGTTCTTTTAGGGGGTTTGGGAGTTTTCACTGGTCTGGGGCCTTGGGAGGTGCCCGTGCCCTGGATGGGTTTGAGGGTCAGAATGGTTTGTTTTTAGCTTTCCTGTGGCTATTTTCTAGGTCCGGTTTGTTTTGGTTTTGTTTGTTTATTGTGTCAAGAAAGGGTGGTCAGGATAAAGAATATTCCTGGGTATTTCTCTGGGTTTGAGTACAGATGGGTGGTAGAAACATAGGGAGTGAAAGGCTTGCCCTAATCGCTTTGAGTGGGAAAGAAGCCTGTGTACCTTTATGCGGTTGTGAGCTATGCTGGCGATGGTACATGCCTTCGGTAGGGTTTCCAGGGCCAGACAGGTCTAAACCGAAAGATCAGATAGTATATGTCCACGGGCAGGATGAGCCCATTAGCCTTCTGGCAGTCATCCTAGGAGAGGGACAACTCTAATTCCAAATCTGGGCAGATGGAGCTCGTTTAGCCCTGGAAGGCCTTCCATCTAAGAGAAGGACACTCTAATTAAACCTACATCCTAAGGACTTTGCTGCCAGTGTCCAAGCTTGCTAGGCCCTGACAGATGAACCTTAGGACTAAAGGGTGGGTCCAGCTCTGCGCATGCTGTGTCTCACCTAAAAAAATCCATTGCACAGGCTCAAGAACAAATAGCAAAACCTGCTCAGTAAAATGCACTCAAATACAATTATCTACTGCAGTCATGAACAGCTTGTTGACCAAGTTCAACAGCAGAAGTGCCTTCAAGTATATCAGCTTGACCACCAGAAGTAACGTGACCAAAAAGAACAAAAATGGGAAAGGCAGGTTACCAAATGTTATCAATAACATTCAAGTGTATTTGCTCTTCTTGCAGAAGATTTTGAGAAAGAAATCAATATCTCACAATAAACAGGAGACACATGAGTAGAGCAACACACAAGAGCAACCTGTCCACTTTAAATCCAGCTTAAGCCTTCTGCCACTAATTATAGTAACTGTGATCCAGTCTCTGCTAAATGTATTCAGTCACTTTAAAAGTAAAAGAAGAAAGGCAACAGCAGTTAGTTAAGCTTGGAGCTCTTTCCTCCATGGCTGAGTAAATTCTCTATTTTCTCCCTGTATGAGAATTTCAAAACATTATCAGAGTTTCAACTCTTGTAGCTGCTGATTAACAGAGGAGAAGTCTTAAAAAAAAGGAATAAGAATAAATAAATTAAAAAAAAACACTGAGAACTACATTCTTAGATCTCTTAACTACTATCATAGTGGAGTATATAAAATGCTATACTTCATTACAGAATAAAAACTACAAGTCTCTTACTACCAATGTTACATAATTTCTTGAGCATTTCCATACAGCTCCAGCATCTTTTAAATCATTAAGTGCTACAAGTACTTTTCAAAAATCTCAGACTATCTTGGGAAACATTTGAAACTGCAATAATTTTTCCAACACTAAAAGGAGATACTACCCATGAGAAGCCCTAGTATTATCCCTGGGATCTTTATAGCAATTATTGCTCATATCTTTAGATGACAGATCAGCTACATCATCCTGAGTCCTAGGCCTAAATATGTGAACCAATATGGAAGCAGACTGCTATGGTTTCTTTCCCAAATAAAGGACAGCTGCATAATGACTATGAATTAATTTAACTGTACTGTTGTGCACCCTGAATAAAACAGCTGTTTCACCTGATATAATACCAATGAGCAAGGAAGTGCAAGATTTAGGAATCTTTGCTAAATTTAATTAAAGAATACGCAAAATAGGGATTTATTCAGCTTTTATATATAGAATGTAGGATACCCATTTTGCATTTTTCCAAACTAATTCCCATTACATTTTTATTTTGATTGACAGAAAGTCTTCTACTTGTCATTCAGGAATTATTTTCTTTATATATTTTCTTGATATTATCTTGATACAAGATAATAGTAATGAATATAACCTCGACAAAGTCTACAAATATGCATATTAAAAGTTTAATTATAGTTATAGAACACAAGTATGGACATGGTCTAATTCGCATCCATTTTACCTGGATTTCCCTGACCTAAGACAAAATTCAAGCAACCTCTACTGGTGTTCCACAGTGGCACCAGCAATCCATTGCAGATTATGGTGGGAGGGTATACTCAAAGACACAGTTAGTAAAGATTAAATCCTCCTTTACTCTCTTCTGTACTATTTAAAGACAATTCAGTCTCTGCTGCACACAGCCATGGTCTAGCAGCACAGACACTAGTTACAGAAGATATTCTCCTTGTAGCATCTTGTGACTCCTTGACAAATAATCAAAAGCAGTAGTATCTAGGCAGATGCATCAACAACTTCTAACTTGCTCCCTGGGCTGGTCATGACTTGCCTTTCTCACCTATCTTTTCATAAAAGTTACCAGGTTTTGACTAAGGCCTCATTCCATGGAATTTGACAATCAGAAGCAATTTTTTAAAGGAACACTGATCTATGGAAACAACTGCTCCTATCAAACTTGATTCTTCAAATTTTATATCAAATGCATTTCGTCAAGTTGTCAGACATCTCAGACCTGTCTCCCAAATTGAAAGCCCAGTTTTGAGACTTAAACTTAAGTCAAATAATGTTGCAGGATGTAATAATTGTTAGGCCACAATTCTGCAAGGACTCAACAGGTTTATGTTTAATTTTATACCCCATAATTAATTACAATAACTATTTGTATTGTAAAACAAGTCATCTATTGCTATGCAAGAAATATATTAGGCTATAAAACCTAATTTAAAATGACAGTAATGCCTTGGTCCTTTTCAGAATATCACTGTGCCTGTGCAACAACAAACTAAACAAATCATGTGATCTGAAGAACATCCTGACATGAATTCTAATGCTCTTTCTCATCTGCAAGAATAAATTGAGTGCTAGTGCTCAAATAAAAACTATCTAAAAGATCACCACTGTCATATTTCTCTTTGAAATATTAAAATTTTGAGATATGAAAAAAGTTTGAGGTTTTTTACTGAGGAGTTCAGGTCAAATTCCTGATCCATATACTCTCAGCCACCCTCAAGGTCACAAAGCTCTCACTGCTCATTACATAAAAAAACTTGGGTTCTAACTTCAGTGCTCTGATTCATACCTACCTTACACGTCCTCAATATACAGAAACACAGAACTGACTGGGTTGGAAGGGACCTTAAAGATCATCTAGTTCCAACCCCCCTGCCATAGGCAGGGACACTCCCACTAGATCAGCTTGCTCATATAGAGATTATCTTGGTTCCTCCAGTGACTGCATGGCCTGCTTCATGCTTCCCTTTGTTATGCATTTCTAACACACTGCTGAGGAACTGGCTAGTCCACCATCTCCATTCAGAACTCCAAATAAAAAAAAATTGCAGATTTTATTAAGAAATAGGTTGCTCTTTCTCTATCCTTCAAAATATAACATGATAGATTTTCTCATACTAACTCCAGCTAACTTCAGTCTAAAGGTAACAGCACAAGGTCAATGAGCAGAAAGGGCATTATTTTCTGACTCCATCTTTTTCCATGATGCTTTCTTATAATAGCAATGTCACATTTATCAAAGAGGTTGTGTCTGGAACATACTTTTAAGATTATCCATATTTTTAGGAATTCTTTGTTAACAGAGCTTCTTCCTTTGAAGTAGGATTTGAAAACATTGATACTGTTTATCCCAGAAGGGAAATAAACAAGAAGATACATAATTAATGTATCAAAAATAATGAGTTGCATTGAGAGAGAGCTCTAGTTCTGTCTCATGACAGAATACTAAAGGTCATTCAACCAAACTGACTAATGGTATTAAAAAAAAAAAGAAAAAATTAACTCTTTCCCTTTCACTCCTTGTTGTGAGATATTGATGTTTTTCCCAAACAGATTTCTCTTGGAAACAGGATATTAAACTAAGAAGATCACATCTATCTGCCTTAAATCACATTTATTCATGTATTTCTTGGTTTCTTAGCACACAGATACTTTAATAAAGAAGTTCAATGACAACAATACTCTTCATGAACACATTCAGCCTGAGATTACATTCCAAATCCAGTTATTGTAGTGTATTCAGCTATGAAACATCACCTGACCTACTACAAACAGCGTGCACAGTCTGAGACCATAATAAATTCAGATTTATGCACTACAACTTAATATACAGTGAGAGATTGTTAAAGATAACTTGCATGATTTTTTCAGAGGCAACTGTGTGTTTGAGCTTTCAATACCAAATTCATCCCACCTAACTGTAGACAACCAAGGGTAATACTTCATCTACATGAATGAAATGGCACGTGATCATTCTACAGTGAGTGCGAAGACCAAGCATGAGACTATTCATATCCTAGATGGAAGGAAATGCATCCTCAAAATGCCAGTCCTTCTCTACAGGGCAAGACTAAGACGTCAGATTAGGAAGGTAAATCAAAGATAGCTATATAGGTTTTTTTAATCAATCTGGACCCCACTGTAGAAATCTCACCCCTCTCCAACTTTTCTNCTTTAGGGTCCCTTCCAACCTGCCCATTCTAGGATTCTGTGATTTCCGATGGCTACATATTTCTACAAGGTGTAAGCCTTTTCCTTGTATAAACTCTCTGCTAACTCTTCAGTTGGAGACCACCTCCCCTACTGTTGACTGAGGAGTTGATTGCATCAACGTCCCTCCTGTTCTTCAGCACAGACTCATAAGGCTTAACTTAGATAACTCACAAGACTTGACTAAGCAAAACTATTTGATTTTGCACAGAACCTGCTGAAAAGCACCTGGACAATTTGTGCTACTACCTGAACTGTCTTTCAGCCCAACCACAGATAGAAAAGATAAACAATTCAGGGGTGATATGGTCTCAGCCCACTACAGCTGTTTCTTGAAAGTCATTTGACCCCAGCTGAAATCCCACTGATTTCACAGAACAAAGTACTATGTCTTCAAGGAGGATGGGACCCAACCATGGATTAGAGGCACACTGAACTGGCAGCATCTCTGTTATAAACTGTTAATAATTCATTATTGCCATTTTATACCAGTCAGCCCCTCGAGAAGAGCAAATTAAAAATGCTGCTTGAAATATCACCCTTGTCTGCAGTACTGGGGGAAGAAATACAACTCCTTTTCCCTACTCACTGCATGCAAACACACAAACAAAATGGCCTCCTTTAAAAGAAAACAATTGCTGACATTTTACACTTCTCTTTTTGCTTTATTTACAGAGAAGTCTGTCTACTGGGAAATGACATTTTCCTTTAGTTAAGAAAATGAAAATATATAGAAAAAATGGTAGAGCTGGCATTTACAAGAAATATAGCCAGAAAATTACAGAAGACAAATAACCACCTATGTTTTCTATGATTACATAGAAATATGAATTAGAATTTATTATTGTGGTATACTTGTAATTCTATTTATGACCTCCAGAAAGTAAGAATGGAATCCTCTGTGTAATCTAACTTCTATAGCACCAATCAACACTGACTATGACAAAGAACATTTCTTGAAATTAGTCTTAGAGTGCAATTATAAGATTTTGTAATTGGGTGACAAAAATATTGTATTGCATTACGATGAACACACAAAAATATAGATTTATTATTTGATCAAAATTACAAATGAATTCTTATTTCTTATCCAGGACATTACCATAGATTTTTATTGTAAGATAACGTCTAAATGATTGCATGAATTTATTTATAGCCTTGAAAACAAAAAGGAAATACTAAACTCAGAATTATTCCATCACATCTATGATATTCCACCCAGAAACAGGATATCATTCAAACAGCACACCAAGGTTAGGAAGCACAATTTGACTAAACATTCATATTTTTATTCATGACTTCTAGACTGTCAGCAGCTGTAGGAATACAGACTTCATGCTGCCAATGATAGCTGACAACACAAGTACAGTAACCAGCTTTCCCTTCTCTACATGCTTGAAGAATTGTAATATCACTTATCCACTGTAAAGGTTTACAAAGGCCTGGCAGAGTGAGATTAATAAGCTTCTTTACGAAGCAAGCAGCAATGTTTACATCCTTCCTTCTCCCTGAGCAGCATCTGACTGCAAACCCTTCATGTAATCAGGCTTGATTGGCATTACTGGAGGCTCAAAACAAAATAAATTCAAAGAATCTCACTTCAAAACAGATGGGAGGATATTAACTATTTGTGGAAGAAGAGCAGAATTCAAGCAGGATCAGCTATGTTTCTGGCTTTCAATTTACCTGATATCATACAGGAAGCTCTTCCAGCAGAGCACTGCAGACATCCCCATGCATTTGCACTATAAAACCAATGATACCCACTCTGAAAAGCCAAGAGACTGTATTCCCAAATCCTTCAGCTCAAATACATGAGAAGAAAATTTTCTGCACACTTGTCAAACAGATTCTGAAAACTGAAAGCAACCAACAGGTGACACACTTGGTCTCCTAGGTGGGAAAAAAATTAGATGCCTTTCACCCACAGGAACTTGCAGTGTCCTCTTGTCCTTCCACTTGTTACTTGGGAAAAGAGAGTGATACTCATCTCACTACAACCTCCTTTCAGGGAGTTGTAGAGAGAAGGTCTCCCCTCATCCTCCTTTTCTCCAGGCTAAAGAACCCAAGTTCCCTCAGCCACTTCTCTTAAGACATCATCTCTCATGAAAAATTGCTCCTCTAAGTTATTTTTAGGTTGACTTTTCTCCCCACCTGTCAAATCATCTCCATAATACTAAAGAATTAAACTCCCAGTGGGTGGCTTAGCTTTCAAGAAAGCAACCAGAGACAGTAGCTAGAAAATTAGTTTTGGTCATGAAGAGAAGTTGACTATGGTTTCCAGCAGGAGCAGAACTAGGGTCAGCAAGAAAAATCTTTGAAAAGCCAACCTCAAAATTACTTATTTTGCAAGGACCTTCTAAAGAAGTAGTCAGCTGCCCTAGTTCTAATATAGTTAAGCAGCATTCAGGGTTCTTTATCTCCCAGTAACTAGTCACCATCACTGATAATATATATGCTTATACAGATTATTTTCTGGTACCATTTGTAGCTGACAGAAGAAAGTGATATCAAGTATTAGGTAGATAGGGCAAGGTACAGTTAGCAAATCAATAAATAATAAATGTAAATTGTAATAACATCACACAAAGGGGGGAGAGGACAGAAATGCTCTGAGGGCTGAACCATGAGCTTTACAATGTAAGACCTCCAGAGCTCAACCTGTTCAGCAGGAGCTAACTGTTAGTACTTACAGAGGCTAAAGATGTCATGAAAGAGAAATGCTCTGTTTTGATGATGTATATATGATATAGATATGATGTATATATGGTATATATGATATAGATATGATAGCTAAAAACAGAAATAAAAAGACATGATGTTATGGTAGTGAAAATAAGACTTTTTAAGTTCATGGTTTCAACTCCTCTAGATATACATAAGATGTAGGATTAGGAAGAAATCTTACCCCAGACCATGCTAACCAAGAACTGTTCAGCCAGGATGTGCAATGCAGACTTGGGCAAGCATCATCTTCTGCCACTGCTGAGGCACTAGCTATGCCTCAGCCTCCCCTGTTTGCTTGTAGCATGCAGTGCTCTGGGGCAGAACTAGTTTGAACAAACCTCCTGGGCTCAGTACAACACTAACCAACCCAATTTAACAGTCAGTCTGAAGAATGCATGATTTCATTCTGCCCTTTCTGGTCTCTCACACTGTAAGATGACTCTACAGTCAGTCCCCATGCAATATGGGCCATCAGTGCCCTGGTTGTTCTTGTACATCTAGCTAGCCTTATTTTTTTCCAGCTCCTTTCAACTGCAATTTTACTCATTTCTAAATACAGAGATGAACCTTTCACCTCTGGCTTCCTGCCAAGTGCTTGCTCTTTCACATTCTTGAGCCCTGGCTTTATTAGCCTTGTCTATCACTATGGCCAGAAGATGCTCTCACCAATGCACCTGACAAGGTGTTCCTAACATTTCCTAAAGTACCATCAGCAATGAATTGTCTTGCTTTTTACACTGAAGGAATTTTAAGTTTCTCCTCTCTCCTTTAGCCTGTCAGTGTGAAGCATTCCCTCCCTGCCGATTGATCCATTGCAATAAAAAGAATTACAAATGTTTGGAAACTGAGTTACTTAAAAGTTTAGTAATTTTAGAATATGAAAATTCACCCATAGTAATTGGCTTGGTGTTTTGTTTTTTTTCCTCTGAAGATGTTAATGCCATCTGCAGCTGCTGCTTTTATTAACATTATTGTTAATACATTTGTATTTTGGTGAAGATTTGTACAGTGTTCCAGATGAAATCAAGGATCTCAATGCCTCTTAATGGAATCGATGCCTCTGCCAGAGGCAATTTTTGTAAAAAATTGACATTGGGGACCTCCAAATCCAACACCGTCATGCATTAATGTGCAAAATCACTACTTTCCAATAGATTTGCCTTGCCAACTCGTGCTCCTGAGGCTTTAAGGAGAATCTTCTGAAAGGTGATGCTGGATTAGTTTTTTTAGAAGTGGGAGGTTCTGGCCACTTACAGGTGATCTAGGAAAGGGATATCATGAGTTACCTGCTGCCAAACATGGACAGCAAGGGTGGTACACTGCCTGCTTTGATGTGCCCCCATTTGCCCTTGCCTCAACAAAAGGATTTTTCTTTCCATGTGGAATCTTCAGCCTTGTATTGTGCCTACAGTTTCTCATCCAAGACTTTAAATTTAGATCCCTTCCAATTTTTTTTCCATAACCAGTCAGTACCAATTTTTAGTAGCTGTCTTCTCCTTAAAGCCTTTATTCCTCCCCTCCAGCAGCTCGGGTGGTTCAACATGTGTCACAGGATGGACATGTGGCAGATCCATGGATACTGCTCCCACTGCACAGGAGGGGCATCAATGACAGCTTTGGCCACCTCCTGGAAAACAGCACCAAAGGGCTATTGCAACTTTC
This sequence comes from Bucco capensis, assembly GCA_013396975.1. Classification (NCBI taxonomy): domain Eukaryota; kingdom Metazoa; phylum Chordata; class Aves; order Piciformes; family Bucconidae; genus Bucco; species Bucco capensis. The sequence continues at coordinate 97,653 of VWZO01018191.1, read as the reverse complement.
AGGAGGAATAACTGATCTCTGGGGTTTTTGTCAGCTCTTCCAGTAATCAAGCTTTACCACAGAACCTGCTGATCCAATTACCAAATTGAAATAACTGCATCTCAGTCATATGCACATCTGTTGAAGAGAGGGAAAAAAAAAAAATCAATGTCTTTCAAGCCACTGAGTTCATTCTTTCATATCACTGTTGTGGTAGAAATTCCTATCTTTGACTGATTTATTACTTAATAACCTCTTGAATGTCCAAGGAGATCACTTCCCAGTATAAGACTTCAAGCCTTCTAAAATACCTATTGATCCAGCACTAACTCCCCTGAATTCCTAAGTCAACAGCAGCAGGGGAAGCTATAGCTTCCAGACCTTACTGAAGACACCCATCTGTCAAAAGCCTGGTAGCACACACAACTGTTTTCTCAAAGTATTAATATGCCTCCCTGCTTTCTGTGACACTTTGAAGAGTCAAAAGCCAACATTGCTCATCTCAATATCCAAATCTCTCTTGCTGCTGCTCCTCACAAAGGTTCACTACATAGATCTGCACATTCTGCAGATCTGAATTTCCCTGGATAATGTGTCTTTTGGTATTTACATTTTTATTAGCAATACTTTAACACAGCAGTTCTGCTCACCCCAGAAGGCTTCAAAGCCACATAGAGTGCCAATGAAAAGCTCCAGTTTCTGTAACAGAGTGACAGCTGAAGAATGTGCCTTACAATTACAGACTTCAGCAGATTACAACCTTAATGACAGAGAAAAGTCCACTGTTGCTAAAAGAGCCATGGAAACTAAATATCCTCATCAAGCAGGTACCACTCTGATGTTTCACTTTCTATGGAAAATATCTATGTTAAGCTGAACAACTGACAATTAACCTGCTTCAGAAGGGAGATGATTATCACACCTTCTGCCAAATCTGACATGTACCACACTGAAGCAGTCCACTGATTATGTATTTCAGAAAGCATGTATTGGTATGCAACTGAGGAAGACACTCAAGTTCTACAGACGTACTGAAAATTACTGTGATACATCTTAATTGTTAATACTATTAACATATAACCTTTATGAAGAATCTCCTTTCTTCATTAATCACATTGAGACTTTCATTAAAGGTTAATTCTAAGGGAATTTAATTACTTCAATCTAACCTTATCGATCATAGGTTCTTGTCAGAATTACCACCTTTCTCAGGCAACATACCATTATACTCTATTAAAACAATGCCCACTGCAAATTCTTACCTAGCTCAAACTGACCTGCAAGTGGTCTGGATCTACAAGTACAGTTACCTTTATCAAGAGATCATCTGCCTACTCATTTTTGACATCTCTATTTGATTAACATTAGACACAAAACTGTCATTGCTCTCTATTTGCCATGTCTGCAGGAAAATATGATTAATATTAATACCACTGTGGTCCTGAGAAAGAGATATATTGTACTTCAATAGAGCCCTTCTGAAGCAAACATGCAGCAAACACTTGTAATCAGTACAAAATGGCCATGGACAACAAAGATTATTTGAAATAGTGTCACATCATCTAGATGTGTATTCTACTTAAAGAATAAAAAAAAACAAGCCACACCAACCAAATTACTTTTAGTAGGAGTGAAAAGGCAATTCAGTAGAGATGAAGCTCAAGTCTAATCTACCATGCGTGCACATAACTGATTTTTTCAACTAATTTCTTCCTGAAGGTTATTAATGCACATACAATTGAGAAAGAACACAGATTTGCCAAAGACAAAAGACCTGGATTGTAGTGAGATCATCTATTAACAAACTGAAAGTTAGAACAGGTATCTCCTATTCACTTTCATATCCAGGCATGCTATAATCTTGCTAAATAAAGGGACCCTTCTAGTTTTACTATTTTTTCCTGTGCTGCTGAATTGCCATTATACCAATTTGTAATCTCTATCACAGTTCCCCAGGTTCAGAAGACATATTTTACTGCTTTGGGAGGTGTCCAACATGCTTCATGGTGCAAGGAGAAGTACCAACAACAGACACCCAAACATTCACCTAGCACCTTCTCAAGATAACAACAGCAGTTTATACCAGAAGACATAACTGACTGAGCAACCAACAGCATCAATCTATCATTTCAATCCAGTTTATGATGCACAGCAGACATGCAGATAGAAGTTAGGAATTCCTCATTAGTTGTTTTCATTTGTCAGACATGGAATAAACTCTGCAAGCAAAATTCTCCTTTGGTAGTATTTATTTAGAAATGCAAACTTAACAGAGGATTAGATGCTTAAAGATTTAACAGTAAACACACAGATACAAAGAAATAGTCAATAATGACAATGAAAGGCCAATTTCTACATCATCTTCACTGGTTGTTTCTAAAAATCTGCCTCTCAGTGAAGATCTCTCCGTTTCTAGACAAAGCTAGTCACTTCTGTACTTTCCCTATTCAATGACATATTTCAACTTGCTCTCTCTCCAATTCTATGATGTGTCACGTAGAGATGCCATTGGCTTTTCATTCATTTTGACAATTCAAGTGTGCTAAATGCCTAACTTTTTGGATTGCTATGGTTGAAGGAAGCCAGTTCCTCCTCTCTCCTAGATTACTAGTAGGTAGTTAACATCAACATTCATATATCACTTCTGGACCTGACCTACTGTGTACAAGAACTACAGAAGCAATAATATTTTTTTTTCTTTTTTACAAGCCATTGAATTAAAGAATTAAAAAAACAAACAACAAAACCAAACACATACAGTTAAAGATTTTCTCCTCTTCTTAAAGCACAAGGAACTAGAGTTGCAGTTTAACAAGCAACTTTTCCTTTCTCCCCTTTCATCTTTTCTTTAATATTTTGCAAGCAACTTCTCTCTCCAATACACTTGATCAGTCAGGATCACTGAGTCCTTGCAGTGCTTACAAATAAAGGACAAAGGAATAGCAATAAACCATGTTTAAAACCTGCAAAGTTAAATGAGCCATAAACATTGGACTGTTACATACCAAACCTCGAGTTCAACTTGGGGATAACACAGCACAGATTTTAATAAAATAAATAGTCTAGCAGGAAACAAGATGAACAATACTCATTACTGTGACTATAAAAATAAATACAGGAGCAAGCTGGAAGCACTGGATACACACTGCTGGTGTGGATAGACAGCACACCAAAACAGTGCAAGGAGACCCAAGTTATAATTTCTGTCTCCACAGCCCAAGTTCTTTCTGACTTCACGGAGATCACTTCAGAATCAGCTTCAAAAGTAAATAACAGAGAGGCAGGACAAGACCATCTGTTAGAGGGTAACAAAATCACTTCAAAGAAAGATGTAGAGTTCTGTTTTAAATGAAGGAACAGCTGAATCTGTGAGTCAATATCTGAACTTGGTGAGTGCATGAGTGGGTAACAAATATGAACCACTGAGCAGTGCTTGTCAAGGTCAGGTCTGCTTTCCCCTGATCACTGTGAAGGTGGAAGCTGTCAGATTTTCATCAGTTCTACATAGGTATTTAAGTAAATTTACAGTTATAATACCTGAAACATCAGCATCAGTTCCTGCCCATTTAAGTAGCTGCTTGCTAACTGAAAGCTTAAAAATCCAATGACCTTTTGTAGTTGCACAAGGGCTGTGTTATCCTGCCAATATCTACTCTCTCATGAACACCATGCTCGTTAGTTGACATTAAGTGTGATTGCCATAAAGGTGATGTAGCTGAACTTTAAATGGTACCTGCATTGTCCTATGGATACTTACTCCACAGCTACTCTGTAATTAAAGGCTTTATCAAGCCCTTTGAGAAATTCACTTACAAATAGACTTAAAGAAACGTGAGTTGTTCTAAATTACTGTATTTTCACCCAGCAATTCAGCAGACTGCCAGAAAATGCAGCCAAAAATCTCAAACACTTTTTAGACTAGGAAATGAGATTAGTAACAATCAGATCACACAACTATGTTATTTTCAGACACCATTCAAGGTACTGACCTAAACATCAATTACCCTTCTGTCTCACATGCATACAAATAAGTGTCTTGAATCCCACAATTTGGGAAACACAGCTGGTGGTTCTGATGGTTAAACAATATGTCATGTTCAAGGAAAAACCTCCAGAATGCACTTCTCCTTGCAGCAAAACAGAATGAAGTCTACAGTTCCCACTCAACCAAAATCTTGCCCCTCTGACAGCTAAGAGACAGAGCTAAGCTCAGTCAATAACTCTTTTTGATATGTTATCTGGGTAACAGTTAAGCCCACTTCCTACGCTTTCTTAGCACATTCTTGCCATTTTAAGTGTGGCTAAACCAAATCCACAGCAAATCAACCCAATATAAACATAAGATACCACATAATAAAGACAGATCACATCAAGTCTACAAAGCTCTCCTCTACAAATCAACTCATTGTCCCAGCCCTTGATTTTAAAAGTAGTGACAGACAGCTTAAATGTGAGTGCTGAAGGATGCAGACATACAGCACATTAAATGACTATTTTAACCTTTCTTAAAGGTAGTCTTAGGAAGAGCAGCAAACCCAGTTATTTCAGTGAAGTATGCTATCCAGATTTAAAAGATTTATTTCTTTCTACATCCATTGACATTCATTTTTAGTGCAATTAAACATGGATTGATGAGCACAGGTAAGAACTGAAAGTAAAGTGAGAGCATCCACTAGAAATCTTTTTCATTAGGTACATAACTAAATATTATCTATTAGGCTGAACACAAAATGCATCTAAAGGCTCTCATTTTGTTCTGAAACCTGAGGGACAGCCACAATATGTGACCTTGTAAGAGATAAAGACATACAACTGAAGCATTCAGGAGCAAACCAGTCAGTCCTTATTACTGCTGTGAGGTTTAAAAGCTAATTCCTACAGGTGAGGCTGTAATTAAATAGATACAAACCCACTAAAAATGGTAGATATTAGAATTAGGCTTTTAGAAGTAATATTTATAATAAATAATATAATAAATAAAATAAATCCAACAGCTTTAACGAAAAAATCTAAATACTCTGAGAATGTGTACAAGCAAACCCAATTTCAAATTTTGTCAATTCAGTAAATTGTAGAATGGCAGTATTTCATTTTTCAGACAATCCTGGCCAAAAATATACATATTTTAGATCAACTTGCATATTTTTTACATTTGAGTATTAGCAGAATTTAAAAGGATTAGCACCATTGCTATTAAAAGACTTTGCAAGCTTAAATGCCACAAAGAGAAGTGGGACTATTTCCATTATCTTCCATTATTCAGCACTTGAATTGCTAAAAATGTCCCTGTTCCATTGCCTCTGCAAGAATAACTGTAAGAAACAAGAGACTACTTGAGTTTCAGAAATCTCAAGAGGCATCCTATTCAGTTACACCATCCAAAGAGATTCACACCTCACCTGTGAATGACATAGAGGCCAAGGCAAGGTTAGGACAATGATCTACCATCGACTCACTACTGGCCCTGCATCACTTCTGCAAGCCTACTCTCAAACCACAGTAGCAGAAAGGATGATTGGAAGCTTCATATTGCAGGTGTAAAGAGTCTCAGTCTTCAGTATATCTTAACACTTCTAATTATAATAAAAAGATTCTTCTGCTTTTCTGAAAAGGAGAACTACAGCTGACAGGGTAATCCCAGGGAGTAAGACAATTACTTGTGTTGGTCCTCTCTTTCTTAACAGTGGCTCATTAAGAGCCTTGATGCTAGTGAAAATTCTGTCAACATTTTCCCCGTAATACAAAGCAGTAGCTTTCCACTCACTATGTTGACATTCCTAGCTGAAAGAAAAAACATTTCAAAGCCTATACTGTCTGTAAGGGATACAGAGAGTGGACAGTCTGTTTATTCTTGCACATTTGCTTTCAAGGTTTATCATTTGGTCCGTGTACAAAGAAGGGCGAAAAAAAACAAAACATGCAAGGAAATCGCAAAGGGAATATAAAAGAGGAACTCATCTGTGAGCAAACTGTACAACTGGAGCAAAGGGGGATATTGAGAATATGGGGCATTGATCCCACACCTTCCTCGCATCCAAAGCAGGAGGCAATCTGGACAGAAAATTGCCACTGCTAGGTGGGCTGAAGATCTTGCTCTGCTCCCTTTGGATACTGTATAGATTACAGACTATCTCAGAGGGTTAACAGGCATCAGCAATTTCCACAACACCCCTGTGAAGGTAACTTACAGGATACATTTTGTGACTGATCCATTTTCTGCAATCAATCCATGCAACCCAAAGGCAAAGCTACTGTGGTTACCACCGCAGAGCTGCTGCGCTGAGCAACACAAGAGAAGACAGAAGACAGCCTCCCACACTCGGAGTTCTGCATCTGCCTCACATTCTTGGACAGCCCCAGATGAGTCTCTTAACCTGTCTGGGTGACAGTTTCTCTACATAATGCTTGAAAATTGTACCAAAATGCTCAGATGTGAATTGTTAGAGACAAGCTGATAGCAGCAGTCAACAACAAGTGCATGACACACTGGGTTTCCTGTCACAGGACTTCACACCCTGGCTTACTCCTTAAACGTGTGGATTTATGGAGAAGGCAACAAAAAGCTATCCCAAGCTTAGCTTCTCTGCACTAATACATTTTCATTTTTCAGCATTTCTTTCTCCTACTCTTACCCTGAGTCGTTCCTTTGTGTTGCCCTTGATGTGTTCATGAACTCAGCCAAGGAAATATTATTCATATATATATAAAGCTGTTTTCTGCTACTATTGCTAATACTAAACAACACTACACAATATATAATTCCTTCTCTACAGCCTTATTCACTGTGAACAAAGGAAATAAAACCCAATCCACAGAAGGTAGTATTTTCTTTCAAAATAGTTTTCAAGCTTACCTATACAATTTTATATAAGGAATAGAATTTGTCTGATGCAGTACAAGTACTCTTCAGTGTGTCTCCATGGAGTAAGGAAAAGAAAGGAAGCAAAATAACTCTGGAAGAATAGATCTCACCCTGCAACTCCTCCCACACATAAAAAACAAATAGACACAGAAATCAACATATACTATACAATATTTATTATCACCTTCCTGATACAAATACAAAACTGCTTTAAGAAAGCATATCTGTAAGTTTTGCTACTATGACCAGTTAATATCTAACTGAACTTAAAACAGTGATTTCTAGAGGGCTGCTGTCTTGCAGTGACTGCTGTTTCTTATTAGATATCCCAATTTTACTCACCTAACCACAGTGTCTCTCTCAGATTAGTCAGTGCTATATGTCAGCTACCTCAAATCTTTGACCCCCATGGAAGTCTCAGTAAGGTAGCTGACCACTTGGGACAAAAATCTCAAATGTGTTAAGTCACCACAGCTCCACTGACTGCAATATCACCAAAAAGGGTCCAGTTCTCCAGATCCAGATGTATTTGACATACAAGTGTTACAACAGTAGCTTTATTAAGCTCTTCAGCATGCACACTAGCGTCATCTGCTCTTCTCAAACACAGCTCTCTCTGCCACCACTCTTCTCTTAACCTTCTCAAGTCGCCAAATCAGCTTGAAGACAGCCCTACTTCATTTTGCTGCACAGCAGTGCAGTCATGGGTGCCTTTTGTACATCATCTGCTGACAGCTCAGAGCTGTACCACTCTCCTTCTTTCTAATTAACCTAGGCTAAACGACAGACTACTTCTGCAAAAAGATTCACTGTGGGAATGACTACTAATGCGTAACATGGAACCCAAGAGCTGTACCCTTATTCTTAAAATTAGTCTCACTTTTAACAATCAGTTTCTACTTGAAACACTAAGCATCCACTCTTAAAGAAAAGCAGCAGCTCCAACTACAACAATGCAGCTATTGTGCCTATTCACCGGTTAATGGGCTGCAAAAACCTACACACAGATATTTTATCTTCTTCAGCAAAACAAGTAGCTTGCTCATCTATTCACCCAATCTCCAGTTTGGCATCATTGCCTTGCTAACATTTCTGGCACTGAATTAACCAGCCCCTTCAGTCCTCCCAAATGCATTAACAAAGCTTCCCATCAAAGCATCACCCAAAGTACTATTATTAGCTTAGCTTTAATATAGCACAGGAATTAAGAATGGCTGCAGCTAGAAAAAGCCTATGTAGACATTACTCGTCTAACAGCTTCAGGCTTATTCTCAGTATGTTAAATAACTCAAAAATTACTCAGCCAGCTATTCACTGACATCAACCCCTGCACAGCTGAGTAACTACTGCTAAGGCCCAGTAAATGGAAGGAAATCCTATTATGAATGCCAGGAGGGGCATCAGTCTTTTCTTCCAAGCCACTGCTCCCTATGAATGAGGGAAACAGCACGAAGAACCAAAACACAAAGCCTGATCTCTAGCAGCTACAGTAAAGCCACACATTCTTCCAAGGTGGGGATACCCAGTGAAAAGCTCTGAAAGACTCAGGACCTGCTGAAATACTGGTGGTTTCAGAGGCAAGTCTTAAATATTCAAATTTCAACAGTAATAGAAACTTGAGAGAAAACCTAGGGTAAACAACACCTGGCTGTTCAAGCCTCTTGCACTTTTTGGTGGTTGTTTTTTTTTTTTCAGATTTGCTTTTGCCATTTTCTTCTTTTAGGTCCTAACAACCCCAATGCCATCAGCCAGCCCGTGGCCAGGCAGGCAGGGAGAAGCTGGGCTCTCCAAGCCCTTGGTCTGCAGCTGAGCCATCTGCACTGCAAGTTATCTTTTCTAAAGAAAAGCAAATTGCATTGCTGGGATTTCTCTCTTCTTCAGCTGGACAGAACACATCCAGAAACCCAGCAGCTGCCTTACACGTCTCCAAGTAGACAAGAAAAAAGAAAGGAGTAAACGGTTACACAAAGAGAAACTTTGAGTCACCACAAAATGTCCTGCCAGGGAACATTTGGCAAATACTGTTATTGAGGTGCATTAAGCGTAAGCAGATCCTTTCTGTCACTTCAGTGACTGAGGAGAGGGAGGATAAAAAGAGATGAAGGAGGTCTTATAGAAGGGAATATTCTTGCAGAAATGGCAGCTAGTCTGGACTAACCAGAAAACACTAGCTCAACCTCAAAGCCAAAGTCTAATTCACCATTCAGAGCAAGGGAATTGAATTCCATTCTGGTTTTATCTTGGCACAGATCCCTTGGTTCAACCTCTGAACTACACCATTTTCTGCAATTAGGACTTGGGGCTATTATTTCTGTCCTTCAAAAGAAAAAGAAAAAGGACTGAACTAAGCTGAGAGCAACTGTATCTAGTATTAATACAAGTTGGTCAATGGAGTGGCTTAACTCAAGACATATTTATCGAAGAAAATTAAAGCAATGTGAAAACATCTGACAATACAGTAATTAGTAAGACTAAATGTCTCACTTCTCACACTAATTGCTTTGGGGGTTAATGAAGGAGCTGGTTTTTTTCTCTCAGCTGTCCTGAAAGGTTTGCATTTTCCTCCCTTCTTCAAAACCCTCTAAGGTATTGCTATAATGAATATTTGTCCTGGAAATGACTGCTGGAAAGATTCATCATGTTTTGGCTAGCATTTCCATGTGACAACTACTAAATTTCTTCAGGAGAACTCATGTGAGCACCACTGCAACACTTGGCAGACTGAAGCAGAGTTCAGTGATGTGTTAAAAATGGGAATGTTGCAGCTCATCCCCTCTGCACCTTCTGACATCTTGGGAGGGCAGAGATCAGCCCTGTAACACAGCAATTACCTACAGGCCACCAAGCTGGCCTTCATTTTATTTTCCTCATTAACTGTAGAAATAAATAGCTTCCCATACAACCCAAGGAGAGCCATATCTCTCTATAAATTCACTTGGAAATAAAAATAAATACCTTCAGAGGAATACATGTTTTATAATGATATCTATTTCCCTACCACAAACAGCCTAACAGAAGCTTTCCTCTTTACAGAAATTATAAAATACTGACTGCATATTCCCTTAAAATAACTTTACCCTTGGCTCTCACTACAAGAATTTCATTCTTCCAGTGCTCACACACAGCTTAAACTTAATTTACACCAGCAAAAAAATGCAGATTTCAGGATTATCTGAATCATACTGCAAATAATTCATGTAACTAAAAATAAATCACAGCCATAGTCTCAGTCATACTTTAAATTTTGGGTTGACTTACACAAAGCAACAACACCAGAAGACACCGTCTCTGAGCAGGAGATACTCAGACTCTCCAATCACTCCCCATTTACCACTAGAGGCCAGCAGTTCACCTGCTGCTGCTACACCAAGGAGCACTTGGCCACCTGAATGCAATTGTCCTTCTTCCACCTGCTAAATCTTATTAAAACAGACTGCAAATACATACACACTCCTATCTCACACATAAGCACTTGCTCCCCTTGGTGATAATAATGGATGCTATACATTGGGACAGAGAAGAAACTTAGCAAATCTGTGATTTGCAGGAGGTACATACACATTAAAAATACATTTAAAGAGAAATATAGAAGTATTGCAATGGGAAGCCCCCCCTCCCCCCTTTTTCTCCCCCTCTTTCTCTTCACTGAAAAAGTACTGGGTTTGTCTCAATTTTAATGCTGTCACTGAAAGTAGTATATGGCCTGAAACACATTATTTAACATTTGGCTACCCTTCCCTCTAGCTGTAACAGGCTGCCTAAGAAGCAAAGACAAAATACATTTGACACATCATTCCAGCAGATCCACTTGGAGACAATTCCTACTTTAGAAAATGGCAAGCAGTAGTCATCTGAAAAAATGTCTTGGTTTAGACATTCAACAACGTAATAATATTCAAAATACCTTTTAGCATACATATTTATATTTACCTTTATTTCTTTTGAAAACTTTTATTTCTACAGAGAGGAGGAAGTAAGGGCTACTAAATAGTACCTATATCATAGAGCTATTAGTTCACAGTGCCAAAATAACATAGGAGACAACTCAACTTATCACAGACTTTACACAGATATTAAAAAATGTCAATTTGGACAAAAGCAGCTTAGCATATTTCCAGCTCCCTTTGAACTTAGCACCCATCTCCTAAAAATTTTATAATTTAAGAGCACTAAAAAAAAAAAAATAACAAAACCAACCCCTACATAAAGAGATTAAGCTATTCATTAAAAACTTTACTAGATATTAAAAATCAACAGATGTCTAGAGAACATGAACCTGTCTAAAGAATAAAGTTTTATTTGTAGTTCTCCTAAGGAGCAGGCAAACTGGAAAAGATGAGCTGACCAATTTCTTCCCCTTATCACCTGCAAACCAGTAGCTAAGACCACAATGCTCACATCTAAACATCTTCAACACATTACAATACCATTTCTCCTTGAAAATGGGACCTCCTTTTAAGCACTTTCACACTATGAGGTGAAATAACATACTACACATATTCATGCTTACCTCAGGGAGAGTTCCATACCTGGGACACTTTCAGCCAGGCAAACAGTTGGCACACTGCAGTCTTAAAGAGCTGGGAAACAGTACAGGTGGCAAAAGATCACATTCAGGAGACTCTTCAAAATCCAACAGAGGAATTGCTAAGGTTAAATCCAGATATTTGCACTATCTCACAGTAAGCTAAACAGCACAGCATATGGGGGGGAAATAACAGTCACATGCTGCATATCAGCCTCAGAAAAGCCCCAAATATCAGACCCTCAGGTTCATACAATGAGTGGAGCTGCCCTGAACACAATGTAATTGCATCAATTTCTACCAGCTGTGAGCCTAGCCTATGTTTTTTCCTAACTATTAACAGCTGGTATAATTCTGTTAAAACTGTGTCTTAGCACAGTTCAGCTGCAGGTCAGTCTGTTTCAAAGAAAGTAAAGATGATCATTTTGGTGAAATGGTTGCCTGAAATGCAATAAAATACTCATTAGCAAACTCAGGCTGATTCTGCCCTTGAGAACATTTATTAACTCTTGTATTAGGATCCTCAAATCCTCTCTGTTTGCTGTGTATAACCAGCTCTGTTTCTCTGCTGCCTCCATTTTTGTATTGTCACAGAGTTGATGGAGTGCTTGTGTGCTTGAAGCTTCTCCTCAGTTTTAGTAGCCACACAGCAGGTTTCAGGACAGTGGAAAATCAAGCCCCAAGAATATCAAAATCATTTAGAAAAAAAAAGACATAACACCTAAGAGAAGGCAAATGCAGCTGTTCAGCATCACTGTATCCTTTCTTTTTTTTTTCCCCCCATGGGTTTTCCAGGGATATTAGGTTTGAACACCCAGCAAGAGGGATGGTCAAGCTATTCCATTTACCAGCACAAATTTTGCAAGCTGCTGAGAAGTTTCCTGCAGCAGTAACAACTTAAGTGCAGGAGAGAGCATAGCAAAGACAGGGCTCCAACTCGACTGTTGTTATCAATGAATCTTTGTCTGTTCATGTCAACAGAGAATCTGTGCTCCAAGAAGAAAGGAAACAGGGAGAGAATGTCTGTAATTCCCTAGCAGGCAGCCAAATTAAAGCAGGACATGCCTCTAACAGAGCTACTTAGGAAATACTTCAGCAAGTATGCCTTGGTCCAGTAAATGCAGCATTCTTAACAGCAGTAAATAAATTACAAAAAAGCAACAGCAGTTCTGGTGAGAGTGTGAATCCAGGAATGGAAGTTCTCATCTAACTATTTTCTGTTACTCAGCACATATTTTTTTCAAGTTATCCATGATCTGCATTTTTTCATTTGCTTTACCAAACCCAGGGAGAAAAAAGCAGTTCAAGAAACATGTCCATCATGTAGCATGGTGGTTTGCAGATACCCACATAGGCTTGATGAAATGAATTAATTACCCTCAGCTCCAAGACTTTAACTATCACTTTTTCTTGATTGGCATTTAGTTTGCATAAGAAGCCCAATATTAGCATCAGCAAAGCCCAGAGTTTTTTAATCTGTACTGGAGACTTAAGACTCCCCAAACTTAAGACTGACATGTTTGCCAATGTACAAGAAGAGAGCAGGTATACAGATGTAGAGCTAACAACATGTAATCCACCTCACAGTTTGTTGGAAACAACAAAAATTATATCTGTATTCAGAAAGAAAATCAGTGATAGCACATCAATTAGACTGAAGTTACTATAACAACTTCATTAGTGATTAGTAATCTCTATGTTTAGTATGCTATACTGAGACAGGCTATCTCTTTTTTTAAGGAAGCACACTCAGCTGTGAAAACCTCCCCTTTTAAAACCTCAAAACATTTGTTTCATGTTATGGCCACTGCTCTAAAGAGCACAGTGACAGGCTCAGATCCTAAAAAGCACGTTTCTCCTGTTCTGCTGAGGGAAGACCACCAGCTCACAGCAGTGTGAGAGAAGAAATCTGAAGCCATCTGTATCCTGCCTTGTGACACATGCAAACTGACAGGTGTGGTTGGAAATAGCTGCTAGAAAATACAGTACACTGAGCAATTACAGACTTGCTGTTTGTCCCAGGAAAAGAGAATTGTGTAATCAGTAAATCTAACTGAGCTTTATCGATCGAGCCAGCAATGTTGCCTCTTCAGAAACCTGAGGAAAATGAAAATGCCAATACAGAGCCCGTCAATAGGTGCTCAACTGTTTACAGGGACAGCTGAAAGGGGTCACTAAATGTGCTGTACAGAAGGTCCTTTGCCTATAGGTACACTGCAGATCCTCACAGCTTGCCTACTTTAAAAAGACTTCAGAACAACAACAAAAAAAAAAGTCCTACAGAAGTCCACCTTTAATACCCTAAGTGAACTGCCAAAGACCCAGTAGTTTATGCACTAGTAGTAAGGATATATACCCAAGAAACTAAAGGTTGAGAAAGTGGTCTATTAATTGCATGTGATCAGCACTCTGCAAGCAATCCTTGATGCTGGCACACATTGGGGATGACCCAACTCAATGGACTCTATATTTCTCTGTCTCTTCTTCCACGAAAAATTGCATTCCAGCACCTCACACTCAGTTTTGCCAGTTTTACACACTTGTAGCATTCCTTGATGTCTTTGAGTGAACAACTTGAAGTAAAAAGTACAAACGAGTTTAACCCAGATAGTCATATTCTAAACAAGGGTGAAAAAAAATCAATCAATAAACAGCAAAGTATGTAATGAATAGAAAAAGAAAAAATCTGCAGAAGAGTGGACTGCTCTGGAAGGAGGTGAACATCCCATGTACACCCTACATCTTTCTCTTTCACCAATGAACTTGGTACAAAGGCACTTGCAAACCTTTTGCTAAAAGGGCAACCATAACTAATGGCATCTGCCATTAGGAACTGATCAGCATTCACTAAATTGCAAACCACAGCTCCAGACACTCTTCACTCCCACACAATAGATCACCAGTGCCTCTGGGGTTCAACTGGTCTCCAGTGTGCCACTAGACTTCAAAACAGGAAGGTTGTGAAGTGACAAGTCAGCCAAGTGACAAAAGAACCAATATCAATATACATAATGCAACAAAACCAAGTGAACTTGGGTCATCTTGCTTACAACAGCATGGCTTTCCATCCCTAGAGAATTCAGGATGCTCTCAGCCTAACAAGGCACTGATTCTTGTCTCCCTGGGGCTCCACAGGGCACGACAGGAGCAATCTTTTGTTCCATCAGGGAAAGGGGAGGAAGGAAACGCTACCAACTTGAAAAGTCTACTTTAGATACTCACAAAAGGGAAAGGATACCAAGGAAATGAGAAATACATCTTTAAAAGGGGGTTTGTGGCCAACAGGAGGATTGAACAAACACATTTTTCTACAGTGGGGAGTGAAAAACTGGTGACTCCAAGACTCAGGGGATCTATTTCAAGGATTTATACTGCATGCTTCATAGCATTTTACTTTCTCAGGGTATCTTTACGATATATAACCAGATCATATACATAAATGTCCCAGTTCATGCTGCTCGTCTTACCTGAAAAAGAATCTTAAGCAGTTTTGAATTTAAGTTAAACAACTGGACATGTAAAATTAAAACACATTAAGTAAATCATAACCTCTGACTGGAAGAACCATGAAACTGACTTCTGAATGTGTGTGGTACTCACTAACCCCAGAAGCCCAGCAGACCTCAGGAGGTCTCCACTTCATCCTCCTGCTCAAGCAGACCAGCCTAGGGGCTTTCTGATGGGATCAGCAGAACAACTAAGTGAGGTTAAAAATATTTGTGAAAATTTTGAACTTGGAGGGAGGAAGAGGCTCCCAGGGACCCTGTGAGGAGGACCCAGGCAGGGCTGACCCCATTGACCATGGCCTCATCACTGTGGATGTGCCTGGCAATCTCTGTCCCTGCCCCACCAGCTGCAGGATACCCTTCAGCTTCCCATCCCACAGGGAGCAACCACTCCACACAGCACCATTACACTCAGTGTTGAACCTGGAATAAATTGCATAGACTTCCTTAAGCCAATGCTGTCACTCTGTAGGTGAAAATAAAAACTTAGTATCACTCTGCAGAACTTAAGTGTTAATAGGAGGGTTAAAAAGATAACATAACTACAATAAATAAACAAGAAGCTTCCCCAAACCTGTGTGCAAAGGTGATAGTCAGGTCTAGTGTCCATCATCTAAGAAAAGTTTGACAATGAAATAATTGCTTTTTTAAATATATTACAAAATAAGTTACTAGTTCATAGAAGGTATTTTAAATAATGCAAAGAACTTGGAGCAACTTGAGTCTGGTTCCCCAATATTACACAATACATGCTGTGGTGCAGAACCACATCTCTACTTACTTATTCACATTACTAATTTTCCCAAAGCTAATAAAATAAACCTTTATTTTGCAGGTTTGTTACATTACCACACCAATAAAAACAGGTGGATGTGTGTCAGGCTTTCTGGGACAAGATATCTAGTCTACTTAGACATGGCATCTACGAATTACATAAGAAGAAAAAGAAATGTACTGCTAGTTTTAAGAAATATATTTCAATTATTGAACAAGCATCATGTTCATAGACAAACAGTTGCACTTCTGTAACAGGCAGCTTTAATGAGTCTATTTCCATAAAAATCCTTGATTTTAAGCTTCAAACCACTGCAGTACCATCCCTTCAACTCCCTTGTTAGGCATCTTATTAAAAAGAAGTATTATGAAAAATATTCACTATTTTACTCATTTGAGTCTTATTCCAGGACTATTCCCTGATATTATCCTTCCCTGTTTCCCATGAAATAATCTAGGGCACCCATTGCTGACAAAGACACATCACCACTACTCCCCCCCCCCCCCCCCCCCCCCCACCCCACCCACACCC
>VWZO01018191.1:8114-81453 GCA_013396975.1 Bucco capensis | reverse complement strand
ACACACACACACATTCCCCTGCCTCCATTTCAAAGAACATGGATTGATTTTTGGATTGCAAAATAGTCTAATGTTGCTGACAAAATCTCCTACTTTCTATTGCAATGGAAGCAAACAGTGTCACCTTCAAAACAGAGACTATTTATTTGTCATTTTCACAAGAGATGGAAGCTTCATTTCTCTCCTCCCTGACTTTCAATTTAGCCATTCACAGCTATGCAAAGCTAAGCACAAACCACCCTACCCTCTCACCAAAAACTACTGCATCCCTACTGAGCTCCCACAGTGTGAGCAGAGCAGCCAGCCCTGTCTGCACCACCCCAAGTGATAAGCACCACCACCTCTCTTGTGTGAAGGCTGCTGCATCAGGCTTTACTTTCAAGCCAAACAGAAGAAACACCAGGACTTGGCTCCATTTAACATCCCTTGGGTCTGCCAAATTGCTCTTTGGTCGTTTAGGGGATATAACTTACTGTCTTTGTGAGAAGAGCTCCTTTGAGCCCAAGCTGCTGCTCACTCCTTCTTAGGGGTAAGATAAAGGGGGAAGACTCTTTTCTGGAGCTCTGTGCTGGCCCTAAACCATATTTAACTCATCGACTGGGAAACAAGGCCCAGGGATGGATCTCTAGCATACATGTGTCCACTGATTACAGAGCAGCTATGGAACCTCCACATGGTACCAATCCAATCATCTTTCCTGTTTCAGTGGTACTTCTCATAGAAGCATGCTCAGTAGAGTAAAGCCAGCCCCCTTACTACTGGCAGCATTTCAAACTCTTTCAACATTAAATTTGCCTAACTCTAAAGAGCACTGAGCCATGCAGTGGAGATACAGCTCAAAATTTCAAGCTCTACCAGAAGAGTCCCCAATGAACAGCAAACCAGGAATGTAATGACATTACAATACTCCTTAAGTTCCTCATTAAAAAGTAAGACAATGCTTTTTCTCTATTATTACTATGGTCATTACCTATACTACTATGTTTTAAGATTTAACAATGCCCTGATTCACAAGCAATACAGGAGGGACAGAGAAAAGCAAGAGCTCTGCCATGTCTGCTCTGCTCTGGTTTGGGTTCTTCTCTAGAGTGAACAGTTGCTTTCAGAGCTATGAAGTGTCTATCACTGCTGAAGATGTTGTTTCATGAACATTCACAGTGGTTTTAGTCCTTTTCTCTCAGCAGAGGTCACCCTGAAAGCTGCACTGGAGAAGCAAAACAAAAGCACATCTGATGTAATAGGCCTGGCTACTGAGAAAGAAAAGCCCCACAAGCCTGAAACAAAACCTCCAGCAGAGGATTTTTTGTGTGCTCTGAAGCACACAGAGCCATCAAAAATCTATGACTTAAAAAAAGAAAGAAAGAAAAGAGCTTTGGGAAGGTTTCAAATAAACTGCACTTTGCTATAAAACAGTGACTTCCTTTACTTGGAAAAAAGCTACTCTTGTCATTTATAAATTAGGATATGGAGAGATTACTGTCCCATTTCTCTGACTAATTTTTGTGATTTCCATTTTATTCCCCAGTTCCCAAATGCAATTGTGCAAATGCTTAACCTTATGCACTGAACTGAAGGCAATAGCATCATCCATGTGCTTAATGCCAAACATGAACAGTTTAAACTTCTGCTGAGGCAGAACACAGAAAGCAACCGGAAATTCAGGTCTCCTTTCAGTTTTGATCAAACTCCAACTGATGCTGGATTCTGCAGGATGAGGGGACTCTTAAGGAGACTGCCTTATATACCCAGCTTGGAGACACAGAATGACATAGCATCCTAACAGAGAGAGGAACCCAGGATTTGTATCTCTTCATTTCAGACCGAGTCTTTAAGTGCTCCGACCCCCCGATGTCTACTGGATGTCTGGGGTTGGTGAGTCCTAAACACATTCAGATATCAGTTTCATCCTTCTTCTAGTCAGAGGTTATGATTTACTTAATGAGGTTTTTATTTTACATGTCCAGTTGTTTAACAATTGAAACTGCTTAAGAATCTTTTTCAGATAAGACAAGATATGATCCAGACGTGACTGTGTCCAGACCTTCACTGAAGCTGCTTGAATTAAGCTTGATGTTAAGTGGCATGAGAAGCAGAGAGTAACAAAAATGTATCACAAGTTTCTTAAGCTAAATTCTTACTGATTTTACAGGACACTTGAAAAGCTAAAAACATAATTAAGACATAGATGGATGCTATATAAGCAGTAAAAGCTTAATAACTACAATATCTTCAACATTTCTATTAGCTCAATTTTACAGTATAAATATATGAACATACATACTGCAGTCTGGCTGTACTTGCTGTATAAAGCTATCTGACACACAAATCTGATTTTCTGAGGCAATGAACAGCAATCATTTTCACAGGAGATGATGGGAGGAGATGCTGCCCCACACCTGTGGGAGATGAGGTTTCCTCCACTGGAGCTCCAAGATCCTCACACCCCTTTTTCCATGGCTTTCTAACTCAAGCCTAGAGTAAGGCTACTTTTCTAAGTAGTGAAGCCTGGTCTGAGAAGTCCTAAGAAGGATCCCTTCATTAGCAGTAGTTACAACAGAGAACACTTATACAATACAGTGAAGTATCACAGCAACAGTGTATAAGCAGGCTTGGAACATTCAAAGACAAAGCAAGTTTCCACTACAGATGAGTTTAATATTCCTAAGCAATTAAAGATTTTGAAAATTAAATTTAGAGCCAAAGTACTGTTTTCCAATAATGTTTTCAACCTTAGCACAAGCAAAAATTACTACATTTTAAGACAAATATTTCTTCATAACTAACAGAATACCAGCAAAAATTCTCCCCTTCTTTTACTGGAAAAATCTATTGTTTGCTAAAAAAAATATGTGCAAGGAAAACATTTGAATCCCTATTAAGGAAAGTGCAGAGCACTTCACTTTCACAGAAGAATGTGGACAAATTGGGCTACTCCTTGTAAAGATTAATAAACCACCTAGAGTTTGTTGTCACATCAGGCCTAAAACAATTTTACTAAACTTAGAGGCTCAGGAATGCTTTTGTTTGAGCACAGAACTTTTCTAAACACACTGCAGCTCTGCTAGCAGCCACCACTCCTCAAGTGGAAGCCCTTGGAGAGGTATTACCCTGAAAGCCATTTATCTTTTACTTCAATTTGCAAGCAAACACCAACACAGAGAGCCATTAGAGAACAAGTGCTCTCTGGATGCCAAAAATCAATGGAGGAAAATTAAAAATCAACAAAGCTCTCACATACAGCCTCCTAAATGAAATGGCCTGTGATCCAGTCAATCCTTGTTAAGAGGAGAGTAAAATAAATTCTTAATCAAGGATGAGCTCTAGTGACACTTCTAATCATATTCATATTGCATATCACACATCTCTAGCTATATTCTGTGCCATGATGATATAATCTGATAATAAACATACTCATAGTGCATACAACAATTAAAAAACTACTTTCAGTACTCAAGTTCTAGTGGCAGACAAAAGGTTTAGGCTCTCAGAAGGGTGATGACGTGAATAACGTCACACAAATAAACACATCAGAAGCATAAATGTGGCATATGTTGCCCCTTCACTTACATAGTGAAGAGTAAACCCACCCAATTTGCACCTTTTTATCTTTGTTTAGATTATTATTATCATTTTTACAGTATTTAGCTAGTTACCAATCTCTTTAGGTCAACTCACAGAGCAGTGCTGGGAGCAACATACTGCCTGTGGTGCTCTTCCACATTTCTCACAGCCACAGAAAAGTCAAAAAGGAGAGGAAGAAAATAAATTAAAAGATTTGTCTATACTGTCTCACCTACTGATCACTGTCACCCATGAATCATTCAAACCACTGCTCCTGAGAATGTGATCAAGTGTTGATATAAAGATTCAGCAGAATACAATGTCACACGTACAAACTACTTCCTTACTTTGATAATTACAATAAACACAAAACAGCATGAGGCATGCTAACAAAATAGGAGATCATTCATCAAGGCAATTCTTAGCCATCCTAATGTAACAATTTCCCCATGATGTAACAGGTATGGAACAACTAAGTAGTTTTGTCCAACATGTATTGAAATAATCTGTACTGATTAATTTTCCATATTATTTCTGAATGAGGAAAAGGTCAGTGTTTCCACCTTTGGTGATAATTCTTCAGCATGGCAAGAAGAAAGAAGATTAAAAGATTTCCTTAAATCCTTCTTCATTTCCATTATAAATAGTACTTCTGTGAGGAAAAAGGAATTCTGAGCTAATGAGAGGCCTCACACCTAAGGAATCTCCTCCCATTTGCCTAGACCTCATTCAGCAAATAGCACTAGTACTGCTAAGGTAATGCACAGGATAGGGTAGGAAACTAAGGACAATACTTCTGATTGGGATCCAGCAAAATGTAAACAGGATCAAGTCCCTAAGTTATCTACCTTTTTTGACTGGTTCACAATAGTACTAAGTGGGCATGTTCAAGCGATGTAGCTGGGTTTTACACCAGAAAACCAGAAGTCTTTGGTATCAATATGGTCATGGATTTCTCCACGAATTAATGTAGCATAGTCCCAGCTGAGGCTGTTCCAGTAAATCATCCATAGTTAGGCGTTGTGGAGCCAACCTTTGCTTCTGATCTCAGCCCGACAAAACTGGGCAGAATATATATAACCAAAGCACATAACTTCTCCACACACTTGACTGTTCCCTCTTTTGACCATGCTTTTTTCAGTAGCAGCAAATGAAGTCCCTCATCTTTGCACAGCAGTGGTGATGAAATTGCTCAACCTTCCAGAAGCATACAGACTTTGAAAATCATTTCATATACCCTTCACCTTTATCTTGTACAAGGACTGACTACTTTCAACAGTGCTTGCAAGCTGCTGGCCGTAAAAACTCTCTAACATTAACCATCTTTTCTTCTTTTAGTGTGAGGGTGCTAATAATGTGGGTATCCCTGAAATCTTCTACCACAAAATAAAAACTTTAAACTACCCAAAGGGTTACATGTAAACAGATTTCTTACAATCATGAAAGATAAATGGCAGAGCACATCTGAACACAAACATGACAAATGTATGCCTATGGACACCTGCAGAATTGACTCTTCAGGATATTTGTTTAGCAAAGTGTTCAAAATGATAACCATCAAAATTGACAATTTGTTTTTTCACAATAAAGACAGAATCCACAGGTCTCCTCCCTGTAAATCTTAGATGATAAACTCAGTAATTTTTAACAGATAGAAGAACAGAAAATAAAATACAAATTGTATTTTAACTTTCTGGTTTATTTTCAGTTCTAAGGTTAAAATTTCAGTTGGTTGAGTGAGAGAGACAGAAAGCAGCTCAGGGCATCTGTCTTTAGTGTAAAGCTCAAGAAAACCTGTGAGAGATCACAGTAGATTTTCTCTGATTGAAAAAGGCAAAAGTAAAATGGCAGTTGCCAAAATCTTGAATATGTTGCTTGTTATTCCCTAGCAAGGCTCATTTGATTGCAACTTGACTCATCAGCTGTTGCTTTAACACCTCTTGAGACGCACAAAGTTGATGTCTGTGCTCCCCTGAAGACAAGAACATATTTTGCAGGGCTCTAGGCTGCCAGCCACACTGCAGTGAAACATATGCTGTCCTGTTCCTTCAGATAACAAATGTCTTCTCTTTTGCTCAGTGATTCAGGCACACAAATAACTTATTTTGTCTCCCGAGACTTTTGAAATGAGTGAGGTCTCTTCAAACCTCTAATGGAGGGCTAGATTATTCCAAGAAAGGTATGGTAACTGAGCTGGCTTTTGTAAGTAGCAGCTGAGGCAATCGGTTGTGACTCTGCTATTCCCAGGGGTAATCCTTATGGAAAGACTATAAATATTGCATTCCCACCATTACATGTGATGAGCAAATATTGACAATATACTGTATTCTGAAATAGTCTGTAAGTAACTTCATTGACACAAGAAAGATGCGTTTACAAAGAGTCGAGTAGATCGAGTAAACATATCAAGCTGTGCCAGGGGAGGTTTAGAATGAACATTAGGAAAAACTTCTTCACAGAAAGGGTTATCAAGCACTGGAACAGGCTGCCCAGGGAAGTGGTTGAGTCACCATTCCTGGAGGTATTTAAAAGACTTGTAGATGTGGCACTTAGGGACCTGGTTTAGCAGTATTAGGTTTATGTTTGGACTTGATCTTTAAGGTCTCTTCCAATCTAAAGGATTCTATGACTCTGTGAACAGGATTCACACACCTGAGCTTTAAAAAGGGAAGAAGTGAATTTACACAGAGATGGAATGGAGCACATTTCTTTGTCTGATGGAAAGAAACCACAAAAAAAAATGAAAGCAGAGCACCATTTTGAGATGATTCTTGACTAAAATAGCATATCATATGTAATTCTGCATCTGATGTACAACTCCCTCATCTTCCAAAGCTGCAGCCACTAGCAGTGCTGCCCAGCAATACAGGCTTAGCTGAACACTGCTGCTCCTGGGGTGAAGGTTCTGGGAAAAGCACCTCCTCATGATGATCTGCAACTGGAAATGTTGGGGGAGAAAAAGAGAGGTGGAATAAAAATAAGCTGGAAAGGAAAGCTGAAAGGAGAGCAAATTACACCAGGGAAACCCTTTTTCAGGGCTTTCACACATGCTAAGTGAGGAGTGATAAGGTGTTTCCAGCAGCTCACCACTCCTGGGAACTGCCTGCTTTGCCCAGAGCCATGAGGAATAAAAGCAAACCAGGTCACACTGGTGCCAGACCTCCCCAGGTTATTATTGCAGTTCTCCCAATATGGAAAATCAATACTCAAAACACATGAAAGCCCAGACTGCAGCACTGTACACTGGCAAACAAAGATGAAAGGTCATCAAGCTGGAGTACCCCTGATTACCACATAACATACTGCAAGCCTAAATTGAAGGTTTCCTCCTGATTTTTGTGGTTCCTTAAGAAATCAAAGTAAGCTGGAAACTCAAGCCCTTAGGGGAAAAGCACAATCACCTCTTACTTTGCAGCCATCAACATACATTTACTGGATTAAAAAATGGACTGAACATTTATTGTGCATTCTTACATTATTCTTCACCTTTCTAAGATCTTCTAAAAATGGCTACAGCCTTGAGAATAAACCTTTTTTTGAGATTTCAGGTCAAAGCTGGTAGCCCCTACCACATTAGATGTCATTGCCAGTTTACAACCACAGTGTTCTCTGGGGATAATTTTGTTAGCAGAAGTTTATAAACTGACCTGCAGAGGAGGCAGAAAGGGGAACTCATGGGTTCTGCCACCACATCACTTAGTGATTGTTAAATAAATCTGTTTGCTAACACAAACACTTAGAAATTTAGCCTTTCTCTGTTTTTTACCTAAGTGATATTTAACTTGCATTTGTGAGCATGGCTTAACTTTAGTAGCAGGTGACACAATAGTACTAAGGAACTGCAAAGTGTCCAAACTCAGCCACTGACAACTTTCCATAGTTCCTCCAATCAAGGAAAGCAGACAAGAGAGAGAGTAAAATACCACCAGAAACAGAACCCAGTGTGCTATCAAAATGTTCATAAAAGATAAATAACTGGCAATTACCTAAATCATGGACCACTGAACACAGGAAAAAAGAAAAACATATCAGTATCACTTGCAGAGTGTTAGCATCAGCCTCATGAATTTGCCTCTTAACATCTTGGTTTAAAGAAAAGGGGGAAGAGGATAATCCCCTTATTAACAAATTAAAGAATCCCAGGGAGAGAAAAATATAGCAGTAAAGCAGAATATATTAGAGCTTTGGGATAAACTCAGAGTGCCAAATATTTACCAAATTTACCAGCTGTCAGAGAAAAAAAAAAATTATAAGATTCTGGCAGTTTCCTGGCTATTAGAATTCCAGGGCACTTTCAGAAAAAATAAAGTTTGGTCAGAAAATGTTGAAGCAGCAAAAGCCATGTTTTTCAACGCACATTTTAATTATGACAAGTTTCCCAATTCAAATTAGGAGTATTTACTACTTATATAAGTAAATGACATACTTTTAAAACACTACATTTAAGAGGGTCACAATTTAAACCAAATATTTAACTTGATCTCATCTGTTTATCTTTGCTCCATAAACTCTTTCCCAAGTTTTTTATTTTCACCTGTAAGTCAAGATATATTTTTTTCAGAATTTTTCAGAGTATTGATAAACATTTCTGACCTTATGCTAACCCAGCCACGTTTTACATGGAAACTGGATTATAGGAGATAAGTGTTAATAAGAAGTGAATTCTATGAACTGTGCAGAAATACAGGGCCAATGTTTTCCAATAAAGCATCTAAACCTAATGTCTTGGGTGTAAATTGATCTCCCTTCCTTGTTTCCAAGAATATTTTAAGGTAGAGTTCAAATTGCCTCTACCACTTCAGAAAAGCTTTAAAACATCTTGTCATCACAGATTAGCTTTCTATAGTTACTAAGGAATTTATCTCAGAAGTCATGTCTTTAGTCTTAGAAGTGGTACTGATGAGTATTTTACCAAATTCTGTGTATTTGTCTAAATTAATCTTCTGAGACAATTTAAAAAAAAAAGTTTAAAAATTAAAAAATCTAATTGTCCTTGCTTAAAGCTAATGATGGTCTTACCATTGAAACTACTTCCCCAACTTTAGTCCTTCATTCTGGAAATAGTAACCATTCTGATTTTTTTTTTCCCAAAATGAGTTTTCATATATTTGACTACTGAAAATATTTATGGTACTGATAAACCACAAGCCCATACTCTCCCTTGAACTGGTAAAAATGGATTTGATTTAATTAATCTATTATTTTGTTGAGAGGCAAAAGGAGTGTTGTGCTTCACGCTGAGAGGTTGCTTTAGAAGTGTGGCACATTATTAAATTTTGCTCATTTCTTTCCCAGGGAAGTCATTTACATCTTTCTGTTTCCACATCTGTACAAGGGAAATCCTGTAACCTCTTCAGAACTCCCAAAGCTATTAACAGCAGACACCAAATTATCTACACACATATAAAATCTTGAGATCTTATGGCACAACACAACTCACAAATCCTTTTAATATGGTCTTACAATATACCAAGCAATATTAGAATGGAACATTACTACCTCCTGGATGGCTTTTTATTCTGGAAAGGACAGTTTTATAGACTTTGTCTGCTTAAACCTTTCAGTAATGTACAGCATGGGAGAGTTTCAGAGGAGCCTTTGAGCTTTGTAATCCCAAAGCCTAGCACAATCCCTCTGTCCCTGATCTCTACATAACAAAGATGGAAAAAATGGAGGCCCAGATCTCCTGCTTCTGTGTTACAGCACCTTGCAGAGCAGAAAGGCATTTCTCAAACCATCAGTAAGAGAAACATTCCCTTTGCTGGAGCCCACAGAATGAAGAAAGTGCAAGATATCATTATTCTCATGGACAAACTAGAACCTTTAGCCCAACTCCCACTAATTTATGCCTGCCTGCACTGCATCACAAAGACACTGTTAAAGCACTTAAAACACAGAAAATCCTATAAAGTGATGCAATGTGTAAAAAAAATTAGTTCACAGGTATGGCTGAATGAAACAAACAGGACATATATTAGCTCTAAAGAATTACTCCAATGCATTTAAGATCTTAAATTGACATGAGATGTTTGTTTATTCCCAAGGGTCTCAGTCTAACTCCTGTAGTCATAGTTACACTGAAAGCACAGCTTTTTATGCAACTAGTAGTTCTCCAGTTCGGGCATCAAGCTCTACAAGATAAACACTCCACAATGCCTCAGAACTACCTGAGGCACTTCCCTCACCAGATTTTTCCACTAGATCTCCTTGCATAGACTTAGAAAAGAACAAGAACATTTTAAAGCCAAATCTGAAAATTATTTCAATGTCCAGATTGGTAATACTGTTTAGAGAACTGAGAATGAGATTGTAAATTTGTAAACCATAGATCCAGCAACTTCAGCAGCAATTAATCCTGTTCTATTTGGGTCAAGTAGCTTAATTTCCTGATTTATGTAAGAATAGAAGTATCATATTCACATTACTACCTATATCCTGAACCAGCCATGCCTGATAAATGCTAAACAATCTTGAGAAACACAAGAACATATTTACAACAACTACTTTCAGCATGCTGCAAATCTTCTAATGCTGTTCAGTACTGCAGGGATGTGACACAAAAAATACCTCATAAATATGCATTCCTCTTGAAATGGGATCATAAAAATACTTAGCGTTTACTTAGACACCACAAGTGCTCTGCAACTCCAGTATTACTGTCTTAAGTTTATAAACAAGGAAAATAAACCAGACTAATTCTGTACTTCTTGTAAAATCTTTAATCTGACCTCCAGGTAGACTGTCAAATTCAGTCATGTTTTGGCACAAGGCAAATGATATTACAAGGTGAGAGGCAATGGGAAGTCAGACTTCAGGGAGGCTCAGGCCTGCACAAGGTCATAGAAACTGAAGTAAGGTCTCCTGGCTAACAGCTCCGTGATCAAATCATCCTACAGTTGCTGTTAAAGAGACTCATTTTATGAATTACAGTTAGGAATGTGTCAGCAGTCTTATTATCATCCAAGAATATTGGCATTTTTTAATAGAAACACAGACCATTAGTTCAATTCCTCTAAATAGTATTCTGCAGTAATTGTAACTATGAAATAACAAGGTTTCATTTGGTCTAAAAATCTACTTGTGAGGTGTAAAAAGGAGTAATGGTCAGAAAAGGAAGAAAGAAAGGCAGGAAAACAAGAAAGCATTGGAATCACATTAAGAGACAGAAGGTCAGAAAGAGGTGATGAGAAAAAATCATAATGCAAAAAAGGTGGAAGAGAGAAATACCAGTCAGATACAAAAGAAAACAAGCCTGCAGAAGATCTCTCCTTAACCAAATCAAGAGCTATGAAGAATTCACCATTCATCTGACAGCAGTCTTCTGCTATGAAGGGATGAGAGCAACTCCAAGAGATGGGAAAAAAACCTCTCTAGCATGAGCCTGAAAGAGGTCACTGTCAAGAAAGCTTCAGAGGTTGCTTAGTTAAACATAAGAGATTTCAGTTTCCAGGAGTAACAATCTTTCTCCATCTGACAGAAACACACAGAGTGCAATGAAAAAATCCACAAAAAGCCTGTTTTGTGTTTGCATGAATTTTTGATGACTATATTCAAATAAATGTGTACAGGCTGCATGAGAAGGATATGATTAAAACATACTTGTGATACAGGTCCTGCCTTTTCAGCAGAAGTTTGTTGCTGCAGGGTCCTGGGGCTACTGGGAATGAGGGCTCATTTCAGAACTAGGAACAGAGAAGCAGTTACAATCATCCCTTCTAGTAAATGCCACAAAAAGAGTGGAATAAACAAAATCATTAGAATATTTAACTTCCACAGCAGTTTAGGTGTCCTGTACAAATATTTGTGCCATGACAGCAAGCCTGCATCAGTTGACTAGTTTAAGCAATAGTTTTACTCCTAGCAGGGCAGAAGGGGAGCAGCCACTGGGATTTTCAGTAGGTTGAGCACACTGCCAGTCCTGCAAAATGGCTGTGGCAGCAATTTAAACCCTACTCATTTCCACTGTGCTTCCATGCCAGCCTCTGGGAAACAATCCTACTGCATCTCTGCTTCTGAGAGAGCCAGAGGAGTTTGTGTGTGGTTAGCACATGTGGAGGGAAGTTGAACAGCTGCAGCGAAGAGAGGCAGAATTTGACACATCAGTAGATTGGAAAACGTTAGCAGAGCATGAAGCGTGGAAGCTGGGACTCCTGCTGTTGCTCCATCATTGGGGAAATGAGGAGGAAATGCAGAGGGCTCTAGGAGATGCAGAAGATTCATCAGCAAGCATGATGAATATGTTTCAAACACACTACACCATTATTTTCAGGCTGTCTGGGGAATATGCCTACCATATAGTGTCCCTGCAGAACTCCTAAGCAGTATTACTCATCTTTCTTCAAATAATGTTTAGAAGTTTTCATATAAGCTCCTTGTCCTATTGGTTAGTTGATGCAGCAGCTACACTCTGAGTTAAGATGAAAGAGTTCCCAATTACCTCCCTTCTGTTACACAAGAACCTTGATACATGCCTCTGGGCATGTTGTGATGCTCAGTAAATAATTAAATGAAAGTAATCTCAGCACATAGGATAATTACAATAGATATAAATAATCTAAATTAATCACTGAAAAACTTCATCTTGTGTATGTCAGCTTAGCAGAAACCTGACTCTCTCCTAAAGACTTACCTGTGCCCATTTCATTCTAGCATACTGGGCAACCACTTAAATACTTATTAACCACCATAACATGCTTGTTAATAATCCTTTACCATTTCCTCTTTACAATCAGCTTCTCTCTCTTTTCTCCTCTTTCTTTTTGCAAAGATTCAGCACCTCCAACATATCCACTTCTTCCTTTTTGGTTTTATCTGTCACAGATTTCACACAACCCTGAGTCGGTAACTCTCTATTCACTCTTCATAAGGACACTTTGTCCTTTGGACACTATCCTATACGTTGCAACTTGCCTCCTTGTTATATTTAATTCCACTAGTTCCATACTGCATCAGAAAATCTTCCAAGCTTATACTCTCATGGGAACATATAGCCTAGCTATTGATTAGAAGACAGTTGCAGCTCTAGCCTAGGACACAAGGAAGCCTTTGTCATGCTAGAGAAAAACCTAAGTGTCATTCAGGTGTAGAGACCTACTGCAGATATTTTTGGTTGGTTAGTTGGTTTTGGTTTTCCCCCGAGAGTGTATCTCAAGCTGAAGAGGAATTAAGAAGTACTTTAAGATGAGTGAGCCCATGGCCATGCTGGACAAGGGAAAAACAAGACTTGCCTGATGTCCTGCACAGCAAATCTACCATCACCCTGCTAGATTTTTCTCTTGTGTATGGCTCAGGTTTAGATTTGGACCTAACTATAAGAATCTACATTATAAATTAAAGAGCTTTGAAATATCAGCCTGGTCTAAAATTTGCCAAATTGACTGTATTTTCAGATACACCAAATCAAAATCCCAAATCTTAAACCCCCTTTGGTGTGGAACATTATGCTTTCCCATTTACAACTCCTCTCTGACCAGCCACTCACTCAGCAGCACACATTGCCTCAGGTGCTGAGGGTAGCTTCAAATCTGCTTTCTACTATATGCTCTTGATTGACTATTCTTATTTCTCCAAGCAATGACCCCTGCTCATCATAATAGGAAATAAAACTTTGCAGAAAATATGATGCTTGGATTCCTTCTCTTACCAGAATTACTGGGTGGGAAATGGTTGTCTCTCAAGTGCAGAATCATATGCACAATGGTCTCTTAACACTTGCTCATGGGTCTTTTCCATTATCATATAAATCTTTTTTATGTTGTACTCCCACCAACTAGTCATTTTATTTTTGGCTTCACTACAGTAAACTTAATTTAACATTACGGCTTTTTGGTAGTTGTTGGTCTGCTTTTAAGATTAATGAGTTTTAGACAGCAAATTCATAAAAAACAGAACAAAAGAATCTATAATAAACATTCAGTAAAGACAGGACTATGTTTCCTTAGAATAATTGTATGCCTGAGCACAGAAGAATGCAGAAGTTGCACATTAGGCTACAAAATCACAACAGAAGGTCAATCTCTAAAACTTCAATCGAGATCTGCATATTAAGCATCAAACAAATTATAGGATAGAATAATAACAGAGAATGTCTGCACCCATTTAGCCCACACACCCTCTACCTTGATGAGTAATTATCCTACATACTATGGTGTACCTACACACTAGCCTTGGCAGGCTACTGCTCACTTGTACTGTTAGCCAGGTTTGTTGGTTTAGGGGGTTTTGTGAGTTCTTTTTTTGGATTTTTTTTGTTGTTGGTTTGGTTTGGTTGTTTTGTTTTTTTTAATGAGATACAGCATTTGACCAAAGTCTACTCCAGGTGCTCTACTATAAATCATTTATAGTTCAAAAGGAACAGAAATAAACCAAAAAGTTTCAGAGACAGCTTCAGATCAAATGGTTCAATGTTTTGATGGACATGAATGCAAAAAAGACAACAATGCATCTAGTCAACAAGAACTAGAGATTCCTTTCTAGCTCCATATATAGAAGACCAGGATGGAGAAATGCACAAAAAGTGCCTGCAAAATTTTTATGGAAACCAAACCAAACCTTTCTTCATCACACTGTATAGAAAAATGCATCCACTGTTTTAAAAGAGGCTACACCTAAATAAAGTAACTATTACTAACTTTGACTTATTGTAGGCATTACGAGGAGTTAGGATATGAAAATCACATAAGAGTTACACATTTCCAAAGCATGAAAAAGCTCTTGGTTTGTCAAATATAGCAGGAATCAGTCAGACAGGGAAAGCTGTAGCAGCTCCCAGCCTCCATTTAGCCAGTAAATAGCTCAAATACTTCTCTAATAGCCAAATTCCTAGTGGTTGTTCCAATACAATTGTAATTTTCAGCTGTTCAGCTCTCTGTTTTTCAAGGCTTTATCATACTTTTTCTACACATACACACTCACATCCCAACCACCAGCATCCATCAAATCTTGCCTCTCTTTGGCCTGGTTTTGATGGTTACAGGAACCTCTTCTGTGGATGGTAACTCCTAGCTCACAGTGAAAGCTCTGACTGTTTTAGCCTACTGAGTTCCACTTGCATTTAATAGTTTCCTGGCTGTCAGCTAGGCAACTGCTCATCAGCTGTGTGTGTGAATAAAATCTGGGATTTCTGCAATGGGTGTAGAAAAAAAAAAAATCTATTTCTGGGTATACTTGTGGAAGTATTTGGAAAATCTGAAGATGAACTGAACTATCCAGGACAGAAGTCTTAAGCAAAATGATGCAGTCAGGTTACATCAGTGCTCTGGTGCTGTATGCCCAGAATAAAACTGAATGATGACACTGCTTCTAAGGAAAGAATGCACCATTGTAGAGAGAGAGAAGCACAGAAGAGCTGGAGTTAGAGCTGGAGATGCATCACAACACACAGACTCATATTACACAATTTCACAGTGAAATTTTCCTGAAGTAACTACTCAGGTTATTGAAAGGAATATTCAATAGTTGACAACTTCTACTAATACAAGTGCAAGATAATTCTGTTCTTTATGTTTCTAGGCATTCTAGTATGGTCTCTGAGGAAATTGATACTTGAGCAGAATTATTCCTTACAAGTAAATGTAGTCACACTGAGTTTTGACAGCTTCCATTACCAACTGTTTTGCTCTGAAAGACAAATGTCAAAATGCTGTAGGACTGCATTTCCCTCTAAGTGCCTACAAACATTACTCAAGCCAGTTGAATCTCAGGGAATGCTTTTAAAGCTGCAGCAAATACCCTTTTGTGAGCATGTGTAATTTATACTATTTTAAAGTATCAGGATTTAAAATATTATACAGGAGGGTCTATATCCTTATTACTGTCTTAAGTGTTCTGCATGGTTTGTCATCTTGCCTTTTTGTTTGGGAAAAACATGCAGCTATTGGTTATTGTGGCAGCTGGAAAATGTAAGTGTTCAACCAATTTAACTAATAAGTCAGTGTATGCAGAATCAACATTTATTTTCTCTTAATATGAAAAGCCTGAGTCTACACTGCTTAGCTGCCTCTTTTCCAGAAGCATATAAACAGAAGGATGGATGCATCAGTTGCATTAGCACCAATGAAAATTCAAATATGCACTGGATGAGGGAAGAAATCAGTGTGTTCATTCAGCTCCTCCCTAGCCACACTATAGAAACTGAATTAAAGCAAATATGTAATTTCTATATCCAACAGAGTTTATGTCCTATAAAAATGTTAAATATTTTCTCGGTAATTTAGCTTAGTGAAGCTGAATTGTACTAAATGTACTAAGAATTTACTTTTTTCAGCTGATGCCAGATTGACACTATGGAACTCACAGTGTCAACTCATATCTCATACTCCATGAATCAAGTCCATACTTTCCAAATGACAATTATGATGCTGTTTTGGGGGGGGGGGTGTACAAATGGAATTATTTCCTCCTCATAGTACATTGTGGAATGCCTGCACTATTTGACATTATTGGTAGAGAGTAATTATTGAAAAGGAGATCATTAGGTAAATTCTGTTGTTTAAAATGCACAGACTGCATAGAGTAAGGCTATTTCATGTCACAGATCAATGGAAAAATGCTTCAAATGGAGAAAGCATCAGAGAGCTCATCTTCAACACAATTTTCCAAAAACTTGTGAGAGTAAGTTTCAGTGTCCTTGGTTGCAGGTTTATACTACACTAAACTCAGTCATAATGCAAAGCAAATGCATCCTCAGGAAGCATGAACTCAATTACAGTGTTACCTCACCTATGACTATTGTTTCACAGCATTTAGGGTGAGCCTACATACATAAGTCTTCTGCAAATAAGTGCAGTCTTCTACTTGTGCTGCTGCTTAACTGCAGTTCAGCTCTTGAATCACACAGAATATAGCCACAGTTCATGCCTCCATCCCATGATTTCAACAGAACGGTCCATCCAGAGTGATACACAAAGTCCTTTAAAGCTCTGCTCTGAGAGGTCTGTCATCATTTCTTGTCAAAACTGGGGTTCATAACTTGAGCCCTGTGGTAACTGAAGCAACACAATTTCTCCATCAGAGTTCTGCTGCATTCAGCCAGAAAAAGACCAAGAATGAAAGAATTTACCTCGATTTTTAGAAGACTGTGTAGAGATGACCTTGACATAACTCCTTCCTTACTCCTCTCTTAGACCTATGAACAGTACTCATCACAATGTGTTTCATAGAAAGGTAAGAGAGAACAGGAATGTGCCACTTCTTCACATGGATTTAGTGGCTGCTGTAAACAATTTCCATCCTTCCAGTAGCTAGTTCAAAGTCCTCCAGCATTTCTATGGTTTACCTTGTAATTTCCTTTTTTTTATACGGTTCTTTTTTCCACTTAGCACTATGTGAAATAAAATGCAAACTAGAGTAAATCATAGGGACTGAAAATTTTCAGAACAATCTTATATTTGCCATAGAAAGCTTACTTGTCAGTCCATTGGTCTGTATGGTACAGCTGCAGCTCACAGAGTGGAGGCATGTTGAGTGAAACTCTAAGTCACCCCAGGAGCTGGTATACTGGCAGAGATGAACTGAAGAAATAATGTCAGACCAAGAACCAGACTGGAGCCTTCTAGCAAATATTTAATCTAATTGCATTCCAAACAGACAAACAAAACCCTCCATTCTGTGCTGGTTTTGGCTGGGGTAGAGTTAATTTTCTTCATAATAGCTAGTATGGGACTATGTTTTGGATTTGTGCTGGAAACAGCATTAATAACAAAGGATGTTTTCAT
This sequence comes from Bucco capensis, assembly GCA_013396975.1. Taxonomy (NCBI): domain Eukaryota; kingdom Metazoa; phylum Chordata; class Aves; order Piciformes; family Bucconidae; genus Bucco; species Bucco capensis. Next base: position 64,177 of record VWZO01018191.1, on the reverse strand, counting down.
TACTGCTGAGCAGTGCTTACACAAAGTCAAAGCCTTACCTGCACCTTATCTGCAGCCACCAGTGAGTAGGCTGGGGGTGCACATGGAGTTGGGAGGGGGCACAGCAGGAACAGCTGACCCCAAGTGACCAAAGGATACTTCACACCATATGATGGAATAAAACTAGAGGGAGGCTGGCAGTGGGGCTGCTGCTGGGGGACTAGCTGGGCGTCAGTTAGTTAGTGGTGAGCAACTGTTCTCATTTGCATCACTTGTCTTTTGGGGGGTTTATTTCTCTCTGATATTTTCCTTTTCATTAGAATTTTTATTATTACTATTAATATTTAATTTTATTTCAATTATTAAACCGTTTTTATCTCAATTCACAAGTTCTCTCACTTTTACTCTTTGAATTCTCCTCCCCCCATCACACCAGGGCATGAGTGAGCAAGTGGCTATGTGGTACTCAGTTGTTAGCTGGGGTTAAATGACAACACATCTCTCTATGTCTTTGCAGGAAGCTGCAGTGAGACTCTGCTCTGATCCACAACAGTCACAAAGTCTTTTATAGGAATCTCCACAAGATCATTCAATCTTACTCTCAAGTACAAAGAAATATAATTTTAAGAGGATGAACTGCCCAGAGGTACCTACATTTCTCCTTTAACTGCAGAGGGACAGGGCTTGACTAGGCACCTAAATTCCACAGAGCTAAAATCAGGTGAGGTTAATGCTTTGATGATGCTGAGGTGGAAATGATGATCATTAGATCTGCACTATCAGATACAGTTTACATTAAGTAAATGGAATAAAAGCACAGAACAATGCTTAATATGCAAAGTATTCAAAAAATCCCCATCAATGTCTTTTATCTTTGATTCCACATGTATTCCCAGCCCCTAAAAGGTAAGTGGTAGCATGGGACTTCTTATCCTTTAAAGTGCATGCTCAGCTCCAGTACAAACAGCACTTCAATTTCCATTTTTAGCACATTTCAAAAGATGTGAACTGGTTGAAGAAAATCCACACTGAAATGGATGGAGAGACATGTTTTTCCTAGGTAACTTTTGTGAAACCAGCTGGTAGTCTTAGTTAATGTCCTAAGCAAACACCTAGTCCCAGAAAAGTTCCCATTATGACTAAGTTCTTATGACATAGACACTTTCCCCCTACCTACCACGTGTGACTGCCATACCTCCAAGACCAACTTGAAACTGTTGACTACAGCATTTAACCCCAATGCCTTCACCATTTTTGTATCAGGTATGTGTGTATATGTGCCTAAGTATATCTCCCTCTGGCATTATTCACAGGCCCTAGAAATCCTTTCTGTTCTGCTGGTTTTGTTGTTTGTATGCTATTGAAGAACATTGTCTCAGATGCAAATCTCAGCATAAAAATAGTGTATGTAATGCCTCAAAGAGACTTTCTGTAACAGACAGATTCTAAGCAGAGTTTGTATCTCTAAGAACTTGTCTTGAACAGAATATAAGGATTTTAACACAAGATTTTTTTTGTGAACATGAAATTTTGTATGCCCTTCAGGCTTGAAACTCAGCAATGATCTCACTGCTGTTTTATTTTCCCAGACAACTGACACAGCCCTGTTGTCACAGACCTCCTTGTGCTTGTGCAGGCCTTCATACCACATCTGGGTGAGCTGGGAAAAGTCCTCCACAGGGCTCTCATCCTTCTCATACTTTCAGCTTTTATTTCAGAAACTGAGATGGGTCAAGATTTTTTTGGTTTATTCTTTTGGAATTGAAATCACCAGTAGATCTTACCTCTGAGACACATAATCTGCAGAAACTTTGAGCTTGGAGGTAGCTCCACTTCAAGAAACAAACAAAAAAAATCATTTCTGACTTTGCAGCAGATTAAAAATATATTACCAAGCTCAGGCATAGCATAGCTTGGGCACAGAAACTCTAGTGACAATTGCAAGAGAAATAAAATATGTACTTAATCATCCAGGCAGCCTCACTGAGTTCCACTGATTTTTGATTAAGCAGAATAGACAGATAAACACAACTAACATTGTCCTTCCAATCAGTGGCCTCTGCAGGAAATCAATGCTTCTGTATTACACTGAAGTTAAAAGGCCCTTACCAAGAGAAAATTCTTATTTCTTGAAAGGCCTACTGTGATTGTGTTATCCACAATGTATTTCACAATTCCTGCCGTTCAAATTACAGGCATTTTGCAGACACAGAAGGGTTGTTTGCTTTGGGTTTTTTTCCTGATAATCACTCTTCCTGTTGCTTCTAATATAACACCCATTGTAAATACACTCAATGGGTCGATTGCACTCCCACTTATAAAGTCCACTTCACCTTCCTAGGCTCCATGAAGAGATTTTTGGTTCAGTAATGATGCAGGAACATTTTTTAAAAAAAGAATTTCAAGGAGAAGGGGTTTCTATTTTTTAATTAAGGTTTTACACAGGATAGACATCGTTCACAATGGCAACCTACCCAATTCCTATGCTTTATATTAAGGAATCGTGCATAAAGGATGAAGAGGTTGAATGCTAGTCCCAGAATTTGCATGAACATGTGAAAACCCACAGGAATTCCTTTCCCACTTCCATGGAAAACTCCAGAGAAGCTCAACTGCCAAGAGACAATGGCCTCAAAAGTTTTCAGAGTCCTTCTATATTCCATATAGATACTTTTATATATGATTTTTCTTCCCTTCCTGTTCAGGAAGAATAAATATCCCAATTCCATGTGCCACAAAGGCAGCTAAGGTGACCTGCAACTTTATGAAAACCACCTCCCTGTATCTTGAAAACCTGCAAAACACATTTCATATATTTGCAGAACATCAGTGCACTATAAAAGCTCCTTTTTTTGGCCACATACCTTTTTTTTGTTGGTGGGACAAATGTAGAAATTGTCAATAACTGTGGTAATTCCAGGCTGTAGATTCAACTTTGTGTATAACGTCCCAAAATCTGAGGACCTGAAAGAAATCAAACATCTGTAAGTGCTCTCTTCTAAAGACTTCAGCATTGAAACTCTGCAAAAGCCTCCCACTTTGTATCACTACCTATCCATTTTCAATGCCTCTCTGCAATCTTTTTGTTCTTTTCAGTGCTGATTAGCTACTAAAAAACTGCCACTATCAAGAATATTTTTCTAGGTTTGGAGAAAAAAAAAAAAAGGCTATTTCTGTCTATATTATGCAGTTCTGTGTCATTCTAATTTTCATCCTGACACTGCACCATGCAGTGACAAAAGCCCAACATGTACACCTTTCCATCACCACCCACAAGGTGGGGAAAAAATGCTAAGCAGAGCAAAGGCTTATTGGCAAGTACTAACAGCACCTCCTCAGCTATGCAGAAAAAGATGACTTCAGAGGCTGGTGCTGCATAAAAGAACCACTTGGCCTGAGATCTGGAAGACCCACAATGGTCCTCTAGCAGAATTTATATTTGATAAAGGTATCCACCCACTCCTCCAGCTCTTTTTCAAAGGAACACTAAATTTTGAATGAATAAAAACAAAGTCATTACTATCTATGAATATTTTAAATGTAGACACTCCACAGAAATTGTTTTGCATTCCTGAAAAAAAACCTACAGTGAAAAATGGGATCTGTGCTATGCACTTGTATCAGCTATGTCTCATATAAAAAGCATGCACAAATAAAATGCTAGTATAGGAAACTGCTCGTTAGTGAAACTCAAAGCAAGTCACATCCAAAATTAAATCAGTCTGGATGAAGCCCTGTTTGTTCTATATAGGATCAAGCTGCACCATATGGCCTCTCCAAATTTATAGTTTTTTCCTTTTGCATTTGGAAGGAGACTCAGACACATCTGAGGTATCTGTCCCTTCTTCACCAAGAAGCCCTCCTTAGCATAGGTGGATGGAAGGAGGACTTGCACTCTATACTCCCCCCCCCTTTTTTTTTCCACTGGAATAACATTCTCCTTAAACAAAGAGGACTGAAGGTGCCCTGCCTGGTACCTGTGAATTATTCAGACTATTAGGAACATGTGACAGCTCTCATGTCCAAGAGAACCAGAATGAGACTTTTTCTCTTTCCCACTGTGACCCTGAGGATAGCCTAGGTTTGAGTTCTGCTCTATAGCCCCCCTCTACCATGTTCATTACTCCCTGGTGGGCTCTGCTGTCTCATACTGTCACCCAGGCAAGTCACAGCTAAAATTCATAGGAATGTGACAGAGTACAGCAAGAGGGAAAAGTGAGAAACCAATCCCTGGTTGAGTGTGTACACCATGCTAGGTGGTCCATAGCCTGAGCTCTCATAAATGCCACATGAGGCAGAATAGTCCCTGAGGGGCTGGTGCCTGCAGGAGGTTACCATGAGCACTGTGTGCCCACCTTCCACCCACCTGTATCCCTGTCCCACTGAGGATGTCAGTTAAGTCAGAAGGTTTGTGGTATGAAGCCAGAGGTGGCTACCTTGCTTTCATACACCCAGCTTTCCACATGGTGTAAGAACTTTCAGCTGTGGCCTTGGAGTAGCTTTCTATATCCTCAGCATCACCAAGCATATCTGGCACAGAATGATATGCCTGGATCAGATCCTAAAGGACACCAACTAAAGAAGGGTTCATATTTACCTTGCTTTTCTTCCCTCTTTACCAGTCAAAAAATGACTGGGCATAAGCCTGTGACACACAGACCACACTCACAGCCTGATGCTGAAAGTTTATCTATATTATAGTTACACCTGAAAGGATTTGATCCATTTTTTTTCCTCCATAATGCTGCTTTATCTGCAGATATGCAGCAATGCATTACAAAAGTTAATGGAATCATAGCAACTCAGTTTTGACAAATAATTTTGTAGAAATCAAATACATACAATTGCATCTCACTGGGTATTCAGCACTAAGCTACTTAAAATTCTAAGGGGAATGGAATGGACAGTGCTAAATCTAATTTGCTGGAGGTGTTTGACAGAAAAGAAATTAAAGCAAAGACTAAAATACTGACTTCAGTCAGATGTACTGAAATCATGCAGAACAAGTATGTACCATAAAAAAAAGAACCTAGTCTGTTCTCTTTGAGGAAAGAATATCAGGTCAGTGGCTTGCCCAGTAATATCATCTTGAAATAATTCTCTGAACCTTAAAGATGATCCAATCCACTTTGAAGAGGCAGTTCCAGGATTAATACAATGGGACCACTGGAGAGTGACACTGCAGGAGGGATGGTGGCAGAAAATGTATCAAGGTATGAACACAGCACAGGCAGGGACCCCAAAGAGGATAAGCCATTTCAATGATAAAAAGTTCCAGCCTGAAACTTTCTCATTTAATTCTCACAACTTACAAAAAGTACTACAAGAAAAGGATAAAGTTGTAACAAGAAGAGCACACTAAGGTAACTAAGGTACTTTCAGATAAAGGCAGAAAAAAGTAAAAAAATCTTTTCTGGTACAAATTAGCTATCTGAAGAGGGGTGAAAAAAGCCAGTTCCAACCTGAGACACTAGGCTAATGGATATCCATAAAAGTACACCATGCCTCAGCAGGAAGACTTGGATTAACAGAAGATCTGTGGATCTATGGAGAAATTTATTCAGAGTCCCAAATCTTTTTTTACTCTAACCCAGTCTTGAGGGAGCTCAGGAATGTCAGCTACACTTGAGACATTTACATACAAAAGGACACAGTTCAAGGACATTGTTCAAGGGAAGCACTGTCCAAAATAATTAGTTTTCCAAAACTGCTATAATCCAGAGAAAACAGGTCACCACAACTTTTTTACTTGAGATGTAATTTCCAAGTTCCTGACTCTGCATACATAAAGAATTAACATTTTGTAGCACACAGCCAGAACAGAATTCCCTGTAATTGTGCTACTGGGCTACAGGCAGGGTTGAAGAGGATGAATTCTGGGATCTCAGTGCATGCCTTTTTCAAGAACATGTTAAGAAGAATCACAAAATGTGTTTTGTATCCAATTCAGGAGAGGAAGAACCCTTTATTATCCCTTTCAGTCATCAAGAGACTTTTGTGTGTGCTAAAAATGAAAGTTATGCTGTGTCAAAAAGCATTAAGAAGACAGCAAAAAAACACCCACAAATGAACCATCTATGTTTATCAGGATAAATACATTTTCTTTCCTCCCTAAAAATTTATGAAAACATATTTCAAGGTGTAATGGAAAGAGGATGTACGTGTATCTGATAAGAAGAGTAGCATGTTTTATAACATGGTTTATTTGCAGCAGTAACACAACAGCAAAACTCCATAAAGCAGAGCAAGAAGTGTAAAGTCTGATTTCTTAAAGATGGGCCTGACCTGCAGTTTTGAGTCATCTGGATGCAGTTAGTGAGCATTTTGGCTTTCTGTGAGACATTCCAGGGGCTCGTAGGCTGCTTCCTGATGTTGCTTATCCACCTGTGCACTACAGGCTACAGGTTGTATGGATGTAGCTTAGGAGAGCAAAACTGAGTGGAAGACTCATAGGAAACACATCACACAATTTGTGCCTGACAGGGCTTGTGGCTAGGTAAGAACTTCTTTGGAAGTGTGGAAATGACTTGTCACTGTAACAATGGCATGTTCAAACAACAATCACCAAAATCATACAGTATCTTTTTTACCTTTGTTTTAATACTATGAGCTCAAATGATAGTTGGGAAAACTTCCAAATGGACCAGAAATGCACCCTAATGAAACAAAACTTCCAGAGCACCTCAACTCTGAACAAATTTGGGTCTTGTCCTTAAAAACATGAACTTGTTTATCTTTGTGCTAAATAAATCTATGCCTTACATAATTTGGAACTGTACCTACATGCTGAGTCTGGACATCTTCCAACAGAAATATTGAAGAAAAAAGAAATTTAACAGATACTAAAAGAGACATGAACCAAATGTTTGCCTGTCTAAACTTCACTATCATTATACAGCTCTCTACTGATGACTCACACCTATGATTCAGTATTGCTCACTGTTAGTTTTGGTTTTCCAGATTATATTTGTAAGTATATATTAAAACATATATAAGAAACATTACAAATGTGTATAGTAAGATGCTAATGAATATTTTTAGAGAGATGAAAACTGCATTCCCAAGTAAAATTTAATCCTCAAAGAAGATGTCAACTGCAAATGCTTCCTTCCCTGTTTTACTTTTGATGAATTAAAGACACGCACTAGAAAGAATACAGTTGGGAAAACTCAAAACACATGTTCATCAGATTTGCTCTACCTTTTCTTGGAGATTAACTCAAGGTCCATTCTAGCCAAATGAGCCATAAGGTACAAGCCCTATTACTGTAAATCCTAGAAGAGAACAATGAAAAAAATACAAAGGACTTATGCATTATTTAACTAGTGAAACAAAAAGGAAGCCTTTGAGAGGAAAAAAAACCCAACATATGAAAGATCTGCTTTAGATTAATCTGGTTTAGATTATTGATAAATTATTAAAAAAAAAAGATTCAACTGAGATGCATGTTACTGAATCAAGAAGAGTGGATCTGTGCATAACACTCACTGGACTTCTTCCCATTTAATTTTCATTTTCCCCAGACTGTATTGCAAATGTTGTCTTCTTGCCTTCCCCTTTCCTTGGTCAGAAGAACAATCCAGTATTTACAGTATGAATTTATGACCTTTAAAGTGCAAGGTTCTTGCTCTATCACAGACATATGTCTAACACTAGGGTTTCCTTTGTGTTCTGGTCCCTCACCTGAGAAAGAGAGACAAAATTCTCTCTTATACCTCAAATGCCTGTAAGGAAAATAGATACCTATAGGACAGTAGAGTAGGGAAGAACTGGCTTATGAAGTATCTAACACACATACATCAGTAGCTCCAACAACAAATGCCAGGATAAACCTCCTGAAAGGGAGTCTGCTAGAGGAATATCACTGAAGATGTGGTACACTAAAATATCTTCTTTACTTAAACAGCACAGAAGACTTCAAGAGCTCTTATACATACGACGTGGAAATTGCAGACTTTGGTTAGCCTCATAAAATCTTTTTAAACAGCAACAAAGAACTTACCCAAAGCCCTTCCTCAGAGTAGAAACACATTGTAATTTTGGGTTCCAATACCTGACTCACAGACTGAAGAATCTGTGCAGATGGCAGTTTCTTCAAAGGCTACAGAAGGGTATGACTCCTAGCAATCCAATTACAGATTACTCATCAGCTATCAGCTCTGCTGGAGTACTTTCTGCAAATCTCTCACTCTCTCTCTGCTTTCCAGAAAAGTTGAGTCTTTTTGAAGTTATATAATTTCCCTCTCAAAATCAGAAATACATCGATGTTTCTTCCCTTAATCCAGTTTTACACTAAAGAATCATATGCATAGGCAAGAGCTAACAGATAAACAGTTTAGCAGCTTCACATTCAGGCAACACAGAGTTTACATCTTTTCCCAAAAGCACTACAAAGATGAATGCATTGAATTGAGTTGACCACGTATGCTGATAACATAGATATTTTTAAGAAGTGTAGATTATCACAATAGCTTTCTTAGCTGAATGGACCTGCTCTGTAAGGCTCTGGTAAGTACAGAATATGGTACAACTCAGCATTTGTACAGCTACAGANGTGATTCTATCCCTTTCCTATTTTTACAGGCATTATGTGCACATGAAGAGCTCTACAGTCTCAGTCACTCCACGGCAGTACAATAAAGGACAGGTAGCCATTTGTAGTGACTTTATGTAAGTATATATTTGATTGTAAAGTACAGACCTAAAAAAATCCACAGGAAAAACAAGCAAACCAACCAACAAACAAAATGAAACCAAAATACTGAACAAGATACATTTGTACTGAGTGAGAACTCAAGGAGGATTAAAATGTCATAAATTCTAGAACTGGGCTTTTATTCAAAGCATTAAATAACCCAGTTCAACTGGCTGAACTGATCGGGAAAACCAGTGCTCTGTAGCTGACAAGTAAAGCAAAGATTATCCCTGCTAGGTGACTTTAGTGAGTCAGCTCTGTCCTCAGGAACTATGGTTACTAACTTCACAGTGAGGATTAGGACACAGTCTTATTTTACAACGCACTTAAAAATCACAGAATAGGATTAGAGAATATCCTGAGTTGGAAGGGACCCAAAAGGATCATAGAGTCCAACTCCTGTCTATGCACAGCACAACCCCAAAAGTCACACTATGTGTCTAAGAGCATTGTCCAGATGCTTCTTGAATTAAATGATGTTATATTTGGCAGCTCCTCTGTAGGTTTGACAACCAACTCCCCTGACACTGTACAGTACCTGGGCTGACTATGCCCCATACTGGCATGCCAAGCTACAGCTTTCTATCCTGGTGTTACAATTTCCTTTGCAGAAAGCATTCCAAAGCCCAGGTTTTTCAGGAATTACTGTGTCTCAGAGCTGTCTGGACACAAAGCTTTGCACAGTACAGGAACCATTTATGTTTTATGAGGAAACACGGAAGGTGATAAACAGAGCTTTGTGTACAGATAGAGGTGTTACTTGGCACAGAAATTCAAGCTATGTAATATGTATTTAGGTACTGTATCATGTCTTCCCTTACTGGTATCTTCTGTTAAGCATTCATCATGTACTGGTTTTAGCTAATTACTTAATCTGTAAAATATACACACACACTCTCAAACTCTCACAGTTAGCAGCACTGCGTCTTTAGTATATCCATGTCTTTCAGTGCTGTATTTAAACATTCCTGTATTTAAACAGTCTCACTGTGCATCACCACAGTTATCTTCTGCAGCCCTTCATTAGTCCTTCAATATACCACAAACATCCTGCTCATTAGCCTATAATCACGTTGCTTATCAGTTAGATTTTCAAGCTCCTCATTACTTTGCTGCACAGCTCCAATAATTAGACCTAATATTTTATAGGCCCACAAAATATCACATTATCTGAAGCCATCACCTTTTCTCCCAGAAATGGCTAGCTTAGGTAAGACATCTATTCTGAAACTACTGCCTCACTGCACTAATTCCACCAGCAGCACACAGCACTGGCTGATAGCACATCTTGGAAGGTAGAGCCTCTAGCCACGCTTGCAGTACACAGATATTTGTGATGAATCTGTTCAACCATGAAACAAGCAGTGTCACAGTGACAAAACAGACAAGACATTGCTAGGAAGAGAGGGTTATATGTCTCACTCTTGTAAAAAAAGTAAAAGCTCTGTATCATTTCTTCCTTCTTAGCTTTGTGAGCCAGGTGGGGCTGAGGTGGGCTGTGGGGCATGTAGCCCTAGAGGTGCACTCACTGGGCACAGCTGGGCCTGGGGACACCTTAAAGATTCCCCACCATCATTCTACCCCAGCCACTTGCTCCTGTTAAAAACACAACAGCTGAAATGATCCATATTCAAATTCATAAAGACTTGATTTTTAGCCCAATAATCAGTAAACCTGTCTACAACTCAGTCCCACAAACAGTCATAGTGACATTAATAAGGGAGTAGAAAATGAAAATGAAATCGTAGGAAATACGAAAGATCAATTTCTTACCACACTTTCTTCATTGAATTCAATGTGTCATGTAACTGTTTGTGTGTAAGCATTTATCCTAAGGAACAGTCCTGGTATATTTTAGTTTCATCAGCTGCAAATCCAGCATTGCATTAGCAGGTCTCAGCAAGGAATGGAATATATCACAGAGCTTTTGAGGGGTTTGCTACTGAGAGACAGCTCTGGCATACTAGAAACATAAACAAAACACCAGAACTGATAACTGACACAGTGCTACAAAAATGATTAATATTAATTTGGAGGGGTTTACACCATAAAAATGAAAGGTGGGTTAAAGTACAGGAAGAATTTTACCATTAGGTGTATATTTTTAATAAAAAAGCTTTCCTTCAAAAGTTCAGTGTATTATTTCTGAAGGTACCATGTTAGGAAAAAAGGTATTACAAACCACAGAAGTGTGGCTTCACTTAACTATTTCGTTACTACCTACAAAAGAACAGAATAGTTCACTTGCTATATAGTGTTAGTTTCCTTCCACCAATTTGAACAAACAATAAACTTTTAAAAAAATGCAGCGTGTGTTGAAAATTGAGGGAAAAGAAAATAAAAAGGTTTGGTGCTAAAAGCAGTTTTTCAAAATTACGCTTGCTAACTATTGCCAGAAGTGGAAACATCCTTATAGCACTTCCAGCACAATTCCCCTTTTATAAGTGCTGTGATTGGAAATGAGCAATTACAAAAGAAAAATTTCCATCTCACATATTTGTGTTCTTTGGGGAAAGAGGATGGTTTAAGAACATTTTCTTGAGGTTTGCAAGGAACATTAAAATTCTCCACCATGGAAAAATGTTAGGTATTTCCCACAGCCCAAGCTTTTTATTTAAGCCACTACACACAGCTGAAATATTTCTGAAACAACTTTATTCTCAGTCAGGCAGCTCCTCGAAAGACAAGAAGGATGTTGGGATGCATGAGAAGAGAGAACTTGGCCTTGTGCTTTTTGACCATAACGGCAAGTTCTCTTCTAACTGCTAGACAGATCTGGCTGCAACAAGAAAAAAAAGAACTGATAATTCAATAAACTCTGTGCACGCACTCATATGTGATTACATATTTCTCGTTCTACCAACCATAATAGTCAGCTACTTAACTCTTCAGTAAGTGGAGCTCTTCTTAGACTCCATTTACAGAAGTTTTTCCTCCTGCTGCTGAAGTGCTGATCTCAACTTTATGACTGCTCTGGGGGAGGTGGGAGGGACAGTGAACTATATGGCCAGGTTGTAGCACTTTATAGAAAAGCTAAGGTAAGTCAATGGACTTGGCAGAACTAAGGGAGTAACTGGACATTTTTATAAAGAATGAAAATACCCTAAACAGTAAGTAAATACAGCTAAATAGATTCTGGAAGGTATCAAGCCTTATGCTTAGTATATTAGAAACCCATAAATTGTCCCACAGTTGTCTGTTGTGGGTTTTCTGGTATGCTTCTCTGAAGCTATTAGTACACATCAGACAGTGCCTGGGCAGCACTCTGATGCAGCCCAAGTTCATCCAGGACATCAGTTCCCATGTCTGCAGTGCCAAAGGAGTGATTATTCTAAGTTATTATAATTCCATCAGGAAAAAATAGACCTGCACCATTCCTTTACAAGGCATTTTAAGGCTCACTTCGAATGCCTCTCCTGCACTTATGTGTCAATACAGCACCTGCCTCACCCATGTCTGCCCATGAACATGGTTGCTGTGGTGTGTCTGAAGTCATGAAAACACTCAGACAGTTAAACAAGATCAAGTTTTCTTAACAGCCTTTAAAATCACCATGTGCCTGTGCCACCTGAACTGGCAGTTCAGAGAGGGAGAAGCTGCAGTTAGCCATGGGAGGAGGCACTCCTGAGGATGCTGCAGTAACCAGGCTGACTCGGGAGGTTCAGATGCTCGTAACCACTTCAGCAGAATTTGTTTCTGTTACTTGCTAATGACCTCAGTTGTAGCCTACTCATAGCCTTCTACAATTGCTGAAGCTTTTTAAAAAAAAATATTTTGTGTAAAGCTTTCAGCAGACAAATTTCCCTTGCAGTCATTCTCCTGTAACTGCAGTGACACCTGGGGAAGGCTGAGCCCATCAGCTGTAGTTTGGCATGCTGTTGAACTTGGCAAGCCAGCAGCACAAAAAGCCCCAGCAGATGTTTCTACTTTTACAGCAGCTCTTCCAAACCCTTGGCTAGACATAAATCCAAAATAGATCCAAAAAAGAGACAAACAGTGGCACCATCATGGCTCTTAAAATTAGGAGGCAGAACCAGCCTTTTCTGCAGGACTCTGAGAGACCATTAGCAGCAGAAGGTGCTGTGAAGTGTTCCCATAAATTATGCTGACAGATTACATAGGCCAGCCACAGCAAATGCAGCACATTTTGCACTGCGTCACAGTTTGCTAGGAAACAGAATCCTAAGACAAATACATAGGAGTTTCCATACTGAGAAGATCACACTTCATAGCAGCAAGTACAGGAAGCAGGTGGTTTTGTGGCCATTAACATTTTCACATGGATCTACAGTGCTTCCACACCATGGCAATGAATGCTCTGAAAATAAAACAGCAAGGAGGTGATCCCTAGCAGAAGAAGTCCTCTGAATATATGCCATGCTGGATCTATTTTGTGAACAGAAAGTCATACTAGAAGTGTGTTCACAGCTGATACAGTGCTTTATAGGAGAGAGGGTTGACATACACCAGGGCAACATGCTAATACCTTCATTCACTTGATGATAACAGCTCTTAATGGAAATTTGTTGCCATGTAATTTCAAATGCAAGTGAAATCAACCCCCATAGAATAAGAATAGTTCTCTACATTCAAAATAACACAAATCACTTGAGGAGCTGAAAACTTCATCCACATTCTTGTCTGGCATTAAGAGAGATGAGGGGAAAAAAAGTGACCCAGCATCTAAAAAGCTCTCCAGCTTCCCCTAGTATCTACTGTTCAAGCTCAGCTGGATGTGCCAGCAGAGGTTGCAGGTCTGGGTCTGCTGGGGTCTCTCACTGAGGCTGGGACATCAGGAGGTGGGCTCCCTCCTTGCAAAAGCCTTCTAGTAGTGGAAGATCTAGGTCAGAAAGTGAACAGCTGCTGATGGAGGTCAGTAGACTACACAGCTTCTGAGATGACAGGAAAGAGATCCATGGGACGATGATGACAAGTTTGTAGATGATACAAACCTGAGAAGTGAGAGTACAAGAAAGGCATGGACCTACTGGAGTAAGCCCAGCAAAGAGCCACAAAGATGATCAGAGACTGGAGCATCTAGCAATCTAGCACACAGGGCAAGGCTGAGAGAGCTGGCACCGTTCAGTTTGTTGAAGAAAAGGCTTAGGGGAAACCTATAAATAGATGGTGAAAAAGTAAATATGGAGTCAGAGTCATCTTTGCAGTGCCCAGTGACAAGACAAGAGGCAACAGGCATAAATTGAAATGCATTGATCTCTATTTAAACATAAGAAAAAAATCTTTTTTACCATGAGGGTGGTTTTACACTGGAACAGGTTGTCCAGAGAGGATTGTGGAATCTCTGTCTTTGGAGATGCTCAAAACTCAACTGGACAAGTTCTAAAGCACCATACTTTGAGCAAAGGGACTGGATTCAATGTTGTCATCAGTTCCCTTCCAACCTCAACCAATTTATGATTCTGCAGGTACTGAAAATTACATAACACGATTTGTCTTTGTTAAAGACACTGTGGAAGAGAAATCACCTTCTGTGGACAACTAACATGATTAGAGCATCACCAAGTCATAGAAGGAACTTATCTGAATATCTTTTAGGAAATCCCTGGATACACAGTAGTTTTAATGCCACGGATGTTTTTGAGAAGGCACGCAGGATCACTCTGGAGGAGAAAAGACAGCGTAGAACGAATCGTGTCTTGCAGGTTCTACCTCCTGAGGAGTCCTTCTGCTGTGCCTTCTGCAACCGCTCTTGTCTGTCTTGTATTGGCCTTTTCAGCCATCAATGTGCGTGTAAAAAACATGGCTAGAGCCCTCCCCAGATCTTCGTTCATGAAGCCTAGCCATGATGATTATACATACCTTGGAAGTCAGCTTGATTTTACACCAATAAAACGAAAACCAACATGCCAGTGTTCAGGGAAAGACTAAGCAACATTTACTGTTCTTAATTCCAAACCACAAACACTTCAAGGCAGTCCTTTTTTCAAAGAAATCAAGGTTCCAGTTATCATTGGAAAAAAGTAAAAGGAGGGTGGATAGGAGGAGTCACTCAATGCAATGCCTATTGCCTCACATTTGTGGGGAATCCACAGAACACAGCAGAATGCAGTCTGCCTTCCTTCTCTCCATATAATAAAGTAAATCTACATCAAAATGTATCCTGTGTTCAGACTGGATCAGACTAGATCTCCAGATATGAACCGACTTTTGTTTTCTTTTTACTGAGACATCATGAAACAATGACCAAGTGAAAAAGCCTCACAATATATCTTACCAATAGATGTAAAACCTTGACTGTTGAACACATCTGAAGTCTATTCACATGTAGGCATTTTATATTTTCTCTTAATTTTTAATATCCTGTGCTAATAAAAATGATAGATCTGAGTCATAACTTTGTTGTTCCTCTGTATTTACTTAGCAGATCTAGGAAATCCCTTCTTCCAGAGCCATCTATCTAACTTTAGACCATCTCCTACTTTTAAACTGGCAGAATAGCTGTATTTAACATTAACACTGATTAACCTGTCTGTAACATCTAAACTTGCAGAATAAATGCCACAGAAAATTTAAGGAAATTAAAATACAATGACATGACAGGTGAGGTTAAGAAATTCCAAAAACTGTCATGAGAAAGTTAGAGGAAAATGACCTAGCTTCTGAGCTGGGTATTTGCTAAATGTATTGATAGTGAAGCTTGTAAACTCATACAAAAGAACACCACAACTGGAATAAAATTGGTTTTAATGGCTGTAAATTACCATTCTTGAGTTATCAATACTAAAACTTGGTAATTCCTTGCTTATTTTAGTTCCTTTAATATATGTTGTTCAGAAAGTTTTGGCATAGAAGATTTTCTCAGTTTCTGAATTTCAGAAGTTTAAACTGCAGAAGAGGTTCTCCTACAGAAGACTGTAACATTTCCAGACCATATGTAATAGTTGTTTGTCATTAACTACTAGTCCAAGGATACCAAAATGGATGTCATGCACATGTATTTTCCAAGATACTATTTTGTCATATTCTGTTCTCTTTTTAAGAAGATGCTAGTAAAACTGATTGATGGGTAGTCTCATTGTACCAGGAGGACTTGTCATTCAACTCTTTGACCTTGTCTTCACACTAGCAGTCAAGTGTCTTTGAATTCTGTTTACCTCAGATTTTACAAGAGTATTAATGACAGGATGTCAGCACTTCTCAGGTCTGAAAAGATCTAATAATAGTAAATGAGTTTGGAAGGTAGGGTCATCTGTAATGTACTTTAAGAAAGACAGAGAAATTTCATTATTCTACCCTATGATTAATGACAAGTAAAACAATTCTTAAACCACTTTTTATTCTTTAGTAGGTTTTTTTGTTGGAGAACATTATTTTTTGAGGCCACACTATATGAAAACAAGAAAAAAGCTGCACTGTCAAATAAACGACTTGACAAATGCAACATCCTTTCCAGAAACAGCTACAGAAGCTAAAAAGAGTAGTCACTTCTTACTGAGTAGCTTTGGGCAAGTTTGAGATGCACCCTACATGATTCAAAGGTGTTTCACTCTTTCTTCATTATGTACAGTGTATAAAAATGGGCTATTTGTCCCTATGTCACTAACATGGGGTCTGCATTCCTGCACTTCAGATTGATGAAAATGAGACATCAGGAAGGACAGTATTACACAATGGCAATAAGTTTCTCCTGTGTTTGCTGAAGACTGTTTGCTTTGCTGCATAACCATCTCATGGGGAAATGTGATCTTTTGTTCCAACTCCTTCCGATAGAGTTGGCACTCTCCTTAGCTACCTGCTCACAAATTCATCTATCCTACAGCATGAGATTAGGAAGAAGAATAAAAACTATGATAATCAGATGACCCACCAAATCCCAGAGAAACTGTCCTCCAACATGAGTGTTGTGTCTTCAGCAAGTGACTAATCTAGCAGAGCAATGAACAGTCACGAGACAGCTGTATTTGCATTGGCTGCATACAGCCTGCTCAGCACCTATGTGGGGATGTGTGGAGAGCATTCTGATCAGCACTTAAAAGTTTCTCTTTTCTCTTTCTCTCCTTTTTTTTTTATTTTTTTATTTTGGTTATAGCTTTTTCACATATTCTACAGAGATAAAAACAATGTGCATTCAACACAACTGAGCCTCAGATTCCTCTTGTTTCCTCAAATATTACAAGAGGTGAGGAAAACGTCTGATTTTGCCTCAATAAAGCATAAAAATCCAACATAATTGATATCTGTTGCCTCTAAGACACGGAAGGATGATGTAGAAGTGAAGGATATTATCATATGATCAAAGAAAGCTGTAAATTATTATAAAAAGAAGTAAAATAAAAAGTGGCTTTGAGTCACTTATGCTGTTAAGAATGTAAATTAAGTAAAGGATATTAGTTGATGGACTGATAAGAAATTTCAAGTGATTCCAAACCATTAAGTTATTCACACTGATATTCAAAATGTAATTACCTTCAAGCCACATGACAGAGTTGGATTAATGGAAAAATACTTTATGAGCAACCCATGAGTCATGTCTAATTATTATTATGAGGTTTTGTTTACTTATCATTTCAGTTCTGCAGCTTTACTAAATAACAACAACAATAATAAATAACACCACATTCATACTCTTACATCTTTATGCACAGTCTCAAGTGGAAGAGGAAAGAAAAGAAGAAAAAAAATATGTCATATTTTCAATGGAATATCTTAATGAAAATACAACTTGGGTTATGCATGCTGTAGGTAGATTTTCAGGCTTCAGTATTATGCTTTGCAGTTATCTCTTCAAATCTTTAGATATAGATTTGGGGCAAAATAATAAGTTGGTTTTGTTAGAAGATTGTGGGAGGGAATTTGTTGTGCTATTCTTCAGCAGATGATACACAGAGTATAATGAAACAGGAATGGTGCAGGGTCATCCATGCCTTGAAGCTGTAGTGAATAAACAATACTGTCAGGAATATACTAACTAGAAATGTATGTGATTTCACTATTTGAAGATGTAAGGTCCTGGAAAAGATGATCTGCTATCCTCTGCTGCCCACTCTATCCCTACTCATTAATTCTTGTAAAGCCTCTCTCCCCAGTTTCTAAGACCACAACCAGCAGAGTAAAGCCTGCCTTTGGAGATGGCTGACCTTTAATAATTGCATTTTAAATTATTGTAACAGCACCAATTGCACATATAATCTTTCTTTTATGCCTATCTCTTCTCTGCAATCCCCATCATAACAACATTGTTTTTGCTGGGTTTTTTCCTTCCCATTTCATTCTTATCTTTTGGCAGTGATTACAGAAGACTCTCTGTAACCAGCAAGAAGAGAGAAATGCATTACTCCTTATTTTGAAAGCTGGAAATGCTAGGCAGAGATTTCATCTACATTGCAGGTAGAGCATCACTAATAGTACTGATACCAGTATCAGGCACTCCTACACAGATGAGAATGCCTATTTGTATTTGCTTTGGAAATTTTCTCTATTATGTTCTCTTTTAGCACATCAGTGCTAGGTGTCAATTTACTATCCCATCTCAGAGAAGAGAAAGCAAATACTTTAAATATCAGGTATGCCATCTGCAGGCAACTGATGCCAAAAATTTTGGATAAGTCAACCTCTGTCAGAGTATTTCAAAAATCACTGTAATTTACACTTCTAATTGAAAACAACATACTTGCAATGTAGTTCCATAGCTCAGCTGTGAAGCACTGGCCCATGAACTTGCAGACCACCAGTGGTCCATACTCAGTATCTGTGAACCACTATATAGGGAGCTTAGAGACACCTCTAACAGCTATCACTAACTATTCAACACTTTTGATACTCTGCCATCAATTATGGAGAGAAAAATAGGACAGATGGCTAGAAAATTGTTCATCTAAACCTAGTCTGCCTGGTTAACTGCATCAGCTCCATGTACTTACTCTGGATTTAGCCTATCCTCTCTGAATTCCCTTGCCACCCTCACCACCTTAGTTTCCGTTACAACAGATAAAAGATGAAGCTCTAAGAATGGTGAGACAAATTGCCTTTCCTGATATTGGTAAATATCCTGCTAAGATGTATACAGGAGAGGAAGAAATGCTAAGAGGCAGAGAACAGTCCATATTCTACATCCTCAATAAAAAGGCACCTAATTAAACCACTTGGAATCATGTATATGAGCACTAAATCCATCTCAATACACAAGAATATTGCAGAACATTGCATTGCATTATTTATCCAGGTAACTCACTCTTCTGTTTGTAAATTATTTGAAAAATCAACACCAGGTGTCTCAGATTATCTGTAAAATAATTCTTGACCTGTAGCTTGTTAGCTGTATAATACCTGAGCTCTGTGAGGGAATCAGGTAACATGTTAAGGTCCTCTCTGCCTGATCAACCTGCCACTTGTAGAATCAGACTTCAGTCCTAAGCATTTGAGATGACAAATTCCAACTGCCATCCCCAAATATTCTGTAATGTATAGTTAAGAATGTACTGATTTGGCAAATCCTTCCACTTACTGAGGTCTATTTGTAGAAAATGAACACAGAACTGGTCCAGATAGGATTGAAATAAATTAATTCTCAAATATGAGCTATTCTTCACAGAACACTTCCAATATTCTGTTGCTGGAATCAAGCAGAACAAGTGACTCAATTACTCATGTGGCTTCTTTGTGTGTTCTGTGTCCCAGCAAAGTCTCAGCTCTCCAGCCCAATGCCGTATGCTTCCTACATGAAACCATGAAACCAAACACATTCAAATACAGGGAAGACTTCCAAAGGAAAATTAATGCCCATAGGCACTCCTGGGTTTCACCATCACTCATTCCACACTGTTATCATTTGGTTTGTCCATGAATCCTTAGTGTGAGAGGAATGCTATCATTTTTTGCATTGGTTATGCTAAAAGGCTCAGAGTTTCAGGGAATATTGTGCCATCAAATCACATTATCCACAGAACAACATGATGACAGCTCCTAATCAGAAAAAGCACCTGAAGACAGAAGCAGAATACCAATGCTTGGTCCAGTCTGATCCTAGGAAATGGCTTCAAAAAACCTGACACAAAAAGAGGAACTGGCTCTACATGCCATAAAGTACATGGTAATAACTACTAGCAGGGCTGATTCTCTTTAAATGCCACACTGTAAATCCTAAGTACACATAGAAGCTTGGCAGAACTTGTAGGAGGCAAGATATCCTGACAGCAGCCCTTCTCAGTCACAGAGGCTTATCACAGGAGTAAGAGCTCTTGGTCACTTTGTGCTCCAGAGGAAAGCCACTTGCTCACCTAGAGCCAAGTAAATATCCCACCATTATCCTTCCACTTCTCTAGTAGCTACCAATACTTTTTAACAACAGTACTTTAACTTAACAATTCATTCTCTAAAGAGTGCTTAGAAATGAAAATGTTGTCATTCAGTATATAGAGACATTTATAAATCCACAATTTCATCCTGAAATCTGCTTATCCAAGTGGTTAAGAATCATTTCAATAGAGAACATGTTCCCATTCAAAGCCAGTTATTTCCATAATCAAAAGTCATTGTTTCTTCTCCACAACTGAGTCTAACTCAACAGAAGCATGCAGGGGAAGCAGTTCAAAAGGTTTCTTAGATCACTTGACAAACCACTTGCCACAGAGCTTTCTACCCTTTAAGAAGAGCTCTCAATTAATCCTCCTGTGCTGCATATGCACTAAATAATTCATCTACTTTTGCCTAAGTACTCCCCAAACACACTGCTTCTCTCTCTTGAATCCAATAGTGACTGAACAGAACTGTAAGGCACATGAGTCATGTGTGTTGCATCTATCAGAGATGCAAAACTGTCACCATACCTGTCCCAACAAACCTAACCACAGAATGAGTGCTGCTTCATCTGCTCTGCACTTCTGCCTTTCTGGCAACATTTTGCCACTTGGAAACATCTTGAATTAAATCTTAACCTCAGAGTTACTTCTAATGTATTTTGGAACACTCTGGCTTTCATCAAAATTTGATTTCACTACAGAAAATTATAAATCATCAATCATTACCACAAACACTTCTTGGCTCCTCTTCTTCACATACATTTGGAGAACATTCATATTTGCCTGCAAATGTTTTCAAGTGCTAATGGTTGTACAACACACCAGCCCTATCAACCAAGCCCCAACTCTGGTCCTGCAGGGATTGCTATGCATGATGCTCAGAACCTCCAGTAACTGCAGTTGGCTACTGTTAATACTAAATCCACTCATAGCTTTTCTTGGTTTGTTTCTTTGTTTAATTATAGTTATTGTTAAGCTCAGCAATAACAGGATCTGATTTCGATGTTCTGCCTTTATAACGGAGATGACATCTGTATACAAAATCAAATTCATTTACAACTTTCCATGAGGATCCAGGAGACCTAACAGAGCTTAAGTGTTTTCTATATTTGATGGAGATAAGGCTGCAACTTGGGAACAAATGAGTCTGGTAGAAATTGTCCATTCTTCCAAATCTACGAGATGTAGGATATTTAAAGTTAAAAAAAAAAAAAAAGGAATTGAAAATGCATTAGGGCAGAAAAGTGAACATATGCAAAGCATGAAAAATCTACAAGCAGCTTCTTGATTTGAGTATAATTCACAATTAGCAGTCAGGATTCTAATTTCCTGTCACAGTGCCTATAAATATTAAACTCTTGTATCCAACTACTATATTCTCAGGAAAATTGTTTCAGTCCTTGACCCTTCCATTACTGAACTGTGGATCCAAGTACATTTCCAGCATACCTGTAATCCACAATGAAGGAAGCACCTCACAGGATCAAAAACTTGCTTTCTCTAAGAAAAATGAAAGGTCTTGGGGGACAGGGAGAACAGCTGTGAACTCTTGGACTACTAGGGAACTACTCCCCTCTACAGAGGATTAATTCAGGTGTCCCATCCACCTCAAACAGCACAGGGCACCCTGCCTGCTCTGCCATGCTCATCTCCATCATGGGTAAAGCAGTTATAGGGACCAAAAAACCCAAATCCTTCACTTCTCCCACATTCCCATTGGATCCTGCTGTAGGTTATTCCTCTCTGTGATAAAGATGTCACATTACTTTACAATCAGAGTTTATACTACTTTACACATTAGTATCGTGCCACACAGAACAGTACATCAGCATGAATGAGGCTCAAAGCACAGAGGCAAATTCTGCTTCATTGTACAAATTTCTACTGAACTTTGAAATAAACTCTAATGCCACATAAGCAAAAGTGCCTGTGGTGCCTACTAACATTCTTAGTGTGTTTTCCAAATTACCACTTTCAGGAGGTCACAACAGTAATCAGAATAAACTTGACACGTTAAAAAGTGCCATCATACTAACAACACAGTTTATTTACCATCAAGATGTCAGAATAGAAGTGTTTATTTTAGGCATGGTCATAAAAGGAAGTTCTCTAGAAGGAAGACACAATTTACCACATACTGAAAGGATAACCTCTGATAATACCACAGATATATTAAATAATTACTGATCAGCACACCAGGATTCATCTGCCTAATTTAAGAAAACCTCTAATAACTTAAATATAAGCAGTATTACCTAAAAGTGTGAAATTTTTCAGGCATTAAGTATATAAAGCAGTATAAAAAAAAGTAGTCTGATATCCCAACATTTATTTTATGATAATCAGTTTGCCATAAGAATCACAAGATATAAAAATCACATAGAAATCCAAAAAAACAGAGCTGCAAGTATCTTCAAAAGATACTTGGATATCTTCATTTCTCCACTGCCAAGACAGGTGACTTACACCTCTGTCATCCCTAACAGATGTTTGTTATAGATTGATTAAACTCCAGTAATGAAGTTTTTATAGCCTCCTCAAACAAATAATCCAAATTGCATATAATTTTATAGTTTCTCCTAATTTCTAACTTGTGTTTTCTTGGTAACATGCTAACATTCAACATCTAATACTACACATTTGGAGACTATTTGCTGGTATTTTTTAATACCTTTGAAGACTGCTAACACATTGTCCATAAAGTTTTTTAAGATCCTTCTGGTCTTTGCCATAGGACACACTTTAGACTCTCCTTCATCCCTGATGCTCCTCTCTGGGCTCGCTCCCATCTGATGCTTTACAAAGTTGAATGCACCACAAGGTTAAGTTTGCATAATTTGAATGTATTCACATATACATCTATTTCAGTGTGAGGTTTGGCTTTTCTGCATCACCAATGCAGGAATGAATTTCAGTTTGTGGGCCATTTTAATGCTCAGATTTTATTTCTGTAAAATTTCCACTTAATCAGTAGCCATTGAAGCACAATAGTTTGCTTTTACACCTCCTAATTAATCTCCTCTCTTTTTCTGGCCATTTCCTCAGTTTGCCAAGATCATTTTGATTTCCAAGTTTGTCTTCCAATATTTTTACAACCCCTCCAGACTCTGTGACATCTACAAAAACAATATATACACTGCCTGTACCATCAACCAGATCACTAACAAATACTGACTGACCCCAAACACACAGATCTCTAGAGAATCCCATTCTTTTCACTTTTCTGTTTTCCTAGGGAAGCAACAATGACTTTCTCAGAAAGCCTTCAGACCAGCTCTCCACCTCCTCTGTGGTAACTTCATTTGCTCATTAAACCCTAAATGTTGGGATTG
Organism: Bucco capensis; assembly: GCA_013396975.1. Taxonomy (NCBI): domain Eukaryota; kingdom Metazoa; phylum Chordata; class Aves; order Piciformes; family Bucconidae; genus Bucco; species Bucco capensis. The sequence continues at coordinate 40,913 of VWZO01018191.1, read as the reverse complement.
TCTCAGGAATCCAGGAAAATCTCTGGAAACAAATGAAGAACTGGATACTACAAAGTTACCTCATGGAAAATGACTGAGTAGGGCGATAAAGTGTCCATGGCTTTTACTGAATTCATACTGATAATCCCATCATCCTACAGGCCAAGTTTCCACTGACTTCAGCACTCAGCATTAGAATATTAACAATTCACATCATAATTCTGGCATTGTAATCACAAGAGAGATGTGGTACACAAAAAGGAGATGATTTACTGTAGTCCTTTGCACGCTAACCACAGAAAAGAGAAGTTAAAAACTGCAGCAGCTGTGGAGAAAACACGTTTTCCTGTCAAGCAGGCCTCGTGACTACAACTGGTTTTGATGGAGAAATCTGATAAAGGATTATAGAGTTGTCATTTGTAACAAGTATAATCCCTTGTAGTGCGAGTTCAGGAGATTTCAGAGTAGGGATGGCAGAGTAATCCAGTTCCATATGCATGAGAGCCTTGTGCCCCTAGCCAAAAGAATTGTAGTCTTGGACATTCAAAGTTTTCAGGCTGCATTAGAGTATCTACATAATACAAGCTTCCACAGTTTGCATTTCAAATGCATCACTTTTCTTGCACTGTCAATTCAAAAGAATTATTCACATTAATTTGTCTGTCTCGATGCTTATAGGATATGTGACAGAAGAAACAGCAAGACACTTGGGAAAAAAACAGAGCAGATGTCATGATCCTAAAACTAAACAGAACAACCTAATAAGAAGGCAGGCCTGAAGAGCTGAATCCATAAAGCTTGGGAAACAATCAGTTGCAGAGGATTTTGACAGAGCAAATACAATGTCAGCCTGTATAGCATTCCAACTATTTAACAAAAGCAAACAGCCTCCAATGTTGACATATTTAGGCCTCATTAAATCCAAAATACCAAAGCTTCTCCATATTAAAAGCAGAGGTGGTTTATTCAGCATTGAAAAGGCATCTTCTCTCACTTTAGCTTTACTGGGAGAGAATTTCCTAGGTTTCCACAGTGCCATATGCATATGCTTAAACTAGAAAGCTTAAACAGTACTAAATACTTCTTCAGCTTCCATCTTTCTGTACATCTGCACAGGGGGATGGGGTATTTGTCTCACAACTAAAGGGAAAGGAAGGACTTTTTCATATGACATGACAGAAATTTGAAAGTGATTTCTAAGAAGGTGCTTCATGATGCAGATTCAGAAAAAGGCAACGTTCTTTTTCCTTCCTGTCTAATTCTTTGAGGGGGTGTCTGTGATAATGCAAACCTAAAACTTGTCTGAACAACACAACAGTGTTGGTCACCCTTGTAATTAAGCTTCTCTACTATACCTGTACACCAGGGCATGCATTCTGCTTTATTTATAATGCCTGAGATGAGTCTTAGATGAACATACATAATCTGGCTCCTTAAGGAAACAAGACTTACATTTGTTTTCTCTTCCAGTTCTTTTCCCCATTCAAAATAGCTTTTGGATCCAGATTAAGGAGGAAGAGAGACCTCAAAAATCCTGAACTGCTAGAATTTTTATAAATAGCAATAGCTGGATAAAGGATACAGACCCAACTTGCATCTCCACTGAAGGAAAGATAAATGGAAGAGGCCATCAGGGGGTCTGGCAGGCAGCAGCCAGCTGGCTTGCTAGTAGTAACATGGCTCATCATCAGCTGCAGCAAGTACTGCCTCTTGCTTTTCCAAGAAGCATGTGGATGGACCATGGGGTATTGTAGGAGTCAAACAGAAAGGTGAGGGGAACATCACAAGGATGTCTGTTATTACAGTGGATAGAAGAAAAACCCATAAGTAAAGTGTTCTGTGATTCTACTACCAGAGCCTCTTCCATGTGACTATGGTATACATGACTATAAAAGTGCAGAGGTTTACTAGAATAAAAAGTAGCATGCCTTAAGATATGGGGAGAAACTTCCAGGGTCTTTCTGTGCAGTGAGTAGAGTTACCCAATGTCTCACTCATACACAGCAGTCTATATCCACAAATAGCTGAACATTCTCTTCTTGAATATGAATATCTATGATGTCCCTCCGAATAAGTAGTTGCAAAAACAGCTACAGCAAAATCCAGACAAAAGCAGTTCACCTGTGTTTAGTTACCTCTTTCAAGAAGTATGTGTTTCACCTACTATTAAAAACATCCTCTTAAAACAAGACATGCAAACGCTTTTGCTGATTAAGTACCATATCCAATCCCATGGGGGAAAAAAAAAACCAAACCCACAAAAAACTCAACAAAGAAGAAAAACTTAAGGTGGTCTACATTATTCATTTGGAAAGTGGGTCAACTTATCCATATATGCCTAAATTACTGAGATTTTATCATTTCCGTTACTAACATTCCATAAACTTTTTCACCTTACAATGATGCCTCTCACAGCTAGACAGGAAGCCATTTTCTTGTCATATAAAAATTTTGAGACTCCCTAAAATACTATGGTTTGAAATGGGATGAAAATGATGATGAAGTAAGACTTGCCAAGGCTATTCTCAAAAAAAACCCACCAAACCAATGAAAACCAGAGAAGAAACAGCTTCCCAAAGTAGAAAAAAGCCTTAAGATACCTACCATAAGGTATAAGATACCTACGNCCACCAAACCAATGAAAACCAGAGAAGAAACAACTTCCCAAAGTAGAAAAAAGCCTTATGGTGAAGATACCTATCAGTCTTGTGAGAACCTCTGGTTCAACTTCTAAATCCTACACTGCCTGAAGAGTCATCTTGATTTTCTGAGATAGGCATTTGTTGTCTCTACATGGCTCCCTCTCCTTTCAGGGAGGAATTTCCAGTCACAAAGTACAAACACTCGTAAAAAGCTTTCTTGGTGAAACTAGTACATTCCTGTAAAAAGCTTTCATTACACTAAATGTAAATGTACATTCTAAAAAAAAACCCTGTCAAACTGTTAGCCACTTTCAGACTGACTCTTATATTCTTACTGAAAACTGGTGAAAGCACAGAATCAAGAAGAGAGTACACATACATTTTCCCAGAGTAACTGTTGGCATAGTACTAGTAAACTCAAATGGGAAAAACATCTTTGTTGAAGTCTGTAACTCATTACTTTGTTTTAAATCTCTTCACAGCAACTGACTGATAATAAGGAAATAAATATGGTTCTAGTTCAATTACTAAAATATTTGAGTTTTAATATAGTGCTTTTTAACCCATTTATTTATTGTTAGCTTCCAAACCTGTAAAATCTTTATTTGTGAGCTTTTTTATTTTAATCACCCTAGCCATCTGTAGCACATCTGTTACTTGCTAATATACAGTAATTAACTTAAATGTGGACTGGGTAGTATTCTGCAGCAACAGATATCAAAGCACCTGCTTTGATAAGAGACTGACACCTCTTTATCAGGTATAATAGTTAGTCAGGCTAGAGTTAGATTTACTACACATCCCCTAAACCTATCTGATATATCTCTGTGTACTAATTGAAATCAAAGTCTGGAGTTTTTAATGTCCTCCATTCCAGTGGCAAAATACTGTTTCTTGAGGCAAAGATCTCGCATCAAAAGACAGATACTCTGGTACTATTGTTTACTTGGTTTTAAACAAAAAAAAAGTGAATGTTTCACATTCACTCAATTAGAAATCTTGTGTCATTGCAGTTTTTTCTGCTGAATGTGAAGAAAGAAATACATCTCTCTGTGATCTCTGCTGGAGAGGGAACATTTAATGATTCCATTGCAAAAGTTCTCAGAATCATAACCAATTCATGAGGTTTTGAAAAACTCCTCAGGATGATGCTGAAGCTACATAACTACCACCACTTGGGAACTTTGAAAGCAGCCTTGAACTGGCCACACGACCACAGTCATTAGACTTCCAGGCCAACTAGATCTGTCTTTAATTGTGTACTTAGTATGAGGCAGTTTTGACAATCCTGTTACTTTTTAAACAAGACATAACTGAATCCATCATGAATCCCTGGATAATTGTATTTTGTTACCTTAAAGGTCTGTAGCTCCTATAATTAATTGCATTCTTTTTAAAGTCAGTCCAGAAAAGAGTGGCTTTCTGCCAAGAAAGTTTTTATAATGTTCAAAGACTCACTCTGAGGGACAGCAGGTGCTCTTTGTTTTTATTTCTCAGTGTGCTTAATGCCAGAGAAGCAAGGCATTCAATTGCCATGTGTCCACAAGCTAATGCTCTCTCCATCTCCATAAAAGAGAGAGATTATTATACAATTCAGAGCAATACCCCAATAAACACAGTAAGGATTGGACTATTAGGTAGGCTGTTTTGGAAAGTTGTTCTCTTGGGGAAACACAGTTCATAGGTGCACGTGAAGAAAGTCTGCTACAGTATTTGTGCATCAAACCTTTCATCACACATGTTACATCCTCAGTGAGGGTGCTTGGGCTGTTAGTTCTCAGAACACAAAGCATTTCAGTCTGCCTTCCCTGGGCAGCAGGGAGCTCATTAGTATCACCAGCTCACCATCTGTCTCTGAAGGAAGAAGAGATGGAATTAATATATGATGGAGGGAAACGAGGGGGAAAAAAGGAAAAAGAAAAGAAAAAAAGGCAAACAAAGAAATGGTTGGGAAGCAGCAGGATGTCATCCAGAAAGGCACAGAATTTTCCTTTGAAATCATCTCTCCTTGTCTGCACAAAACATGGAGAATGGCTTGGGCATGGCTTAGAAATTCTCAACAAAAGTGTTTGTAAAGACTAAATCATAATAATTTTAACTACAGGAACTTCCAAAATCCACAGAAGAACATCATTAAAAACAGCTGTCCACAGATGTGCCTTGTGAAATCTCCCTGGTTCTGCACTAGCTGAAACACAGAAGCAGACAGTGGCTGAAATGATTCCTTTGAGACATAACAAGAGAAAAGGCAATGGAAGAGAGCAGCTCCTGGGATGGACCAAGGAGTACAGACCATGTGTGTGATGGGTGACAGACAGGTAAAATGATCTACAACTGGGAAGTGTGATGTCTCGTCTCCAAAATAAAGGTTGTAATCACCCAAATACAGAACACTCTCCTTCCCAACTCAAACCTTTACAAGTGATTGGGAGAGCAAGAAGAGGCCACTAGAGAAAGCCAGAGTGGGACAGAGTCACTGAGGACAATGATAGGAAGGAAAGGACTGTAGGGTAGGGAGGACTCCCCAGGGCAAATGCAAGGTAGAGCATAAAACTGTGAGTTTCTGAATACTGAATTAATATCAAAATTCATAAAACATCTCTTTCATTAGACATTAGCCATTTTAATAACACAATTACTTTTACAATACAACACAACCTACAGAATACTCAGTTAATAGCACAACATCTCTCTGACTACCTGAGAATTAAAAAAAAATCATATTTAAAAGAACAAACCTCAACTTATTTGGAGTTTTTCAAGTACTGGCAATTACATTTGTAACGACGCTCACTGTTTTTCTGTCTTAAAACTAAAGGACCATGTAGACTTGAATTCCCAAACATACTTAAACTAACCTTTGTTAATATGGTCATAAACAGTCACAGCTAAACCAGAACTCAAATCACAGAATTATAACGTTCGAAAGTCAGTCACTGAGTGAATCCTCTACCACTTGGTCCTTCAGGAATCTCATCTATTCAGAAAGAGAACATTTCTTCCTGAAAATCAGGAGTGGTTACACAAAGCATTTAGTTTTTTTTTTTAAACTGTGACACAAATCTCAGGTTTTCAACTCATCCCACAGACCTCTGTGTCAAGGCAGAAACATCACAAAAAGAGACAAACAGCTCAGCTATTAAATAGCCCAAATCTGAGATTCTTTGGTGGTTTACACATAGATGCTCAGTTGTGAGTCTGTTTCCTTTGGTGGTTAACTTTTGTGACAGGGAAAAGACCCTCCAAGCCATAAAGAAATTATAAAGTTGGGGGTGGAGAACCAAACCAAATCCACATAAAGTCAGATGGTGGCATTTACATTCATGTATCTAAGCCTTGATTTTCAGAATGGCTGAGCAGTTGCCAATAGTTTACTGTCAGGCACCACCATGGTTTTTGCAAAACCAGGACATTGACCTACAAGGTACTACAAGTGTCTTTGGGGAGTTTTAATTTATTTCTTTCAAAGCCATGTTCTGTTACAAGGTGGGGAAAAAAAAATCTGTCTAGTTATGAATGCCAAAAAATGTTAATGGTCTGACCTCAGTTTTCTGTTGATCATGAACTATGTGGAACTTGTCCAATAAACATAATAAAGTAGGAAAATGAGTAACTGAGTTCTTAAAGAAACAAAATATGTCATTAGCACACAGAGTAAATGCACTTCTGTGCTACCTTTCTGGGTCAGGGACACTCTCACATCCCACAATATCCTCCTCCTGACTACCTCATACAACCTCTGTGTGTCATTGACATAGATTCAATTTCAAAGAAACAAAACCAGTTATAAAAGCAGTACACTACAGTAGAACATCAGTGAAATCAAGTCTTAAATCAGAAGAAAAATACATTAATGAATCAAATTCAGCTCTCATTTACAAAGCTGCACAGCTAGAGTAGCTCTCTGAATGTCACTGGAACTGCCCCAGAAATGCAACTACAGAACCCTTTATAACATTTGGGTAACCAAGAGGTGAGTCCTGCTTACAGCACAAATGCTCTTAACATTTCCTTGAGAAAATATTCAGGTTAGTTATGGAGGAAAATATTTTCACTTCTGAAATTCTCCTGTCACAGATGAGCAGATTATGTGGTTGCTTTGCATTATTCTCTGCTTCTCATGGCAGAATGTATAGCAATTGCATATAGAGGTATGGCAACTACTGGATGCAAACCTCCTGCTATAGAAGAAAACAGATATACTAATCCCAGTATCAAGGAATTGAGTGGATACAGTGTTAGGAGGTATATGGTCACAGGGTGAAGTATAATAGGAACTCAAAAATCATAAATACTTGTAAAACAGGGTGATACAGTGCAGATCAGCACAGGAAATATGACTGTGTTTGTTACAAACAGACATTTGCTTCTTCTGAGGACATTAACAAGAGATTTATTCTTACCCCTGCTGTACAGTCCACTTCTACTGTCTCTGTGCTGATGTCTGTTCATAATAAATAAATAAATAAATTCTGGCCTTCCTGATATATTTAACAAGTCTCTCAAGATCTGAGGTCAATAATTTTAATGCTATCTAATTAAATTGCCACAGTGCCAGCATCTAACAGAGAACAGTTAAGATTCTCTAAATACAGTAGTTGACCATGACAAGCACCTAAATCTCTTGTAACTGTTGGCACACAAAAAAGAGCTCTGTTTTAATTTATGACAACTGCATTAATATTTTGGTTCTGCTCAATAAGCAGTCTGTCAGGTAACAAAGCAACACAGAAAATTATGTGTGAAAATGAACCTTCCCATTCTGGTTAATTATAATGTATATTCATTCTGAAGATGAAGAAGGTTGTTGCAAGTTTTAAGCAGAGAGTTTGACTAGAGAGATGAACTCAAGAGATCCCTGTAAGGGTCTGGGAAGCATCCATCCTCTTGAAAAAAAGCTGAAGATTATGTGCCAACACAACCAACTCCCCAGAGTAATCACTGCTGTTGCAAAATTTTATCTGCTGAGTAGCACAGACAGGTGTCCCATAGCTGGAAATATAGCCAGACACACAAGAAAGAAGTCAGAACTACTGTCAGTCCTGAAGGCAACAGATGTTTGCAAGGAGATTCATATACAAATTCATAAGATGTTTTGTTTTTTTGCTCTAGGAAGCAAAAAATACATATACACACTTGCAGACAATTAATGTGTTGGTAACATATCCAGCATAATTTTTAAAAGGGGAAGGTATTCTCCAGTTTACTGGCAATGTCTCCAAGCAGAGTGTGTTCTAAGCTTCTACCTTGAAGCATTTCTCAAGGTTTTTGATTTATTTATAATCATACTAGGCCTCCTAAAGGTTTGGGATCTTGTTTGTTTTAACAAATGGCACTCATATTTAATAAATATGCTAAACCTGCTGTCAACCTGACTGATGAGGAAAATCTGACTGGGTCTTAGGGAAGGATTTTCACCTGTTGTGCCTCTTTAAAAAAGAAAAAAATCCTACTTCTGGATAAGAGGTAGTGAAATAAGAGAAATTATGTAGGAACACTTTAAAACCACAAAGAAGCTGAAAAAGGATGGGCCAGGATTTCAATTTTCCATTCAAACTGAAAGCAAAATTTAAGTCATGATTGAAATCAGAATTATGCCTTTGGAGAATACTGAAATAGCAAGTTGAAAATAGGAGATGATTGTCCTATTTTATGTATTGCCTCTCTAAGAAACAAACTTCCATAGGTGTTAGCTAACTTCTGCTAACATGCAGAAGTGCCTTCCAAATACAAAACTCCTAGTGGTAAATTGATGTACATAAGTTTTTCATGGTTAAGGGAATGAACTCTGAAGTCCTTGATGAAAAAATACCAGATTAATATGAGTGGCTTCATTGTTGCTGACTTCAGTAGAACTGTGCCAGCCTAATCATTTATCAGTTCAAAATTCAATGCAAAGCTTGAAAGGGAAGCAACACCAAGCACTTTGGGGCTAAGGAGACATGTACAAATTTTTTACCCTCATACTAACAATTACCCCCATTTCTGGGGTGAAGAATAAGGAAAATAAAAGGGAAAAGGAAATGTAACACTCCTTACCAGATGTCAAAAATCCTATGTGCTGAAATCCCAACAGCATTCTTGGCTGTTAAAATTGTTAGGACTTCCACCAAATGCAATGCAGTAACAAGTCACCAGTAGATACCCATGTTGAACACTTAGGATTCTAAAGTACAAGGACTGCATACACATGTTAATAAATTAATAATGGATAAGTTACTATTTAATTGGTAAATAACTTATTACATTCATTAGGTGTACTTTAGACTGGGGGGGTCCAGTGGTAATTGCATTTGTCAGGGCAAAGAGAGTCATACTCGACAATTCCAGTATAATATTCCTCAGAAGAATGGGTATTGATTCAATTTAACTGGGGTTATCTAATTGTGGCTATAGGAATTACAGTGCCATTTTCATTCTAGACTGTAAGTACATGGAAAATATGTCTGTGACCAAAAGAAAATAAACCCAGTAATGCTATTAGGTTACACACAATGCTTTAGAAGCTTGCCTGGAGAATTCCTCAAATGAAGGTGGGGATAATATTAAAGCCAATGAATCGTAACAGCTGCCACAGGGGAATTATCTGGCACACTATCCTCTTCAGGTAAACTTGCACCCTATGGACAACTAGGTATAAAAACCCACCCTGTGGGGGAAAAAAACAACCTCTTTATTTCTCTTCTGTGCTACTTTGTAAAAGCCTGAGGTGACAATTTACTATTTGCTGTTCTACCTTTTTTCCCCTTCTCAACCGCTAAGCCTCTCTGATTTCACTTGCCATCGACAACGCTTAGCTCAGGGTCTTAGAAAATGAATTCTTGAAGGAATCCCTTCACCTGGAATTTCTGTAATTAAAGGTATGCCTTTGCTAGGAATGTCAGTGTGAGTTTCTGACTTCCTAGTCATGCTACTATACACACATTGTTTACATCTCCTCAAGGTCTGCAACAATACCTTGAGTCAAAACAAACTATTGGGTCTGACAGAAGCATTTAGATATCAACACAAGTATTGTCTGACTCCACATGGAATGTATAGGGTCCCTAGCTTCAAGGTATCTCAATTTCTAAACAGAAAGGTGGCTGAGTAATGCAGTATGTTCATATAGCCCAGAATGCACGTATTGAAACAGCATAAAGCAGAAAGGTTACACTGTATTTCTGCTGATGTTATTCAGTACAGTCTATTCTTGCTAAGAATAACTCTCTGCTCCAGTAACCCAGAAAGTGGAGCAACACGCTCTGCTTTAGCCCTACAGCTAGTTGTCCCATATGGCATTTACACAGGCTTGTGTTTAATCTTTTTGCTCATATACTATATTCACAAATGAAACAGGGTAGTAAAAAGCAAGGACAGATGTGACAGAAGATGGTAAAGAATAGGGGAAAAAAAAAAAAGTATTTTCCTCATAAAAGCAAGAAGCATATACAGCAAATATAGGTAAGAAAGGAAGAAAATTTTAAGGAAAAAATTACTCCACTGTTCAGAAGTTGTAAAGGTTGCTGCAAGCTGGTGAGAATCCACTTTGAAACTCCTTCTTTTATGAACTTTCTCAGCAGCTTCCAGTATAATTTTACGGATAATATATTATCATTATTTTGAATTGTCTTAAAATCATGAATCAATTTAGTCACAAAGCAGACCTATTTGCTTTAATGTTCTTGTTACTTACTGCCTCACTGTTGCAGTTTTCCCCTTCCTTCCTCTATTTCTCTGCCTCTCCTCACATCACCCTGTTGTAATGCTTTTAATATAAAAGATGGCCTTCATTCTCATGTACTATTTAAATTCATCATGTCTGACCTCTTCAAATGCAATGAATGCATAATTAATTTTCATTATAAATTTAGAACACTTCCTCTCCTCTTGCCACTTCAAGCTTCCTTTAGTTTCAACGGCAATCATGTTTTATTTTATATTCCTGAAAAAAAGTCTTTCTTGCTATCTTCTTTGGGACACACACACAGCAGGATCTTGCCCAGAATTTGATGAAAGAATCACTAGTTAAAGAAAGAGCATTTAGTCCATCATTAAAAACACAGACTGTAGTCATATGGCTGGGAAAACAGCTGGCACAGCAACCTCTGTGTGCATCATCTTCCCAGTAAGGAGAGGTTTTAGGATTAATATGCAGAGTCCTTCCTGTTAATAGCAAGTATTCAAGACAGAGATACAGCACAGAGCTAAAAGTATACATTTATTTCTCTCATTAAATTGTGTCACTACTTTAGAATTCTTTTTTGGTCCATCATACACACACTTCCAAAATCATGGTAGACAGGCTTTATGTGGATATTGGTTCTCTTGTTAAAATAAGGTATACAATTCTGTATCTCTAAATGCTGCCAGCTGCATCTTCACCATGACAATGGTTGAGTAAGATAAACTCATGGAGACAGGGTTATCAAGCCAGAGACTATAGGAAAGAAAGGCAGCTAGTTCAGTTTTGATTTCAGTGCCTTCCATGTCATGGGGACTACTGCTTAAGGGATCTTTCCTTAAAGCTTCATGGCACTAAAAATTAAGAACTTTGCTGACCAACATCAGGCTTATCTAATTGACCAGAACAGTTTTGAAATGTACTTCAAGCTGAACAAATAGACTTGTGGAAATGCAGCACTCAAAATGTTTTCCCATGAAGGACAGAGAAGTAGAAGACTTGATTAGGACACGTTTATTTTGTCTGACTAACACCAGTTTGTAGGAGGAGCATAACAGTACACTCCAAAAAGTTTTATGATTTGACTAAACCAACAGATTTCTTTTATGACAGCTGCACTAACTTTAATTCCTGGACTTCTATTTTCCTTTGAATTAAACTTCAAAAAAGTATTCTAGAAGAACCAAAACTATTGCCAAAGGAAAAAATAAAAAAGTCTTAAAAACTGGTGACTAGTCATCACTAAAAGATCAGGAGACCTCCAGAAATGCTGATCAATTGAGCTGCCTTGCACTCTGTAAAACACACTGTTTAAAGCCTGATGCTTTAGTTGATGCCTCAGATTTACTGTAACTTCACAAGAAAGCTTTCTCTATCCAAATTAAACTAGAGTTTAATTATTCTGCCGTTCAGCTGTACTGCTTTTTCAGGACATCCCTTCATCAAACCCCTCACTCAATGACTTGAAGAGAGCCCTGTTTCAGACCAGGAAAGTGTGAATTGTCTTTCAAGTCTTTGCAAGCTTCTTTTGTTAAACCACATTTTGTGGGAAAATATGTAATTTTGCTGATATTTCCATCCTACTGTCCAAACATATAAAATTCTCAACCATAGGCAAATACTTGACAAACAAGGTCTCAATGATATGATATCAAGGCAGAAAGGTCACACTGAGAATGCACTAACAGCTGCACTGTAATTGCTGTTTTGATAGATTGTTTTAGGAATGGTTTTAAGGCACAAATTTTAGTGTTCATCTGTTTAAAAAAAGACAGAAAGAAAGAAGACTGCACAGATAATGTAAACTCTACCTTCTAAGTCCAATTTGGATAAACTGACCATTTCCTAATGGAAAGCTATCTGCTATGTGCACTATATTGCTGTTCCTATCTACTTTACTTGGATTTTTAAAATCTTTGATATGGAGCTGAATGATGTTAAAGCCAAGTAATGGTACAAAGTCCAGAGATTTAACTTATGCAGTGGAGATTACTGGAAAAATGGAAAGATGCTTATTTCATACACAGCATCTGATATAATGAAGGGATATAATTTCCCCTCAAAAACCACACTAAACAAAAGAACCCTTTAAAAAGTTATCCCAGTCTCTTACACAAGGTCTTGACCAAGTACTAACACACTGTCAATTACATGCCTGAAGGCAGTGACTACATGCCAGGAGTACACTTCTATCATTTCTCTGGTCCTATGAAGAGATAGTGAGGTGCTTCATATGGAAAATGGCATTTCTGTATGGGAAGATATTGCCATAAGTACCCGGGAAAACATGCTGGAGAGAAGGAGACGAAAGAAGGGAAATCCTTGAGTGGCAAGAAGATTTATTGGATAATTTAATAGGATTTTCTCATCACTAAATTCTATTTTTCTTCTGTCTCTAATCACCTTTCCTCTACCTCATTAAGTCCAATTTTACTTCCTCATATCTTTCTTTCCTCTCTAATTTCATAGATCATCATGTAATTTCACTCGTGCCAAACAGCATACCTTCTTTTTTGATCATTCTTTCCACAACTACTCTTTTCCACCTTATAATTTTGCTGCCTCATTTCCTGCTCATTATCTCTCTTGCCATGAAGTGGTCACTCCTATAATGCTGCCCACCCTATCTTTCTGCAGCATTGTGAAAACACTCTGCATCTCTGCTTTGCTCAATTTCTTCCTTTCTTTTAGCTGATTTGTTGACTGAGCCATTTTGAATTCCTTCATTTTTCTTATTTCTAGAAATATATACATATAGAAATGACAAAACCAAGTTATACAATCATTACATCATATTATAAGGAGATGCATCTATGCTCCTATAAACATTGTTAACTATATTATGGGTTCACTGCACCAAATCAAAAATAAATTTGGTAATTCTATGTAATTTGGACTGATGTGCATTTTATTCATGCCCCTGAACTATGATTCATTACTGAACATTTCAGTAATTCTGCACATTTTCTGATTTTACCTAAAGAGTGAGACTGGTTGGACATTAATGGGAATATTCAACGACGTATTTGATGCTGAATTCTATCTTGTTTTCCATTGGAAAGACTGAATCCTGTCAAATAATGTCTCAACACTGCGTTTTGTAATATGTCTCCCATATATTCTTAATGAATGTGAAAACCTCTCTGTACACACACACACAAATCCTTCTTAGATCCAATTCAACATCTCTCAAGGTTGTAAAGGAAAATATGACAAAAGAGAATAACTACCAGCACCAATAATTGTTTTTATCACCTTTGAAAGAGTCCCTAGTCTATCATTTTAGTAGAACCTTTAAATGAGCCAATTATCATCTAAGGCAAGGAAGGGGCTTGGCACACTCCCAAGAAGGGCAAAGCCCCAAATAATCAGACACTGTAGGAGGTTTGACTTGTTCCAGTAATAAATCCACCTGTCTGCAGGAAGCCAGCTTGGCTTGCATGTTTGCATTACATTACCATAAGGCACAGTACCATGAAAGAGAGCAAATGAAAATCTTCCTAGAAATGGGAGCACTGGAATGTATGCAGAGGCACTTCAGCAGGACCTGGATAAGTATCAAGCTTCGTGCCATTTGGCTCATGCATCACAAAGGGAGGGCTTATAAACTGCAAGATGAAGCCCTGCCAAACACTCCCAGATCAGGGACATGGGGCAGAGGCACAGGCTTCATCTCATCAGTGTGCTTAGGACTGGGGTGGAGTTTGCAAACTACCTTTGGCCCAAGCTGGTGATAGACTACACAGCAGCAGTTCAATATCAGGTGTCCCTCCCCACCCAGAAAGTATAGATGCATTTGTGCAATGTGCTCCTGAAGTCCTAAACTCTGGAAAACGGAAAGATGGTTATTTCACACATAGTATCTGATATTATGACTGGATATAATCCCCCTCAAAAAGCATGCTAAACAAAAGAGCCCTTAATAAAGTTAGCCCAATCACCACCCAATCTGCCAGCTCTTCAGAGAACTGTATGTTCAATCAGTTGTCCCCAGTGGTATGGGCAACCTGGAAAAGTGAATACATACCAGCCTCTTTTCCTGACTATATTTAAGGAAGGGGAAAAAGATGTTCAGGGGACAACATTACAAGCAATTATTAAGTAGAGATGACAGATGAATACAAGATAGTGAGTCTCTTCTGATGTCAAACCAAAATGGACCTAAGGATGTCCAATCATCAGATGATCAGCACAGTATATTCAGTAGACAAGCAGCATTATCTGGAGCTTGGCCTATTCTCAGTTTGTCTTTGGCAAAAAGCTAAAATGTAAACTATTAATAACCAGATACCGTCAATGTATTCAAATGTTCACATAGGACAGTTTAAATTCTAGTTCTCTATACTAACAGAAATTGGCATGAAATGTTTAAAGGTACCAGTTTCAAAATACACACTGCTCACCTTTTGCAAGAAGCCCCCAAGAAACCCTAATTCCTCTTAGGTCCTCCTGATTAATCTGTTTTGTACACAGAGGAGCAACCAGACATGGCTACAGAAGGATGCAAATCCAAAGCATCTATAGAGATGTAAAATGGTTTCAAGAATGTAATAATAGGTGAAGGAAAAAGAAATCTTAGTCAAATTCATAGGTTCAAAATGCTGTATGTGAATAAACAGGATTTTGGGGCAGGCATATCATTCCCACTATCCTTTCTTCCTGCTGGAAGTGCTCAATTTTCTTATGTAACTACTCCTTGACTGTCAGACAAATTTTTACTATTTTTATTATCCTTTTTAACATACCACCTCCTTAAAATCAGTGCTCAAATTCCCTGCTTCCTGAGGATAATGTTAACAACCTTGGTGAAGAGGCAACTAATGACCATTAGAAGGACTTGCTGCACAAGGCATACTATGCACTTTACCATTCTTTTTTTTCCTTGAGTTTTCTGCAAGGACCTCTTAGAGAATGACACTCCAGTAATAATACTGGAGTAATATTAATGTAATATAATCATAATATATTAATATAATTAATACTTTTCTGTTCCCAGATGTTTCTGAATACAATACATTCAACCAGTAACAAATCTGCTAAGATGACACTGCAGAAATGCAAGTTAGCCAGTGTCTGACAGATGTGTGAAGCTGATCCACAGGTAAATATTTATTTTAACTGAGAAATCACAATATCAATGCTACCTATATTTTAAATATTGATTAAAATAAATGATGACATGTAAAAAAAAGTTCCAGTGTGACACTGCACTTGGAATACCAAATATATAAAGTTATCAAGTCAGGTTTCTCAAAAGTAGCATTTTATTCAACTGTTCCTAATAATGAACTTGGGGACTCATTACTTTAGTTCTTTAGTTGATTTCTATTGCATATCAAGTGTTTCATTGCTTCAAGCTTTCACTACTACAACCACAATGCTTTAAGAGTCTGTGACAGTAATACAGTGTAAAAGCATAAAGTATTATGGTATTTGGTACTCCAAAACCAAGCTCACAAAGTAAGGATGATCAATGAAGAAAAACAAGGCAGGACTATGGAATTAGGACAGAGTGTCAGATATCAAAGGAGTAAAAAAGTTATTAAAAAAATAATCTTATTTACTCCAGTGCATTTGGTGTCTGCTAGCTAGGCAATATGGTTTTGGCAGGCTTAATGTAACCACTGGCAAATGAGAGTGATTCATCTCACTGCTGTATTTGCACTTAAAAACTGGGGGGAAATTTATATTTTTGTAATAGCTCTCTAAAATCTCAAGTTAACTCACATAAAATCATGCTGATCATACGTAAAATGTGGGTGCAGGGAAAAAAAACCAACAAAACAAATCAAATCTAGTTTGTTCTGCACTGTATTTTCCAGTCAAGAGTCTAATACTATGTTTTATCATATTTAGTAATGTACAACTCTACTGGAATCAAGTTAACTAATGAGATGTCAAAAATATATGTCATTGCATTTAGCTAAGTTAGAAAGAAATTCAAAAATCCTTTAATGACAAGCTAATATATTTTCACTTTGCTGTCAAAGAATCTTTGAGGTTCTACTGTAAGTGGATGCATCTGTTACATTCAAATTCGTGTGTAAAGCTACATTCATCATTTGCTTTAGAATAAAGTTCTCAACCATAAAATGGCTTCATCTGGGCATAAAAATGTAGAACACCAAGGACAAAAAACAGGAAGAAGAAATCATTTAGATATAAAGATACAACAGAAAAACCTGGTGCATTGCTACATTAAAACATACCCCTGCTCAACTTCATTTTTGAGCTTGCCATACCAGCAAGCTAATGATTAAACAGCAAAAAATGAAGATTCATCACACTTTAATAATATACACCAAGAAAAGCAATATATTTCCACATATCTCTGCTCCTGATTTTATCTGTATAATAAAGAAAATTTTCATATTTCAGGGCATAAGCACATTTAGTATGTGAAAATCAACATACAGATGGCATCAATTCAAAGCCACTATATAGAAGAATGGGTTTTCTCTGCAGACAGATTCAAGAGTCTCATAGAAATGCTTATACAGGACCAAGAAGATGGAAAACCAACCCATGGGACTTCGAATTCTATTTGTACAGAGGAAATAAAAATTCTGTGAAATGAATGCAACATCTGTGCTTCAACCTTGGAAAATATTTAGGGCCTGATAGTATCCTAAATATATAAAAGCCCTCTAGCCTTCTGGGCATGAGAACTGACAGTCAATATTGTGGCAATCACAGAAGTAAAAGAGTGAAAATACAGAGGTAAATGGTTTCTCATTTGTTACACAAGCATAAGAAGATGGCAGAATTAAAACAACACAATTTTAATACTTTGCCATGCAATTTAGATTTCTTCAAGAATGCAGAAACTTTAAATAGAGAAAGTGTTAACTGGTGCAAGGCATTAACTTCTCACTGCTGTTTTCTAAAGGCACATGAGCAAAAATATCAGCGGGAGAAGGATGCCATTTTCATCCCTCAGGATGTATATTAAATCTACTCTCAGGTCATCTTTATAACTGTAGAGCTTCATTCACAGTTGTCTATATTCTGCTATCCTTTGAAAGCCTTTTTTTCAGCCATAACTTTCTATGCCTCTGGTGCATCAATGCTTTAGTAACTGCACAGGGTTGGCATTTGCTCTCTTCATTCATTCTGTGCAAGATCTTATTCCAGCATGGTCATGAATCCCTTTGGGCCTTCTCACAGTCTTAACTGAGAGTAGGGCTGTAAGTACTTAAACCTCTGAAACTGTCAATTTATTTGGAGAAAACTGATGATAAAACATGCAATTTATGCCATTTGAGGCTCCTTATTCTTCATAAAGAATTTAAATGAGCACTGAAACAACAAGCCAATCTTCCCTAAACCAAGGGTAATTAAAACCACAAAATCCGTAAGGAGTGACAATCTTAAAGACAAGTTTAGATTAATCAAGTCATTGAAGAAATGGGAGGCATGATGACAATTCTGAAGACAAGGCTGTCTCCTAAAAGCTGAAGTATTTTGTGATATGAATCTTAATAGCCACATTGCTTGTCTCATGGAAAATTATTAATCCAAGGCTTCTAATTCTATAAGTAGAGAGCTGGAGGAGTGGCAACAATTACAGTCCCACTATGGAGGAAAGTTCTGGGTTCAGAAGGTNTTCTGTATTGAGGGCTCCAGAACTGGACACAGTATTCCAGATGAGGTCTCACCAGAGCAGAGTAAAGTGGCACTAGAGATTAGTTTGTGACCTCAAATTGCTTAATTTCTCTGTTCTTCAGCACTGCAACTATGAACAGGGGTAAAATTGTTTTTTCCCAATCACAGCTCCTCTTGCCTGACGACAATACAAAATTAGAGGGCAGAATTGCACACACACATATAATACTTGCACACATCTATGCACACTCTGGCAGAGAGGATTCCGTCTCCCCTTGAGACATGTTTCATGTCAGACTGTTCTAAGAAATACTAATTCATGGGCATCAACTTGGTAGTACCTCCCATAGGAATCAATACTCTTGATAACAAAACCATTTTTCTCAGAATATAGCTCTTCTATGAAAAAAAAACAATATTAAATGAATTAATTGCATATGGCTATGTTTCTTCCTCTTGAGTGTCTACTTCAGTGATCTCCTCTGCCTTCCCACCAATACTGCTTTCCTCCATCTGTAAAAATATGCTAATTTGGATGAGTACAGTGCAATGATGGCCAGACTGATCTGCCTTGGAAAGAAGAGAGGCTGTATTTTAAATGAACACTGCTAGAATACTTAAAAGGATATTACAGAAAAGAAGGATCATGTAGAGACTATATCACTGAGTAGGTCTCTTCTTTGGTACTACTATCACTAGCTTCAGAAAGAGGGATTTATAAACCTGACAGATATTGGAAGGGTTCAGTGCTACCATTTCTCCTGTTATGCACCCTACTTTCACCTACCCTTACACACTAATCTCCTTCTAAATCTTCCTTCCTTTCCCCTGTTTCACCTCTACAGTTGAAAGAACATCACCTCTTGGAACAGAATGTGCTAAACTACACTTTCTATGGAGTCCTGCTGTCTCCCTCTGTAACTGTGTTCTTTTACTTTACCTATATAGAAAATGGTGTTTGCTTATAAATGGACAACATTTTCTTCTACTAAAATAGTCAAATATAATGAAAATATTACCTATTGTACACAAAACGAAAATGAAATGTTGAAAAGGTCAACACACTTTTTGCACAATCATATTGCAGATATAATTTTTTCAAAACAATTCTAATCAGTGGATTTCAAAAGGAGTGGCATTGCTGCTTATTCTAGTGTCAATTTAATGCCCTTTCCCTTTCCTCACAGCTAATTAGTTTGTGTAACAAAGTTCTTTGCCCCTGCAGAGAGTGAGATTTCAGCATAAAGTTTTATGGAATGCAGAACTGCACAAATATTCAGATGACAAGCATTATTTGAAGTTGTAACATTAAGAATCATGCTAACAGTTTCAAGAGCCCAGACTTCGTAACTCTTCAGTAATAACTGGAACATATTTTCAGCTTCCTAGGAAAATGCTATCTTTATCAATATTTAACTTTTTTTAATGTAACAAATTGTATTACCCCATTAATCAAATGGATACCTTTGGCTTGAATTTCACATTAAAATCAGAAGTAGTATCTATACAACCGTGAAGAATCTCTAGATTGCATGTCAGTCATTCTCTGAAGCACACACATCATGTCATTCACTTCATTTCATTTAGAAATCATTCAAAATGTCTCTTCTAAAATCTTCTAAATCAAGATTCAAGAATCGTGCCAACAGCACATTGTATTGAAAATGCTTCTGCTGCTGCCAAAACACCCTGTTTGTTTCCATTAGGCTGAGAGTAAAAGTAGATGTAAGATAGTTTTTAAATAGTTTAAAAAGGGAATGATCTGTCATAGAATGGCCCAGGTTGGAAGGGACTTTAAATATCATCTAACTCCAACCCCCCTGAAGGCAGGGATGCTACCCACTAGACCAGGTAGCCCAGGGCCACATGCAACTAGGCCTTGTGGCCTTGAACACTGCCAGGGATGGGGCATCTACAAACCCTCTGATCCACCTCTTCCAGTGCTTCACCAACCTCTGAGTAAAGAACCTTTTCCTAATATTCAATTTAAATTTCCCCTCCTTCAATTAGAAAGCATTCCCCCATGTCCTACTGCCTTCTAACCTGGTAAAGAGTCTCTCTCTCTTTTTTTATAAGTCTCCTTTAGGTACTGGAAGGCTGCTATGAAGTCTCCCCTGAAGTCTTCTCTTCTGCAGAATCAATAATTCAACTCTCTCAGCCTATCCTCATAGGGGAAGTGCTCCAGCTCTCTGACCATCTTCGTGGCCCTCCTCTAGACCTGCTCTAAAAGCTCCACATCCTTCTTATGCTGAGTACCCCAGAACTGGATGCAGTACTCCAAGAGAGGTCTCACGAGAGCAGAGTAGAGGAGTAGAATCACCTCCCTTGAGCTACTGGTGGTGCCTCTCCTGATGCAGCCCAGGCCACAGTTGGCTTTCTAGGCTGTGAGAACACATTGCAGGCTCATATCCAGCTTTTCATCTATCATGACCCTCAAGTCCTTCTCCACAGGGCTGCTCTCAACAAGTGCCTCTCCCAGTCTGTCCTCATGTCTAGAATTGCCTCAACCCAGATGCAGAACCTTAGATTTGGACTTGATGAACCTCATTCGGTTCTCAGGGGCCCACCTTTCAAGTTTGTCCAGGTCCTTCTGGATGGCATCCCATCCTTCTGGTGTGTCAACTACACCACTCAGCTTTGTGTCATCTGCAGACTTGCTGGGGGTGCACTCGATCCCCCTGTCTATGTCACTGATGAAGATATTAAAGAGCACTGGTCCCAGTACGGAGCCCTGAAGGACACTACTTATCACTGGTCTTCATCAAGACATAAAGCCTTTCACCACAAGTCTCTGGCTGCATCCATCCTGGTTCAAATTAAGAAAACAGAGAAGTGAAACATCCCATCTATTAGTCAATAATAACAGGATTCATTTAGTGATGGTAACATGCTCAGACCTGCATGCAGAAGAAATAAAACCAGGAACCCTACCCAAGGCAGCATCATCAGATAAAAGACAGAACTGAAGACAACTTTGTCTCAAAATGTAAATAATTTTTAAAAATACCTAAAATCATTTGCATGGCTTATCAGTATCGCTCAATCATACACAGGAGATGAGTTGTCAGAAAGTGTATGAATGAAGACAACTTATTTCCCCACTGAAGAGGCAAATCTTCCATGTGTAAGTAAGAGATCAAAGTTCAGAGTGAAAAATAAAACAAAGAGAAATGATTTAATATGAAGAGCATGCTGTGGAAATAGAAGGTGAGAAAATCAGAGATGTAAACAGCAGCAGAGAGTAGAATATAAATGGATGACATTAGTTTTGCAGGCATAAAAATTGGGGGGAGGGGGGGAAAGTGAGAAGTGGTGAGGGCAGGAGGAGGGATGAGGAATGGAGAGAGGCCAAGGGCACGTCAACAGAAATGAAGGTAGGGAAAAGAAGTTCTAGTTTGGGGGGGGAAGAGAAAAAATCCCAGGGGCTGAAAGAAGAGAACTTATAAAGAAAGTCCTCTTGTATATAGGACATTCCCTTAGTATTTATTGCCACAACAGCAGATTCATCTGTAGATATTGATCCACAGGTATGTTGGTTAATTGAAACTTTAATTTACATTTATTGTTCCTTTTATTAGAAAGGTCACTTAATCTATGTCAGCTTCAGCTTTCTCCAACATTATTTACTCTTGTTCTCAACAGCTGGAGAATATTTTCTATAAGTAGCAAACAGAACAGATTAAGATTTATTGTACATGGATCTAGTAAGTTAAAAACTTTCTACTGTGACTAGCGGAGTGTATAGGTTCAATATTTGCATTTTATACAACATTCTACTTTTCATACAGCAATTCATATGAATCTAGAGGGAAGATCAGTAAGTATCTATTTATGCTTTAGCATAAAACAGAGCTAATGACTGTATAAGGATGCTAAAACCATGGAAAAGACTAGTTCACATGAGAGTGTTATTTGCAAAGGGAGAATTACTTTCTTTGGATCAATGAGTAGAATAAATTAAACAAATTAATGTATTCTAAAGCCTCTTTTAAGTGCCTCATTTTTTCTGTTCCTCCACAAGGTACTGATCTTTCCTGGAGAAAGGAAACTGGGCTAAGAGGACCCCTGCACTGAGCAGGGGCAGCAATTCTTATGTTTTTTCCTGAATAAAATTAGGACACCCTGAGCAAAAGTAGAGGACACATTCTGGAGAAAAAGTCTGCTTAGAGGCTGTTAAACTTCAGATTTAGTAGAAGGGAAAGGAGGAACTGGCCAATACCCTTGCTAGTGATCTTGCAGTTCTACCAAAATGGGTCAGGATATTTATAAATATTTAAAAAGCAGATGTAATCCAAAGAAAAGTAAACCTGAGGCCAAAAGAAACAGATACCAAGTCCTATCTGAGTTTACTGCTAATGTGTGCACACAAATTCTCCAGCTTTAAAAGGGAGCTCAAAAAAACAAACACTATATGACACAGAACCATCCAAGTTGGAAACTTAAACAAAAAACCCCCACAAATTAAGAAGTCATATTTCCAGCACAGTTTTCTAAAACATGCTTTCTGATATTTCAGTGATATATCAAGTGATATATCAGTGAAATTTCTCATATATCAAGTTCAGACTATTAACATGCCCTATACAGGTCCATCCCTTCCCTTTTGGGATCACTGCTAAGTGTTTAGCCTAGAGAAACTACTGAAGTGACTAACACAAGAGTTGAGCAGTGGTGCTTTAAATATTTTTCCCCTTCCCAAAGCAAAGGGATAGCAAAAGCTATGGATTGGTTTTGACAGTCACCTGGGGGCTGCATGTAAATCTCAGCCCAAAGCCCTGTTTTCCTGATTACAGCAATATTACAGATATCCTGTGTCTTTCAGAATGAATGGTGTCCTAAAATGAAAATACAGACTTCAGATTAAAATCCTAAGGGTAAAAAAAAAAAGATATTGAACAGCCAACTTAGATTAGAAAAAGTCAATCTTCCCAAAATAAAACCCTGGCTGAAGTTAACTGAAAAAAGTGGAAAGAATTTCATGTATCTGACAGGACAGTGGTTTTAAAAGAGGGGATGAAAATTCACTGTTGGCTGACTTCAGATGCCTCAGGTTAGAGCTTTATTGATTTTTCAGAAAAAAGCAAGATGGAGTCTAGGTATAGAATATAGCAACCGATATTACACAACTAACTTGCTGTAGTAAAGCAAGGAAAATCTATCAGTAATTTATTTGATAAAGGTCAGTCAGAACCTCCTCTGTATCTGAGGTTTACCCACAACATCATTCTTCACTTTAGAAATTCCAGCTGCAGTAGAATCCCATTTCTGTTATGAATGGGTATGACCAGCATTTCCAAAAGGAGACCCTAACTGTTCAAGTCTTCCTGTTACTTAGATTTTTGACAGCTTCCCTTGATTTGCTGCACACAGTGGTCCTTGTGGGTAGAGGTCTATGAAGCTCTTACTGCAGTTGGTGGCTCTCACACTGTAGCTGCTGTGATGACTTCTTGTGCAGATGTGATTCCCCACTGGTTTAGAGCCTTAATAACTGAACTCAAAGTTACTCTTCTGTAACACGGTATGAGATGCAGCTCATTTTAACACAAGCACAATGTGTCGCTGCAATAAATTACTTGGCAATTGATATTCTACGTGGCCTTTATAGAGTCTTCTCAGCTGAGAAATGAGCTTGCATATTAAAATCAGCAATCAAGTAAAGTTTGGGGAGTTTTGATTTTGCCATGCCAACAGTGGGACTCATCTTGCCAAACATTACGCCTCTACAATGTAAATGCCAACATCTGAGACAGTCACCTGGACTTGCTTTATCACCAGTGAGGAGAAACAGGCATATGAGGGCTCTGGTTTGGAAAGCTGCTCTAGGAGTATGTTAACAGCACACAGAAAATCTTCATACAAACTCACGTAAGAGAAATTCAGACAACAAACATGGACATCTACATCATCAGCACAGAGACATTAGAGAGTGTCCAGAGAAGGGCAGCAAGGCTAGTGAGGGGTCTGGAGAGTAAGTCTTACAAGGCGTGGCTGAGGAAACTGGGGTTGTTTAGTCTGGAGATGAGATCAAGGGACACCTTGTCTCTCTCTACAACTACCTGACAGGAAGTTGGAGCAAGATGGGGTTAGGTCACTTCTCCTGGGTTAACAGTGAGAGAACAAGAAAAAATGGTCTCAAGANCTGATGAGGAGCGTGGATGGAGCCCTCCCTGGATCTTTGTTCACAAAGCCTAGCCATACAGTGTGGTCCTTAAGGACATGGTTTAGTGACATAGTAGTGATAGGTAGATCGTTGGACTTGATGATCTTAGAGATATCTTCCAACCTTAATGATTCTGTGACATTTAGATTAGATCCCAACTACCCTTAACACCCAAAATGCAGCTTTTGGCCAATTCTGCCAACTTCTTAGTTAAATCACTTAGCTGGAGTAAAAATATCAAAACTTAAATAACTTTGACCATTTTATGTTTAGAAGCTTCCTGTGCTTGCAATGCTGTCCTACACCACTACAACCCATGAAATATTTTCCCATTCTGACAGTTGGGTTGGAGCTGTTGCCTGGATGTTGACAGTGAGCCCAAGAAACATGTACACATTCACTAGCTCTCCAGAGTAAATCCACACACATTTTTTTACTCAGAAGCGTTGCAAAGCAGATCCACTCTGAAGGACTGGACAGTTTCACAGTTACAATTGTCAGTCACCTGTGATCTGCCTGCTGTTTTTATACCGAGAGGATTTGATGTATTAAAGCAACTACATGAAGTGCAGGGTAAGAAGCTTAACTCTCATTTCATTTCCATCACCCTATTGCGTGAACTCTACAGTGAATCATGCCCAGATCTTCAAAGGGATGTAGTAAAAAAACCTGGACTTTAAATGTTTTAGTAAAAAGGAGATTACTTAAAATGCTCTTAATGAACTGAGAATATGGAATGAACTTAAACCAATGTGCTTCAAAACAAAAATTGTATAACAAAAAGGATAAAAATTGCGGTGTTTTTACTGCCATTTCAGTTAGTGGCAATAGTTAAAGAGAAGGCTGCCAAATAACCAAGGTACTAAATACCTGATTGATCTCTGAAATGGGTAAAAAGTAAATCTATGCCTTAAAAGACCCTACAAGGAAGGCATTGAAAATGAAAAAAAGGCAGTCTTGAACATGTATACTACACTGAGATGTGTAATTAGAATTTTTCATGCTAGGAAGAGTTACATCAACAGATGGCTTAAAATTTTAATCCTTTTATGATTTCATGGCATCTATTACAGACATCTGGAAGAATGAATAGAGGTGGGAAAACAGAGAGAAAAGAGAGTTCACTGAAGAATTAAAGCCCTTCTCCATCATAGTATGACATAACAGAAGGAAAGTGTTAAATTATTACTAGTGTACATATGCATATTTAACTGAATTATAACTGCAGGTATGTCTAGAAGGTGGTAAATTCTTCTCTGAGCAGCAACCCCATGGCTGTGAAATTATTTTCTGAGACCTTTTGCCATCTGGGATTATAAATATTTATCTCTTAAAATCATGAGCCCTGTATGACTTAAAGCCCTAGTTTGTTGCACAGACTTTTGACCACCCACATTTCACGGACTTTTCCCTTCTCTGTAAGACAGAACAAATGTAATTTATACTTTTCATTGCTTAAAACATAGATATAATTTTAATTCACTTTATGGATTCATTTGAAACTTGAGTGTTGTGACTAAGCCTGTGCATAGATTATATTAGAGTAAGCAGAATCCCAGAGAGCACAATTGTTTTTCCATTCAGAAACTATAAAGGGAGAAGTCAGTAATCTGTTTAAAGATTTTTAAGAGGTCCCAAAATACTAAATACCCACCCTGACCCTCCTCTAACACTCTCCATCTGTCTTCTCAGTTCTTTGCTTTCTATCTCAGAATTTTAGGAATGCCATGGTTATCTTTCCTTTCTTGAAAAGAAATAAAAATTAAATCAAAGGAACAATATTAGCTGCAACTGTTGATTGTGTCAAAGTTGAAATGTCTTCATAGGTGACAAATTAACCTCCTGAGACAGAAAGAAATTTTTCTTACTAAGAATTGAAAAGCAGAATTCCTGTCTCCCAACTACACAGTGCTTAGAGTTTCTGTGTCCAAATAATGTGTCTTTTCAGTGAGAGAGAAATATAGAAAAAAATGTACAACCCACAATACACGCTGGTAAAAAGAAAGTAGAAGTCTGAAAGTGAAATCATTTTTGCATCATCCCAATTCTGACTGTAAATAATGAGGAATCTCTCCACTGGCTTCTAAAGATGACAGACATATTATAAGAGTTCAAGGCATTTTAGGAACAAACTGCATCTCACCACAGCTTTGGCAAACAAATAGAAATATCCATAAATGAGAACAAGTCTAACTGGAAACAAATTAATCAATTCTCAATGTCTTAGCACCACACCAACTGATGGAAACTTACTCTTTTGAAATTACAGACAAATTAATGGGAAATATACATGTTTCTTAGTAACTTATAACAGCCATGTCCTTATAGCTTTCACTCATAATGGAACATTTGGGGAATTATGAATGAGGGCCATACACCTCTATCCATGTTTTATTACTAAAACTGGTTTGCAGGGAAGAATGAGTACACAGTTTTATTTTCTTCTCAAATTTCCACTCCTCCCATCTTCTCTCCAAGTTGAAACTCTATTTAACAGCTATTTAAATTAGAAGAAAACAAACTATGTTTTGACAACTGTCTGTTGACTTCAACAAGCTTCCACAAATGTGACCTTTTGGCCTCCCTGAAAGCAATGGAGCTTTTGCAATTGCCACTGTCTTCTAAAGCAAACTCCAGGGAGAAGAAAGGAGATATATACCTTAGTGTTGGTGGGTTGTTTTTTTTTTGGGGGGGGGGGGGTGTGTTAAATATAGATCAGACTAAACACTGAGTAAAATTAAAACTGGTTAAAGGGTATATTTTATAACATATGACATAAAAATAAGTGAAGTTATCCTTAAAAAATACAAATGAAAGAAAGTTGTCTTTTCCCATAACCACTATGTTTGGAATGCAGAGTGCATAGCCATCAGGATGGGGCATTGTCATTTCTCCTTTCATTTGATGCCTAATTATCTGTTCACTATTCTAACCCCTATTTTCTTGGACTAAAGCAACCTTCGCAAACACTATTAGGTGCTGACATAATTATAAGGTGACTTCTTAACAGCAGCAATAAAGAGATGAAGTATTTAAGTATCTTCATCTCTACATTAGGTTACACTGCTGAGTTTTACTGTGCCAGTATCAGTTAGTGAAAATCACTGCATTTTTTGCACAGGCAATAAATGACACATTTGTACATGTAAAGCATAAACAAAATAGTGTGAAGAGAAAAATCAGAAAAATACCTTTCTGTCTGGGTTAGTAAGACTGCAAAGTACCTAACTGTACAATGAAGACACAGAATTCATATTTAAATCCTCTGCAAATTCAATTTCAAGACCATTTTTCAAAAAATTCTCTATAAATGTCTCACATTTTTGAAGCTTGTTAGGATAACTATAGGTTCAAGTCCATATTTCTGATCCTTTCATAGTGTTTCCTCACAATATCCTAACACAAAGGCACTTCTCTTGTATTCTTCCAGTAAAGTTATTCCTAAAACCACAGGTCCAATGTCTGCTTTGGGGGAATTTCATTTTCATAATAAGGGATCTGAGAATTCAGAACTCTGAATTACACCTGCAAATTTATATTCATCTCAACTTCTTTTTTACACCTCATTCAAGGTGAATACCTTATTAATCATAGGACTAGAGTGGAAAAAAATATTTGAAGGACAGGAGTGCTTCTTAAAGCTTTTACATATGATAGAATGAGGAAAATGTAGTGCAGTTACCTGACCTGAGCCAGGTGTCTTTGTAATAACAGGATTTGAGATGCTTCATAGGAAGCCTTTGTTGAAAAGCTTCATCAGGATGCTATACACAAGCTTCTACAAAGGGCATCTCCTGCTATTGTTCTAAATACTCCTAATAAAATCCCTAAAAATGCCCACTGATAATGAAAAATGAGACCCCATTGTGCGCATGCCAATATTAAACAGGGAATCTCCTGAAGCTGGGAAGAAAGCATTCTGCTTCCCTTTATCCCACAAGACCAGGGTCTGAAATTAAAGGTCAGACCCATTATTTCTCATCAGTGCTACAGGCAGGAGAATTTATTCACTACAGAATTAAAGATTAACCAGATGCTTCACCAGGCATGTGGCTCTTCATAACTTAGCAGATAGTAAAAGAAAGTAGAAATCTGAGAGCACCCTGGGAAAGCTGATGCTGTCTTCAGTCCTTTGCTGGCCTACAGAAAGAGGAGCTAATACAGCAAAGAAGGTATTTGTATTTCCAAAGGTAACCTTTTTAGCACTGCCCAACTCTGGCTGCAGTTTGTGTAGTACATCAACCATCAGGACAAATAGGGTTCAGCTGCCTATTTTGACAAGTAGCAAGACAGCACAGAATCTAAAATTACCTGAGTTACCTCTATAAGTAGTATGCTTAAACAAAATGAAGTCCCCATGTTGTCCCTCAGTCTGTCACATGGAAGACGAGCAAATAGAGTAGTAAAATATTTGGTGTGGTCTAAAAATGCTATAATTCAGGTGTTGCTTCCCTCTCTTTTGTTTTTCTCTGCCTACTAGAACCACGTAGTCTAAGTAGTTTTGGATCTAACTAGTCTGTCACATAGCTTTTGCCCAAACTTTCCACAATATTTCCATCTTCAGCTCCTTGTAGCCTAGATAATGAATCACTGAGATCAATGCAATCAGATTTAGGCCAAAACCCAGTAATATCATTATCTACACAGTCATTTCATTGTGGTTTTGGCTGAGCTGCTTTCTTCATCTTCCCATTTAACCAGCCTATAAAATTCAGTCCCATGCTAGCCTGTGCTTGGGTTAAAGGCCAGAATTTTAGAAAACTTAATCTAATGCAATTTTATACATTTAGAAGGATGACCTCCTTCCTGTTAACATTCTTGTTCTCTTGCTCTGACAAGAGCATCATTTGACATAACTGCCCTCTTCTGCATTCAAATGTAGAACATCCATAAAAGGCCAGACATTGCTTTAGTTGCCTTACTAGAAACAGCAAGTTAGTGCACTGAACTAAATAGATTGACACTAAACTTGCATCAGGTTAACTGAAAGCTGGCCTGTAGGATTTTACCAAAAAAACTCCCTACAACTTACATTTTGGGAAACTTTTACAAAAGGGCTCAATGCCAAGGCCAAGCACAGGGAGCTTTACACAGTATGTAACTCTCAATGCCCTTCACTTCTTGTTGTGTCTGTCTTCTCTTGCTCTTGAAAAGTGATGTATTTGCTTTCTGCTCCAATGGATGAGCAGAGCTGCTCCATCCATAACCATGTCATTACATTTCCAGCTCTTAGACACTTCTTGGATACTCCCTCAGGCATTACATCCTGCTGCAGAGCATGACCCATTTTCCTAATCTCCTTTTTTCCCCTGTTGTTTCTCCAAAATGGACATGTTCTCCTTTTGTCTAAGAATCTGCAGCAGATTTCCCACGCATATCCAAAAAGTTGTTCTTGCTTATAAGTTTCATCCCTGGCTCACTCATAATGACACACCACCACCATTTCTCTGACAAACAAAAGGACTTTTGTGACAGTCAAAGGCTTCCCTAGCGAGCTGAGGCTGACTTAGCCTTAGTCCCAAATGTGTAGGTTGTAAAATGATGACAAATTGATTCTGTACCAATGCCTGTACATCACGCAGAGCATCTTAATAGTCTGTTTTCAAAACAAGTCACTTAGGCATTCTCTTCATTTTTAAAGATAAACTTTGAAATCAATTATGAAAGCATTTTCCCCTTCCCCCCTTAAAAACATGTCAGAAAACATTACCATTTCCCATCTGCTCAAGAGAAATAAGGTACAAGCATCCAAATGTGACTAAAAAGAGCACACTATTGGTAACTCTTGTCATTTTAGGGCCCAGTTCTGTCATCCCATGTAATGCTAACAGTGTCACCATCCATACACAATGTCAGGTCTTCACCACCCTGAGCAGGCAGGAGCACACATGTCCAGCACAACATACCTCACCACCAGATGTGAGTACATAAAACATTTTGGTCTGAAAACCAGGAGCAGGAGGATTTAAGATGGAAGTTTTACTCACAGTTTCTTCACTTACAGGGAACTGGACATCAGTCTTTGTGACACTGAAGGCAGGGTCTATCTGCTGTTTAATTTTTCCTCTCAATTTATCTTCCAGCTCATTAATTCGTTTCCCCAGCAACCTGTCCCCACTTTCTATTCTTACATGCAATTCTTCTCTGAGGTCCTGCTGGGAGGCATCCATCTTTCAAAGCAGCCAAGCTTTAATTTCTTCTTGTCTAGCTTGAGCTACATCAATCCTTGGGGTTTTTTTTTTCCTGTCCTGCAAATTCAAGACTTGTTCTCAGATTAAGAAAACGATGCTGGAAGCAGGACAACTAGCCTGAATGATGGACATCCTTCCTTAGAGAACAAGCTTCCAAGTAGCTAGAAAAAGAACACTCCATTTTCTAGTAGAAAAATGATAACACCACAATAAATAGAGCTTCACTTAGCATGGCAATTCTTCAGAGAACAGAGCAAGTGTCTTCAGTGCCAAGCACCTTCTAGAACACAATACATAAAAACACTTTTAAATGATCCCATCTGAAAGACTAATTTATATACTACCAGCTTCCTACATTTGATGCTCTTCATTTATCCAGAAAACAACTACACAACTCAGATGTTATTAGTTTCAATTCCCACCACACTGATAGCCCTGGATATAAATAAATGAACATTTCTTAGAGCATTTGCATACACTGCCAATGCACATTAGTGTCTTGACTGCTGTGCTGTGTTGTTTGTTATGCTTATGCTAACAGTGGAAAATATTTCTAACACAAAGTGCTCCAGGTCACTTCTTGTACTTGATGCAGAGAGAGATGATAATAAAAGGTGTTCTCATAAAGACTCCTTCATTTTCAGTCCCACCTCAATTAAGAGCTGTGTTTTCTTTGCACACAGTCTTCCTCTCTGTCTCCATATGTCATCTCACACACTTAGGAACAGCTGTCAGAAAAACCAAGCCAGTCCTACTGCTATCATAATGATTGTAGGGAAAGTAATGTGACTCCTGGTTGCTTCAATGAAAGATACTGCTGCTGTAATATTTTGCTATCTCACTGTTTTATTGTTTAGGTAGACACATGTCATATATTTGGAGCTAATTTTATCAGCATAAAAAGGAGTTTGTTTGGTTTGTTTGCTTGTTTTGGTTTGCCTAGGGGAAATGTTTTATTTTGTTCTTCCTGCCAGTAACACCACTGTAGGGCTATGGTTATGAACAAAAAATGGTTTATAGAAGAGTTAACGGATATGATTAAGGGGAAAGATTTATTTCCCTTTCCAGTACTCCTTTTTTATTGCTGTTTTAGGGTTTGAAGTCCCTTATCTGGACCAGTATATTTGACCAGGACTAGCTCAAATAATAGAAGCAGCAAGGAAAGCTGCATGAAAGAAAACAGAGCAAAACCATTGGAGACAATACACCTGGGGAGGCTCTACAAAGGCAGAGAGATGGTGGAGATAGAAATCCACGAGAGACATCATACTGAAAATGAAAAAAATAACAGAAGAGACGTAAGAAGCAATAGCCTAGCTTAAACCTTTTTGTATTTCCTCTATACTCCAAGGCCTAGATGGCACACAGCCTCTCACAACCAATTCCATCTTTAATATTATTGTTGCTAGTCCATCAGAGATTCTGGTCCCACTAGAGGTGCTCTGACCATACCCATACTTAGGCTTTCATCATTCTTCCACATTTTCTTTGTGGACAGCCTGAACTTGTGCTACCACAGAAACCCATCTACATTTTTGGCACATAAAGTTGGTGGCTATTTAAGAAGTACTGTGTGACTATCTGTTACACATGTGCCAGAGCCACAGGAGACTGCCAGGCTGCAGACAAATAAATGCACACTTGAGCACGTGCTGAAACAGGAGTTCCCTGACACACTGCTGGGTTTGCTTTCCTCAGAGGCAACCCTGAAGGCATTGGAGAAAATGAAGTATATCCACCTGATGAATTTGGCCTCAAGTCTGGCCTCGAGGCTGCTCCTGCACAGCAAGAAGGATGCAACCTGCATGTACAAATGCTTCCTGCTGTACAAGTGGTAACACATGCTTCTAAAGCAAAAAAATTTTTGCAACCCCAGGCACTATAAAGGAATGCAGTGTCTTTCAATATTGCACAGCTTAGCCAGCCTCCAGTGCTGGGTGACAGTGTTAACCATGACTAATATGAAGACAGGAATACGACTTAGAAAAATGTTTTTTCCCATGTGTCTAAGCTAAGTGATAATTCACAGAGGATACTGGGCATTTAATGCCATGTTTACAGTTATAATTATTAAAATGCTAACAGCAACTACATTAGAGAATACTTTTTGCCACAGCTAACTAGCATCAGATGATTCACTGGCCTTATGTTATAAACACTTCATTGGAAGTTTCATTTGGAACATCTTTACAATGAACAAGCAGTTTCTGAGGAATGGTTAAGAAAGAAATCCCTCCAAGACTCCTTAAAAGTTGCAAGGTCATAATTGTAACTAAAATGGATGTCCTGGTTTCTATTCATTTATCACTACAGTCCTCTGGAGAAGACTTCTTTGATGTGAACAACAACATAAAAATGAACAGAGGAGGCAAAGTCTTGGAAAGTATGACAGAGTACAGGATTTGGTAGCCTGAAACACTATAGACTGAGCAGGCACACTGGAGAAGAACAAGTCTATTTCACTGCTTGATGGAGTGACTCTCACAAGCTCTGGATCTTAAACTTAAAATCACAGAATGGTTAGGGTTGGAAGGGACCTCTGGAGGTCATCTAGTCCAA